>CM076580.1:1761314368-1761914368 GCA_034641835.2 Pinus albicaulis | reverse complement strand
AGTGGCCACTCGACTAGTACTAGGCAAACCATCCTAACAATCCAATTACTTTTATTGAATAGCGCATCTGTATTTCTTTCCCTCACCAACATTGGGATACATCCATATATTATGATAAATCAAAAATTTTCTCTGTCATAAATCAAATTCTGAGATCTCTTTGAGCATCTCCATTGGATAGGACAAACTCTCTTAATCATGACCCTTGCTGATGCGTTCTTGGCTGCGGTTGTTTCTTCTTGTGTTGCGAATCTCAATATGGATAGATAAGTAGATGTGTTAGGTTTACTAACTGGTGTCAACCATATTCATCCTACTGGTCCATAGTGTTTCAATCATCTAACATGAGCGTAATTACATAATGATACGGTGCTTTTTAGAGTGGGTTGTTTCAAATAAAGTACTTTAAACATCGTTAAATTTTACAAAGACAATTTTGATTTTTTTTCTTTTGTTTTCTTTGGGTTTTTTTCCCTTATACATGCATATATATATATATATATATATATATATATATATATATATATATATATATATATATATATATATATATATATATATATATATATATATATATATATATATATATTTAGATTATTTTTGTTTTATATTTTAAGTGGACTTGATTGTGGAGAAAACTCCGAGTTAAGCGCCCTTGAGTTGGAAGTGATGAGATGGGTGGTATCCCGGAAATCTTGGTTGCGATTTTGACTGAAGTGATGATTGACACGATGTGATTCAATTCACTAGTTTCAATCCCATGTGCCAGTGAGTCACCAAGTCGATAGGTGCTAAGTGGAATATTAAAAAATCATGAAGAATTAGTCAATTATGACTACCTCTCTTGGAAATGGTCCTAAATAGTAACACTTCATCTGGTTGAGTCTGAAAAAATGATATCTAATGTAATGCTTGTGAAAATTCACCATTAACGTCACCAACATTTAAAAAATTGTCCATAATTAATACATTATAATCCAAGTGCCGTAAGTCCATAAACAGAGTAGATGTTGCATCGGTACTTTTCAAAATCGGCATGAATAACCATTTTTTGGTGTTATGAATAGTCACTTTTGAAATGCGGTCATTTTTTCTACCTTAAGCAGGATAATGATAATTTTCTTTCGTTTAATTAGTAACTATGTTTTATGTGCAATTGTTCTACGACACATTAAATATGTAAATTTTTACCAATGAAATAAGAAATAAATGCGCTAGAAATATGTCTTATTGTTGATCATGAACTAACGAACTCCCAAAAGGACTTTCTGCAGTTAGCATCAATGTTGGTCTTGACACTCACATCAAACCTAATGATCTATATAAATGCTTTTATTATTTATTATTTTATTTTGCAATGATTTTCATGCACTAATTAATATTGAAATAACAAGCCTGCGAGAAGAATTATCTCACATCAGCTCACATAAGCACATAATAGAAAAAGTTAATAAAAGATTTAGAAAATAAAAAAATTTATTTTTGAACTTATAAGAATATATATATATGTTATAAATTTATATAATAAATATTAAATAGATTAATAATAAAAAATTATATGTATATATATGAAAAAGAAAAATATAACATAAGGAAATTCAACAAAACATGATGGCTTTCAAAAAGAAAAAATTAAGTTCAACTCTTATTTATCTTCCACTACTTGTGTTTATTCAAATTTATACGACTCTCCAATTTCTGCTCATCAACTTTTATATTGTTGGTCGATCTAAAGTATTGATTTAAAAGAATTTTAAAACATCCCCTTTACTGTTAAATGATTAAAGTTATATTGTCATTAAAAATGATATAGAAAGAAAATATTTTTTTATTTTCTTAAAAAAAAAAATTATGACATTTACTATTAATTAATATTTTCAATTTTTCAATTTTCTTTATTAAAAACATACAAGCATAGAAATGTAATGTTCTATTAAAATATAACATGTTTTCAAAGCCTTTTTCTTTATATGGGAAATTGAAAAGGATGGGAGTTCATCTTATAACCAAGTCCATTGATAATGATCTTAAACAGAAATTGTTGATATGATATTATATTTGATATTTATAAAAATAAATTAAGTTATAAGTATACTTTAATTTCATTTCTGTAGGAGTTTAGTTAAATGGTAATAAAGATTAATTGTTATGGCACTTGTCACCAGGTTCAATTCTCGATCTTGGTTAAATGGAAATAAAGCAAACTATTAGCACTCGTCACATGTTTAATTCCCTTTTAAGTCGAAACGATGTATACGAGCGTGTTGATGAAAAAAAAACAACGAGAACAACAAACAAAAACAAAAACAAAAACACTTCTACCAAACTTACAAAAAAATATATTTAATTTGTTTTAAATTTATTTTTAAGAAAAAAATTGTATTTTAGGTGGAACTCCCCCTACCATTAAAAGTAATAGTCATCGTGAATGGAGAAAACTATATTTCTTTTGTAAAAGTTTTGTAGGGTACAAGTTCTTTTAAAATATATATACTTCAATTTCAATTTGTATTAGATTTATTTTTAATTGTTTGCTTTTTATATTTATGGTTCTATTATCGTCTTCTACTTAAAACGAGGTATTACATAATGTGTATGTATTTGACTTTATATTTAGTTAAATATGTCTGATATTTTCGATTTGTTAAAGAGTAACTTTAAAAGTTAAGTTTGTTTGTTTTTTTTTTACACACTATTGCTCATCTATTTTAATATATTATTGGTCAATACCAAGTCTAACGAGTCAAGAATACATGAATTATATGACAAATTGGTGGTTTAATTTTCTTACACGATTAGGTTTTAGTTCCTAAGAAATAATGTCTTTGAATATGAGTTTGAGGAAAAAATAAATAAAGCAAATGCAATACACACAACGTGAGACGGGAGCTCACACAACTTGTTATTGACTCAACAACAACATTACATATTTATACTTTTAGGCACTCACTTATCTTCCTAAGTTTGGGGGGCAACGATGTATTTTGGTGGAACTAAACTCTAATTATAAAACTCTCGTTCAACAAACCATAACCACTCCTATTTCCTACATTATTCTAGATTATTCTCACATCCTCCCTTAATGGAGAAATGGATTTTCCTCACAACTTGCTAATTTGCTTCTAAAAACTTCAATCAAATTCATCGGTATACATAATACCTAATTGATTTTTCCTTTTAAGTATCGAACTTTCTTTGCGGCATTCAGGTGATTTCTGAAGGCTTAGCCATAAACTAACTAAGGATACTAATGAGTATGAAATGTCTGATACCGAGTAGTGGTGATATAGTTCGGACTTCCCACCAAACGACGATATAGAAATTCCATTTGCCTCTTTAGTTCCATCTTCTTTGTACAACTTGCATTCTATTCTAAAGGAGTTGGCATAGATTTGTAATCACTCATATTGAACTTTCCTAAGAATTTCCTTTGTGTATTACTTTGAGTGATCAATGTTTTACCGGACTCTCTCCATACTCCAGTTTCCTAAGGTAATGCAATTCTTACCGGATATTTCATTTTCAAATTCCTAAGACAAGTGAATTTTAATTTTAACTGATTAACATAGCATTACTGTGATAAAAAGATCATCCACATATAAAGGTATTAAAGCAACAATTCCTTATTCATCTTTCTTAACATATGATTGGGATCATTTTTTATTTTCTGGCCTTGATACGATAAAGAAAGTGTCAATCTTTACATACCATGATCTGTTTTGTTTCAAACCATATAAGGCTTGTCTTAACCTGGAACTAGATGCTCCTATCCCTGTTGTTAAACCCAATATGAGTTGAACCAAATAAACTTCTTCCTTTAAATCACCATTGGAAAATGATTTGACATCCAATTGATGTATATTCCAATTATGTTTGTAAGCGAAGGCAATCAGTACTCTAATTGTATTCAATTTAGCCTATTTGGTGCCAAGTATCTTCATAATCAATTTCCACCTCATTGATCATATCCTTTTGCAACTAATATCGCGTTAAATTTATCAATTCTACCATGCTTTAAATTTTAGATTTATACAACCATTTGCTTCCAATTGGAACTTTGTTTTGAGGAGTTCAACTAATTCCCATGTTTGATTTTTTTCATAAGAGATTTATATTCATCATTCACAGCATTTCTCCATTGTTCATGCACTTTAGCTTGTTCATAATCAAGTTTGGTTCTACAACATTCATGATATTAGACATCAAGGCATAATCTCTATACCTTGCGGGGAAGCGGGGTTTGTCGGGTTGACCTTCTTGGTTCTACAATACTTTGTTGGAGTTCCATCCATGATTCTCCTACTTTGAGGTGAATCACTTCCTTTCGTAATGAATCAGTCTTTGGATGTGCTCATGCTACTTCCATTCGATCTTGAACTGGCATGTGCATTCCTGTTCTGTTTAACCAAAGTATCAATTTTGACATGATCATCATTAGATATATTTTCCAAGCATCATTCATTGTATCACTTTTATCATCATTCTCATGAAACACCACATCTCGACTTGCAAATAGTTTAGCAAGTGGGCTCAGCAGTTTATAATGCTGATATGTACAATACCCAGTAAAAACACACTTGATTGACTTTGCATTAAGCTTTCCTTGTTATCCTTAGGAATATGTGTGCAAATGTAGTACATCCAAATACTCTTAAATGTTGACATCGGAGTTTATGACCATAAAGAATCTCCAAAGGAGTTTGAAAAGCTAGTACATAGTGGGACTTCGATTCTTCAAATAGCAAATGATATTAATAGCTTAACGAGAAACCATTAGAAATGTTTACCTTGAAGCATCTGTAAGACACACTCCACAGGTGTTCTATTCCATCTCTCATTAAGCACCATTTTCTTGAGGAGTATGAGTTACTATGAATTGTTGTTGGATCCCATAATTACAATACTTGTTAAACGCTCGATTTATATTCTACCACCCAGTACGATCGAAATTTTAATGGTATGCATTTGCTTTCAATCAAAGTTAGATTCTTTAAAATACTCAAAAGACATCACTTTTCTTCGTATGAAATAGACCCATGTATATCTAGATCTATCATCAACAAAAACTAAGAAAGTAGGAAGCACCACCAAAGCCTAGACACTAGGTTCACATACACATAGGTGTGAATTAATTCAAGTATATCATATTGTCTTTTCTCTTGTATGAGCAGAAACTCCCTCTCTATCTTGCTTACCAAGTGCACAAGCTTCACATGGTAAATGTTCACCTTCATAACAAGAAGACCTTCAACCATTGTTTTTCTTTGCAACAACAATAAATCATTGTAATTTAGGTGCCCATACTGTACGTGCCATAACTACTGCTTTGATGGCGTTGCTATGGATGTCAATGCAACGTAATGACTTCATCATCACATCCAATTTATACAATCCACCAACCAAATGTCTGTGGAAACAACCATATGCGGCGATCTGCGAACATCTTTCACAATACACCCCAATTTTAAATTCCAATTTTAAATTATTATCGGTGATAGTTAGAAATAGATATCAAATTCTTTTTAATACTGGAACATACATCACATCATGAATCTTTCTCATTTGTCCATTGGTAAGTACACACTTATTATACCCATAGCCTTGGACTTTATGTGACCTGTTATCTCTATAGGTAAATGTGTGTGCCCATCGATTTTCTAGTAATATTTATCATACCATTCTTTATTGCAAGTCACATGATTTGATGCAGAATCTATGAACCAGCCGGTCTTATATTGATTTCGTGAGATAATCGGCCTTCAGAAAAGCTTGATTTAAGAATTTTAAATCCATCGGTAACTAAGTGTCTCATTCATGAAATTTCAGTATGCCTTCTATGTCTCTGATTTGGTTCATGATTCTTTCTTCTATAGCAATCTTTAGCTAGATGTCCGGGTTTTCACAATAATCACATTCAATATTTCTCTTAACATAAGAATCGAGGATGTGTCATACCTTTTGTTTCTTCCAACTTGACCTACTGTTCTCTCATCCCATGGTCTCCCACGGAATGATATTTTACCTCTTTTAATCAACGCTAAATCGAGAACCATTGAATCCAGTTCAAAATTTTTTCATTCTCTCTTCTTCTTGAAGAAGAATTCAGCCAATTCATCAAATGTAGGAGCGTTTGTCAGTTGAAAGTCTTTGAAATAGAACTTTATAGTATTGGACTAAACCCTTCAAAAACTGAGTTACTAAATCGCTACTCGACACTTTTTCACCAATGTCCTGACTTATTGCTTAAGTATTTAATTCACAAAGCAAGTTGTTAGTCTTTCATTAGCTTCATTTGATAGATAGTAGCTTCATTTTTAAAAATAAATGTGGTTTGCATTAGTAGTTTCGTACAAACCTTTGAGAGTTTCCCACGTGTGCTTTGAATATTTATAGTCGAATGTGAGGAATGATGTTGTCCTTTACAAACATGCGCAACGGCACTTTCACTTTCATTTCTCGCTTATCCCAATGCGGAATCGCGGTAGCGACGGTAGGCTTGGGCTCGTCACCATTGACAATCGTCCCGAGGTTGTATGCCTCGAGAATAGTGACTCAACGTAAACTTCCAATTGACGTAGTTTTTCGCCATCAAGTTTGGTGGATTCATTTAAATATGAATTGGCAAGAGGATTAGCCATTGTTTTCCGCAATGTTGATTCAATTGCAAGAAAGTGTTCGCTGTAATGATCAAGAAGAAGAGATTCGTGCAAATGAAAAATTAGATGAGTAATGGAACTCGCAATCGAAAATATTTTCCAAATTACAATCTTCTCGACGAAGTATCTCAAACGGCTCACGAACGCAACAATTTAAAAATGGAGAATATATTGCATGAAATGCACTCAACAAACAAACGATAAAATGAAGGAATTATCAGCTGCAGGATGTAGCATGGCTAGAAGCTGCGTTCAAGGTCTATCTCACCTCTAGGAGCTCCTTGTTGACCACCGAGTTCACCAATTCAGGACACAAGACGTGACACTTGCAAACACCTGCTTTCTGCGTTTAACCTCGTGTGGTAAAGGGGTAGATTCTTGCCGATTTAGGTATAACTTCCCGGTGGAAGCGTGGCATGCACTTGTCATAGCCATTCAATTTCATGCCGATTTTGAGTGAGGCTGCTGGCAAGGGTTGACGTCTTCATTGGGAAACATTATGATCAAATTATTCCATTTTACGTCTATCACCAACATGATCGCCCTCACAGTGTGCACTTCAAACAACAATACATATATACAAACTTGCGGTTAAAACAAGTATCTTAACATGTTCGATACAAAAATAAATAAAGCAAATGCAACACACATAACGTGAGGCAGAGGCTCATGACTTATTAGCTCAAAGACAACATTAGATATTTATAACATAGGCACTCACCTAATCTTCTAAGTTTGGGCAACAATCTGGCTGGTGGGAATGAAACTCTAATTATAAAACTCTCGTTCAACAAACCATAGCCATTCCTATTTCTGTATTCTAGATTATTCTCACAAAAGATAGTATGGACAAGTTAGAAATATTTAATTCCTACTTTTCTAGTTTGTAATTCCCTGTTGAGAGTTTGTTCCTACATAATAAGTAACTGAAACTGCTATTTTTTCTAACTGATTTAGTGTCTTCGTTGAGAGAATCTCTCAACCACATTATTGTCGTCCAGGAATCGTTCCTGTCTTGGGGACTATTGCAGCATATAAATGTGCTTGTGCGGTTAATATATAGAGTTTGCACGATGTGATTTTCATCTTGGTATCGAGCTTCAAAGCCCGTAAGGCCTTTGGCCCTTCTGAGCATAGGAAAATAAATGAGTGTATTTGTATAATTTTATTATTTGTTTGTCCATCAAAATTTATGGGTAATGAGCAATACGCAAGCGTGGTGTTGATCTCGGTCTGTGTCGGTGGATAGATCATTTTCGATTCATTTTTTGATTCCATCTTCGAAAGCTAGTGGATAGATCAAAGTGAGACATGGCGGTCGTAGACAATATTTTTATTTGGGTCTTCTGCATTTTCTCTGCTGCGATTGATTCTTGAATGGATCTTTGTGGATCGTTGTGGAGCAATTAATGGATCGAGTGATTCCATTCAGCGTTTTCCAAATTGAGCGTGGAGATCTGCAAATCGGGTTGTGAGCCGATTTGGGCTGTGACTCTGGCAGTGCATGCATAGGGAATACAAATCTATGTAGCCATGTGTTGTGCCTCGTGAATGTTGGTGTGGACGGTAGGATATCATTGCTGGTTAGTTATCTCGACATTGTTTGTGTTCGCCGGCGTGGGCGGGGAAGGACCAGGGCATCCTCGTAGGCCTCGTTGCTTGCGGGTCCATGTTCGTGAGCCGAGGGGATCGGCGCTGCCATGGTGCATCCGCCAAGCTCCTAATTATTTTTTGACTATCGCTTGAGAGAATTAAGTCTCGGATTGGCATGCTTGTGTGGTTAGCGTGCCTCCTTGGGTATCGGAACCCAGCAGGGATCACTGCGTGCGTAGGTCGCCGGTGAAGGGCGGTGTACACCCTACAAGAAATTGAAAATTTTTTTATCGAGCGATCTTGAGCTTAATTAGCTTCTTGATTGCAAAAATAAGGGTCGAGGTTACGATTGGTGCTGGATATACGGCTAGTTTTTTTTTTTTTTTTTTCGGGCACGGATAAGCACGATGCGTGTTTAACTCTGGTATGGGGTCATCGAGGGCGGCGGTATTAGGTATATGTTAAAACCGGTTTGAGGAAACATTTATTGCATTCACGATTTTGAGAAAACACCTTTGTCTGGAGGGAGCTGATGAGCGATGGACGAATAGTCATGTTATGACACCTTATTGCTATACTGACTTAATAAAGATTAATGCTGTAGTATACTAAAAATAGGTTTGTTGTGTTATGCATTTGGTAAGAACACGGAAGTTCCAGGTGTGATGAGTTCCTCTCTGCAGGCGGGAGATTACACTTTCGTTCTTAGTGGTTTCAGAAGGCCAGACTCCTCGGTCATTTTCTTGCATGCACACATACTCGGTGATCATGATTGGTCCAGTTGCTGAATTGAAGCATGTGCCATGGCATACTTCATTACCATCCATCTCAGCGAAAGTGTGGCTATGTATCTGTTAAATAGCTCGAGTGTTGGGCTACTCACTGCTTTGCATCTCACTCGTATGCCTCTGAAGAAAAATTTTATGCTCTTGTCAAATGTTTTAATTCTCTAATGATGTTTTTTAAGTTTGCAACGTATTGATTAAGTGTCATGACATGCAACTAATTGTATTTTAAAGTGACATTGGTATATTGAACTGTTGTCACATTATTGGTGTGTGTTAGAAGGTAGTCATTAACTTAATGCACAAATTTGGGAAAATTATTGTCTACCATATATATTGATGACATGAAACGCGAGGTAGAGGGCGGTGGACGTGGCCAGGAGGATGATGGGCCACATTGCGTGCGTGTGATGAAGCAGTTATGAAACGGATACGCATGTTCCGGTGCGAGGAGATTGGCTGAATGACCAGGTCGCGGGTTGTTGCGATGCGTCGGCGGCGCACGGCGGCATGCTTGAAGCGATTACCAGCCGTGATGCTGTGGCCGGTGGCATTATGTTGCCGGGGGATTGGACGTGTTGAAAACGCGGCCGGAGGATTGGTGTGGAGTCACGGATTATTGTTCTTGCCAGAAGGTAAAATTTTGTTCTCCTTCATTGTGCATTTTGTAGTGATGCTATGTCTGGAAGGTCCTTGATATTTGAATGCTTGCATTGAGTCGATTCGCGTCATCAGTGTTTCTTTTGCTCCAGTGAGCCTCCACATGTACTCACAATTTGGTGAAAAATGGGCTGTTTTGGTATGTTTGGAAAATAATCCTGTCTATGGGGAAAAGATAGAAATTAATTAGAAAGAGTTTTTATGCTTTATTTAGTTTGCTTGGAATCATGTTCAAGGTATTAAGCCTTATTGAGCCTAGCTAACTCAGTAGCATTAGGGGTGTCTGTTGAATTAGCGACTCTAACAAAATGACAGTTAAGCGTGGGTTTATAAATTTTATTTGACAAAGATGCCGGATACAGGCAACGGAAGAGGAGGTAATGAAGAAGCAACAACGTTTATGGTGGACAAAAAGGTAAATGTTTGTTTGAGTTAGTGTTAGGTTTGTGGAATAAACTCTCTAGCATGTTATAGACGAGTCTAGTTGGTTGTTGTAATAGTGTTATATGTACCCGAAACTCCAAAATGTTGAAGTATGGAAATTAAGCCTTGTAAAGGCATTTGGCTTCCGTGGTGATCTTAAAACTACTTTGTAATGGTTTATGGTGACTGAAACCAAAATGTCTTTTGTCTTTGTAAAGTGATGGTTTGTGGTGAGCCGAAGCCACATATAGAGCCTTTGTGGTTGGATCGCCTTTGTGGCTAAAAGTGCCTTTGTGGCCACGTGTGCACGGAGCTTTGTGATCACGAGAACTTTGTGCTTGGTCGAAAGCGGTGGGCTATGATAATGCACGATCTCGAATATTGGTGTGCTCTAAGCACAAGAGGTCGGCACCTTTTCTATCACGACGGATTACGTCGAAAGGCACAATCGGCGCAAGCGTGGCGATATTGTTGGACATGAATATTTGGCTTAGAAAGGCGTTGATCTCTCTTGTTTGGAAGCACGCATACGATTCGCTCGATGGTGGTGGTTGTAGGTACATATATGCGGTGATAATGAGTGACAGTCCTTATGCTTGAAGGACATCCTACGAGGACTAGCGGTTGCGGCGGTTGGTACCCATGCATTCGATGGATGGTTGCTCCTTTATATGGACGTCGACATATTCTTTGTTATGTTTGACCACAACCGAGACTTTGTGAATTAACATCATGACAAGTAGTCATTAAGGGGAAGTTAAATATTTAATTCCTACTTGTCTATGGTTGTAATTCCCTATTTAGAGAGTTTGTTCCTACATAATAGGAAAGTAACTAGAACTATATTTTTTCTGGTTAGTGTGTGGTTGAGAGAATCTCTCAACCACGTGTGCGTCCAAGATAGATTTCCAATCTTGAGATTATTTTACGTATAAATATGTGTGTAACATCTTTGATTAATATATAGAGTTTTGCCGCGATTGTGATTTTTTATCTGGACATACTTTGAGGATACATATTGTGGAATAATCTAATATTTTCAAACAAATCAATTTATTAAATATATATTTGTATTTAAATTATATATAAATTTATTAAAAAATAAATATTGTTCATGAGATTGGTTTGTGGTTATTATCTTTGTTTGATTTAGCTATAGTTAAACTAAATTGTAAAGACTAGCAACTATATAACATTTGTTTCAATAAATTGCAAAATCATTTTTTTTAAAGTACGATTAAGCTCTTTTTGTAGCCATTTCCTTATATTCTTTTTCATCATAAGTAAAGGAGCACATGCTAAACACTTGTAATATACTTATATTTTTATTATGTTACGTAATCCTAGGGTTTCCTCATTGATGGAAATTATTCTTTTGGTGGGGATTTTAATCATTAGGACCTATATATAACTTGACATATATCCATTTTAAGTACGAGATCCTAACATACGAGAGAGATCAAATTTATTCACTTATAAAAATTTAGGCTTTAACCAAAATACAATGTTATTTCTTGTTTAAATTGTATTAAATACAATGTGTTATTTTCATTGTTTAAAGCGTATTATATATATATATATATCTTCAAATAGTTTATTCAATTTTTTGTTAAAAATATTTTTTAAAGGTATAAGATTTAAATATATTCACGTATTTTTTACGTAATTATTTTTACAATATCTTCATTTTTATAATTAATGACATTATTTCATTTGAAACCGCCATTTTATTTTATATTTTATTTTAAAGGGCATAGATGAATAGGACATACACATCTTTTTCCTATTTAGAACATAATAATAAAATTTTTAATTTTAAAGAAGACACAAGGACAGACATATTTACACATCTCTTCATATTAAATTGGAAAATAAGCCTTTCAACTCAACAATTGTGATAATTTTAGAAAATAAGTCGATATTAATTACAAAATAATAACTATTGTAACAAAAATTAATAAGGTAACTTTGAGAAATGTGTGTTGGGTAGCTTAACTAACTAGAACATGTTAAGGCCTTGTTATCTTTAGGATCCCGGTCTCGTCTCTTTTTAGTAAGATGAGTAGCACAACTAACGAGCGGGGTAAGGCCATGGTAAGTGGTGAACAATGCTTATTTTTTGTATAAAATTATTAGAAATGTATAAGCAATTGTTATTTGTTTAGGTGGCCTTTCTATATTCCACCTAAATATCTATAATAACTATGTAAGTTGAAAAGTTATTGATGTTCATAAAATGTTATTTTTTAATATGAAACAAGGTGATATGTATACTTTGAAATATTTATTAATATTCATAAAATGTTATATTTCTTTATATATTTTTTCATTTTATATTTTTATAGGTTTAATAATGTATCCAACTCCACCAAGCATAAAAGTTGATGGTAGGATATTGGATTTCATATAATATAATTAATTATTTAGTTAAAATATTTTAAAACTAAATACTTTAATATTAATCTCTATTTATCAAAGGACACCAAATTTACCAAGTGATAAATAGTCCCATTTAGTTTCCGAAGAAGACAGCAAAATCGGAATGGAGAAGAGACAAAGATCTTGGGACGTAAGTTCATCGGTTGCCAAATTTGATTTAGTAATTTTATGAAATCTTGAAAATGATAAAGTAGGTGGTGCATTGGAGAATAATTTCAGGAGGTTTATTAAGTAGAAGAGAGAATGGTGCTAGGTCTCAAGGATTGAGCAAATCATACTTTAATATTTATTATTGTTGGTTCAAACAAATTGATGATTTTTATTAAAAATGGACTTTCCATTTTGAGTGTATGTGAAAGGATGACAATGAATTTATTGCTGGTTGTATTATTCTCAATATGAATAATAGAATTTAATACTTACTAACTTTCGTTAACGAGATATTTTTGTATTTTTAAATATAGCAATGGTATTTAGGTTGAAACTTGTTTATATATACATATATGTTGTGTATTTATTTCTTTAGTAAGGTGTTAAACGAATTATTAAACATATTAAGAATTATTTAAAATTTTAAATAAAGTATATTTTGTTTATTTATAATATGTAAAAAATATATAAAAAAAGTATAAGTTGTATTAAATTTATTATTATTATTATTATTATATATATTTTTTGTATGATGTGTGATATTTGATATCTTTTTTATTGTAGACTATTATGTTTTTAAGTATATTAGGTGTGTTCAGTTAAATTTATTTAAATATATTTATTATATTTATTTTTTTATATAAAAGAAGTGTTGGTTGAAATTTTATTAAATATATGTATGTAGTGCTTTATAAAATTCTTTTTATTATATTTATATTTAAAATTCTTTAAATATATTTGTATATTTATATTTATATCTAAAAAATATAAAATTGATAATAATTTTATTAATAAAATTTAATTAAAGAATGAGATAATTAGTAAAGTTTCAAATTGTATGTTAAAATTTAAAAAATATATATTTTCATCAACTAAAGTTGATTATATTGTTGGTTCTATCTTGATCTGTTATTGATACTATATTTATTTGAGATATATTGTTTTGTTGGCCTTTATTTAGAGATATTTAGCAAACAGCTTATTTTAATTTTGTGAGAGGCTTATCATATTTGTAAACGTGTCATCATTTACTTTGGCAATATTTTATTTTAGTTGGCTTTTACTTTAGAAATTACCGTCCTGGAAATTTTTTATATTTTCATTTGATATATTTTGACCATATTCACTTATATTGAAGATGGTTGATATTTGGTTGATTGAAGTTCAATTAAAGGATATTTGCCATATTGATATTAAGTTTAATTTAAGATAATACTGATTTGTAGTTAGTTAAAGCTAACTACATATTGGATCAATTTTCTTGTTTCTCACATGAAATTAAAAGAAAATTCAAGTTCTCTTTCTTCATTTCAGGTGGCATGGTGCTTTAATTATAAATAGGTATTAAAAGTGATATGTTGATGATTTATTAAGAATATGTATTAAATATTTTTGTTTTGTTAAGAATATATACACATAAATGTATTCTCAACAAAACGATATATATAGTGGAATCAAAAAACATGTCTAAACTAGTGAATCGGAAACTAGGTTTGGCTTGTATTTGTGAGACATGAGGTTAAATTTTTATTGTTTTTCATGCCTACGAGGCATACCATTGCAACCCCTCCTTTGTGAAAAACAAGACTAATCGAGGATTTTAACCAACAATGTTTGGGGGTGCTGTATTGATTTTATATTATAGTCACTAATCTACACTTCGAGGGATTATATATATATATATAGATAGATAGTTTAAGTTATATAAAACATTTGCATTATTTGTTGTCTTTTTATTTCAAGGTGATATGAGAAATTTATTTAATTATGATAGCTTTGGAGGATTTGAGGTAAATCACAATACCATTTAAAAAAATAAAAAATTGTTAGGAGATGTTTGTATTAGTAAAATGTTTTATCTTTTATGAGCATGTAAGCAAAAGTACATCATAAATCCTATTTTAAGAAGTTGAACATATTTTAAAAAAGGATAACATACTTGCTATACTATGTTAACCAAATAGGATTGATAAACATGGTGTTGTAAGTTCTAAAAAAAAAAAAAGGCATAAAAAATTGCCTTTAAAAAACATACGATCTTAAAAATAGGTATGTTTAACTCTTCATTTTCAACTCCTTTGACTTGGTTTGAGTCTCTTGGAAAATACGACGTGTTCTAAGAGCTAGCAAACAACTTTGTTTCCTTGAGAGCCCCACGGTTGGAATTGATAGCTTGGTGCTTATTGGGCTAGCATTATTTTCGTTTGGATAAGTTAATTACCATATTGTGAATCGTGTTATAGTCCACTTCAATGTAGATATGTGATGGATTGAATTCTGGTAGAGTACCCATTATTGTGACAATTTAGTGAGGTTACTAGTTATGTTGAATTTTACTTGTGGCTACAAAAAAACTTGACTTCCTCATGGCTTATTAATTCTTTCCTAATTTCATGCGATTATTTATAATCCATCGATGGCTAATGTTGGGAAGGGCTATTTCCAGAAACAAATCAATAAAATCACATTTACTTTTATATAGAAATGTCTAGGACCAACAAATTTCTTAGAGAGCACAAAAGTAAAACTTTAAGACCATGTTGGGGATACTCATAATAAGGGGAAGAAAATATTCCATATAGAGAATAATGAAGATGTCGTGTGTAAGATAAAGGAGAAGTAGATCCTTTTGGAATCACAATGGCTCTACCTATACAAAATAAATAAAAATTAAAACAAAGCAACAACAAAAAAAAAAAAATTAGTCTTATAAAATTGCTAGAAATGACCAAAAATTGAAATACAACCTTAGTGCCTTGTTAGGGATAAGGACTAACATGAGATATCTTGTATAACCAAATACCCCAAGCACTTTATGTGATTGAAGAAGAAAGATAAATGGAAGACTTATAAAGTAACAAAGGCGAAGAAGGATGAAAATCATTGTAATAATTCAGGATCCCATACCCACTAGGCAATATCGACTCTAAACTCTTGCAATAAACAGACCAATCATTTTCGCCATCGATATCCCCAATGACGCAGTCAACCCTCCCATGGTTCAATTCTGGATATGAATCGCCTTCATTTAATGAGGAGACAGTCAAGTCCATTACATCGCCTTAGATAATGATCTTCCCTAATGTGATGTGCCATAATTAAATAGATTTATGTGCCTTATCTTGTTGTTCGACTATAGTTAACATTGGTGGTTGAGGTTTCATTAACCATGATTTCCACTCGTACCAGTACCGCATTGTTTGATTGACCTGATTATCCAATAGGACATTGTGCTCTTGTAGGATATGGAAAGTTTTAACGTCTTGGGTGTATTATTCAATAATGAGGCTAAAAAATGCAGTTGGATAGTTGTTCTAAAATAAGTTGCTAATAGTGTTTCTTTGAATCTATCGTATATGGTCTTTGGATTCCAATAACCCAAGCATATTTAAGTTCATAAATTCTTGTGAATTAGAAATAAATACCTTTGGATTTTATCCATTCCAATAATGAGGCTAAAAGAATATTATTTTGGATTTTTAGCTGAAATAAGTGTCTAATGATGAATCACCTATTACGGAGTCTTTGGATATCGATATTTTGTATATTTAAGTTCAAACATTTTTAGAGATTGAAATAATCCCCTCCCCAACTGTCACTTTGATTATAATATTTGAGGGCATGTGAATGAGACTTGATCCATTCATGTGTGCATGAGTTAATATTTACATTAATATAATCTATTTGGGTCACCAGTATTTATATTTGACCATACCTCAAGACAGTCATGCTAATAAGATAAACAGCTAAATTGAATAACACTCAATAATAAAAAGTTATTACTTTCATCATTAAACACATCAGTACAACCTAAATACAATCATAATACCTTGCCTAACTAAGAAAATCTATAACTAATATTCAAATTCAATTTCCTTATATAATTTGACAATCAAAAAACCATGTACATACCATAAACATTTATTTGAATAAACCTATGTATAATAATTACTAAAAAGAATATAATGAATGAATGAAGCCTTATTGTTTTAATTATCAGGATTCTACTTTGAATGGCAAGGAAAGAAAATATATATACATTAAAATATAAATGTAATATTTTACAGAATTTGAGTCATTTTTATACAAATGTTTATTAAGCCAAGGGATCATTTTTATGATATGTAAATATTGATTTTTAATTATAATATAAAATAATGTCTAACAACTCTTTCGGAATTAGAAAAGGCATTATGACATTATAATTATATTTATTCATTATAATTAGTAAAGGCGTTGACATTAAAACCATGTATTTATTTGGCACCAAATATTAAACCACAGCTACTAAGTTCGCTCAGATGAAGCTAAAAAATGGTGTTGGCGGTTCGATACGAACATGCGTAATGGTTAAAAAATTCGGTTCATTATACAAATAAGTATTTAATTAATGAATATTGTTAAAATTTTAAAAGTTTATTTTATTATAAAGTGGATTGTTATTTATAAAAGATAGTATTAATGGAAATATTTATATAAAAAAGTATAAAAAGATATAAATAAAATGGAAAAATTATGAATAAGAAAAATTTACTTTTTTCTAATTTCATTTTTTGCTTTCAAAAGGTAAAAGCAGAAAAATGGGGAAAATGAAAGTAAGAAAATGGAAAAATTTAATGAATAAGAAAGTTTACCCTTTTCTAATTTCGTACTTGCTTTCAAAAACCTATAAAACTTATAAAATGGAAAAAGAAAGAATTAGATTAGTGTAAATAAGTAAGCGTTGCTAATTTAAAAGAGTAACTATTTTTTTTAGATTATATATATTTTAAAATATGATTATATTTATTATGAAAAGTTTGGATACATCATTTTACAAAATTAGAAGAATATTTTAAATTAAAATTTATAAAAGAATATAAGTTTTGAAAAAAAATGATAAGTATTGTTTTTAATTCAAAATAATTTTAAAAAATAATAAATAAACAGCAACAATTTTTAGAATATATAGTGTCTAATTTCTTAGGAATTACAAATTTTTTTAATTCGAATTTTTATGATAGGTATAATTCAGATTGAGACATGATATATATTAAACAAATTGAAATATGTATTACTGTAATTGAAAATAACACGTAAGGTGCAACTTGAAATCTTAAACCCTGCAAAACTCATAACCGTGGGCTCTCTTTAAACAGCTGTTTATGCATACACGTTTAGATTAATAACATCAAATGGGAGGAATTCAGCCATGGAGAGTTATGATTTTGAAGATTGAAGTCTTCATAGGGTGTGTATTCTTCACCAAAGCTTTTTATAATTTTGAAGGTGATAACTTATCTTATTACGGTGATTGGTTTCTTTCTTCCGTTCTATCAGTAGGTTAGCCTGAGCTGGTTCAATTTAGTTAAAAATACATATATAATATAAAAAAAAAAAAAAAAAAAAAAAAAAAAAAAAAAAAAAAATCAATATAAACACGAATTAAATGATCTTTTCAATCCAATAAATATATAAATAAATAACTATATATATAAATATATATATAAAGAAGAAAAAGTTCATAGACACAACATAACAGAATACATTAATAGTTGAGCAATCTAATCCAATGAAAGCGAGTAATGCAGGTAACCGACGCCTGATATTATAAAATTTATGGATATTATATATAATAATAAAATTATTCATTGAGAAACGGCAGCGTGGATGCCGGGTCGGTTGAGCTGAGAGTAATACCGGCTTAATGGCAGGAGCTTGTGTAAATCCATGAATGAAGAAGGCAGTAGTCCAAACCAAACTGGTATTCATCTTCTCTGCACTTCAAAGTTGTAAATAAATAAATAAACACAGCGTCACGGCTACGTCGGCTTTTAAGGCATAAGTTGTATAGAAAATGAAAGCTAGCAATCATGGCTACGTCGTCCTTAAGGGTTAAGTGGTTACATTTAAACTTTATTTATGGTATGCATTATAACAATTTCAACTCCACATGTGAGGAAAGAGAAATTAAGGTGGAGGCATGTGGTACTTTGGACTTTAGTGCCCTTTACTGTTTAGTTGTGAAGAAAATGATAGTGTGTGTTAATTGATGCTGTTGGTTGACTGGTTGATCTGCCTCGAGGTGAGGTGGTCAGGTGCATAATCCTAATATTTAGTTTGTATGATTTGATATGTCATCTTTGATCATATTATTCTCACTCATTACCAATTTTTATTAAAAAAAATGATAATCAAATGTTAAATATTTATGTTATATTAAAATAGGTAGATATTGATGTAAAAATTATCTCAAATATTAATCATCTTACTTAAGCGGTAGGATTTAGCCAATCAGGAATTTTATTTTCCAATGCTAATTTTACCTTTTTAAAATTATAATATATTACGGGAAAAAAATTCTTTTATAAAATAAAAAAAGAAAAGAAAAATTAATTTAGTTTATATTAAATAATGGTATTAAAATTATCAAATATTAATTATCATGTTTTATTTAACAATATTTTATATTTATATTTTATTTTTTAATTGTAATTTATTGTTTTCGAATATTTGTTTGTAAATGAATGTTTTTATTAGTTAATATTAATGATACATTTCTAGGGGTTATATATCAAAAAAAATTACTAGTCTCATTTTTACTAGATTTGTTGGGTAAAGGTAAAGAAAACCACATGAAAAACAAGCATAGCAAACTAGAGAACCACATACAAATAGCCCATAAAGATCAAAGAATCTAGAAGCAACCAATTTTCATCCCTTTGATCTAGAGAAAGTCGAGTTGACCCTTGTCCATTCCCTGGTGAAAGAGAAGGAGTCGAAAGCATAATGGACATGACAGCTTCCATGTGCTCCACCATTATGCTTTCATTAAGCTCTAATCTTTCATTAAGAATTTTTTGTTTGTGAAGAAGTCAGCCTATCCATCATACGCTGTTGATTTTGTTGAATGTCATTCTCAATCCAATGACCAAATTCATGTCTCGTGTTTGTGTCTTGAAAGTTGTTCCAAGACGATGAAATCCTACTAAAGGCCTTCGTCCAAGAGTCGAAGAAAGGAGTGGCTCGACTCTATTAGGAGAATGCATAGGTTGTGGATGTTACCACTTCCCCCTGAGTCTAATTATCCTCATGATGAAATTCTCACCTTCTCATTGGTCCTACGCCTGATAGAGTACGTCTGTGTTGCAACATTAGACCAAAAATAGTTTGAATTGCACCAAATGTACAAAGATACCACCCACTCAATGCACCCATAATTACCACAACAACTCCATCCCCAACACATGCACGTGTGCATACGGAAATAAGGTACGATGCCTTGTAAATTTCATGACCAAAGGAGCCAGTGCCCTTCCTGTAAACTCATGCATCCCTAGACATAGGCTACAGCAAAGATAGCCACCCTCCCACAGTGGCTTACTCCCCAGACCACTGCAACAACAAAATGCGTATGAGAAAAACACAAATATTCATACAACTAAATGTTTCCCCTGGATGCCGGTGTAATTCAACATACCAAACAAAATGTTGAACACTCCAACGAAAGAAGCATAAAAGAACCCTCCTTAATTTAAAAGAGATATGAAGCTTTTAGAATGTGAATGCTTAAAGCGTACCCAGTTATCTTCCCTTTCATCCTTTCCATATGATTTCTGCATTCCAATGGGACTAAAACACCACGAGTAGAAGAGTGCATGCCTTGAGCCCAAATCCCCCATCACTCATTGTGCTCCTCGTTGATGTTTATAACTACGTCGGTATCGAGTTTGATCTTCTTCATGGCTCATCGCAACTTGGAGGTAGGGGATGGCACGGTCGGAATGCCATCTTGCGAGAACAAGCACCAGAACTTCACCCTTGGTCCCTGGCATCATATAAACAACGGTGCAACGAACGTTGAATTGATATAACCCTTGCCACCTTCGTAAACTTCAACGTGTCTTTGTCCAAGAAGATACATGATGACATGCTCCATTAAGACAAGTGTTGCATGAGCAGGATGACAAGGCTCCTGTAGAACCTACCATGTCACTGTATTCTCCACCCTCCATTAAGGATTAAAAAAATTAAAATAATAATAATAATAAAATTAATTTAAAACTTACAATATGTATATAAGTAGAATTAATTTGTGAGATTTTTGTTTATTTATACCAAAAACAAGTTTGATATAATGATTTTATTAAAAAAATAATGTAATAATAATAATTTTAATTTTAAATTATAATATAGTATATTAGTTAGAGTAAATTATGAAATTGTTTTTTGAATAAAAGGGAAATTTCTAATAATATAATAATAATTTAATTTAAAAATATAATTGATCAACTTCTGAGATGTAGTGGAGATGGTATTGAAAATAAAGTGTTATGTGTGGGGATGTTTGAAGCTCAAATCCCTAGATTCGCAATACTGCTAAAAGGGCATATGTAGGTACGCAGGAGGTTATAGTGGTAACACTTAGAATCAACTTCATGTCACCCTCATGTCACCCTCATGTCACCTAAATACAAGACTAGACCAATCTAGTTTCGGTAAATGATTGACAATTACAACATATTTTAGCATGAAGATTTTCTCTCTCGATAAATTGATGTTGATGAAAACATTGTGTTGTGTTCATTCATATGCTTGACATTTCAAGTGAACACTTCACCCATCTTCAATGACATAAAGCTTAATAATTGATGATGTGAATAGTGTTGGACCAAGATAAATAGAGGACGAATTAGAATATAGCCATTAGGGTAGGGTTAAATGATGAGACCACTTAAAATTACAATTAATAATGATTATAATATGAGAAAATTTGTGGAAGTGATATAAAATATTAAAAAAATAAAAAGATTAGAATTAAATTCAAATTAAAAGAATTAATGGTAAAGTAAGTGTTTAAATTAATTAAAATGGTAAAAATGAAAATAGGTGAACAATTTTCAATTCATTGATAATAAGTAAAATAATTATATTTATTTGCTATTAATTTAGAATTTAATTTCTTAAAAATTGGATATTATTATTAATTGTAAGTCAAATATTAATATTAGGATATTATTAATATTAATTTAGCAATAATTTGTTTTAATAAATATTATTATTTTATTGAATAAAAATTTATTATTTTAATTATGAGATTAAAAAATTAAAGAATAAAGGAAATTAGAATAAAATATAACTATAATTTAGAATGAGTTAAATTTAACAATTTGGATTAAAATAGAATTAATGAAGTATTTAGAAATTAAATTAAGATTTAGAAGATTAAAAAATAAATGAATATATTTAAGAAAATTTTAAAATATAGAGAAAAAAATTAAAGGAATGAGAATAAAACTTAGAAAAAAGAAAGGAATGAGAATGATAGGTAATAAGGAATGAAATTTAGAATTAGATAGAACCTAAAGAGAATTAATTAATTTAAATTTAAAAGAAAAGAAGATATTACAATAAGAAGGATGAGAAAGAGAAGTGTAATCTAAAATTTATTTATTGGATAAAAAGAACCAGGTAAAGTGAAAGGAGGGAATAGAAGAAAAGAGAAATTATAACTTAAAATTTATTTATTGTAGAGAACGGAACAAGTAAATGGACGAAGAGAGAATTGAAAGAAAAGAAAGTTGTAATCTAAAATTTATTTATTGGACAAAAAGGAATAAACAAATGAATGACTATATTCTAACTCCACCTTTAAAGCTGACTTATAGTCTAGCCTTCTTGGCATCATCAATTAAGCTTTTATGTCCTAAAGATAGCCCTCTTGGCATCATCGAACAGCTTAATGTCCCTAAAGATAAATTGAAGTATTCATATCAATGAATACAATATATTTATATAATTAGTAAAATTAATTATGCATTTTTTTAAAATAAAGGTTTGATATAATGATTTGATTAAATAATAAAAAATAATAATATCATTATACCGAGGCATAGAGAAGAGGGTGACAAGGTGTTTTGTTAAGACGTTATCATGGTGAAAGAGTTCCTTCGGTTTCGAAACTTTGTGGGCAAAAATCCAACCATGTTAAGGGTTGGTGTACTATGATGGAGTGTGATCTCGAGGTGGTTTGACGATTTAAAATTCCCTCGGTTGTAGCTACTAAAGCCACGAGGTTAAAGGCATGCCGATCATTTCCAAGGCTCACATAATCTAGCGGAAGCAAATAATAATATTAATAATAATAATAATAATTTTAAAATGATTGTTTATCTTAGAAAATTATTAGACTTTATTGTAAAGAATAAAAAAGATGGCATAATAATTTAATTAAAAAAATAATATAATTTTCAACATATTAAATATATGAGAAATGCGTTATTCAATCTTGGTTTGGATTCCAAAGTAGCCAATGAAGGTCATGTTGACCTTCATGACGGTTGATACATCAACATTTAAAGTTGGAGATTAACGGTGCCTTGCCTACCATCTCCACAAGCTCTTCCTCGCATTAGATGCCTGGTTGCACGATGAGGGAAGGGCGTTTAATGGAGGCTCTAGATATGAAATCTAACATAATAAAGCAATTATTTTATCCCTTCACCATTTTCATTCATGTGCGTAGAAGAAGGTTAAGGAGATTGACAAAGGAAGCTGGAAAGACGACACACTACGTCGTTATGGTTCGAGAGCATGGAAGGCCTCGAGAGAGGAGAAAGAGCCGAGGTTGCGTCATCCTCTTCATCCACCAGGTTTCGCTATGGAATTGATCGTTACAATGAAAAAGGCATCCACAAGTTGATTGTTGACATGGAGGTGAAGGATATCGCAAAAACATCGATGACGAGTCATTGGCTTGTCCACGGAACATGTTTGGTAGACATCTACGGATCGAGAAGAGTGATGTAGGTGGTGGAGGGTAATATTATCAACATAAGATCTCCCTTTGGTTTTAGTGGGGGATTCCTTGCGTGTTTTATTGAGGCACTAGGAATTGGTTCCCTCCTCCTCCCTCGCGCGAGCCTTCCAACTCTCGAGTGACCGAAATCCTCCTCCCAAAGTCCACGAGTTGGTGATACTCACAGGGAAAAATTCTACCATCTGCAAAGTTGAATTGACTTTTAGAAATATGACAGTCTACGACAACTAGAGTCTATGTGTAGGAAAGAAATGGTTCTTGTCACAAGGAACAAGGAAGTTAGGTGTGAGGAAATGATAGCAGTAGGATAGAAAATTCACGTGACATGTCAACCACTAGCCATGGAATAATGATCATGTGGAATTTACACCATGGTTGAAGAGGGACGAGATAATTCATTTAATTAACATGCGATGTGGCTCAAACTCATAGTCGGGAAATTCCAGCACTGCTTTTTGCAGTTTTAGTTAACATTCATCTTCAATTTTTTGCAAGCACGGCGGTTTGCTGTCTGGATGCATTTGATTTCCCAATTTTGGGGAAGATGGTCATCCTCAGGTCTTCTACAACTTACAAGTTCTGAAGTTGAATAGGTTTCTTTTGATAATTTCCTATGCTAAATCCAAACTCTCATAGACATCTCACTTTAAAATTATCATATGTAATTTCTAAGTAATTTAAAGGAAACTTACTTTTTAAAAAACGAATTATTTAATTGTATAAGAATTATATAAAACAGAGAGTTAGATAAGCAACATGTTGGTAGTTGGAATATTGGTTTTTTTGGCATATTGGTTTGACATAGTATCATCTACATTAATTAAGTGTTATATTTGCTTTCACCATTTTGAGAACTTATGGTTATAGCATAAATTTTAAAATATGAAAGAATATTCATTTCTTTCAGTGTTGGTCCACCTTTACTCTCCAATATAAGTTTGAATTTAGGTATTTGTCTGATATTTTATAATGCATTGTTTCCATGAGACAGGTTCCTTGGGGTATCATTCTTGAAAAAGTTTGGTAGTATGCTATTCATTGTTTTGATATACCTATATGGTGTTTCATGTCTTCTATGGCATCGTAGAATGTGAGTGTAACTTTTTTAGTATGTTTAGAAACTCTTTGTTGGCAAGTCTAGTTGAACTCAATAGTGATAATAAATATCCACACATGTCAAGCTAGTGGATGTCCCCAAGCTCCCCAAAAGAATACATAAACAAGGGTGTTGATCGAAATAGATCGTCAATGTTAGTAGAATTGAATATTTTCCAACGTTGAATCGATTGTTAACTCAATCACTTTATGTGGAAGAAGCTGAAGGAAAGAAATTTATTTTATGACTTGACATGGATAAGAAGCATATTAAACATGGATGCAACAAAGAAGACGAAGATAAAGAAGATAACAAACATTGATTGTCGGGTTGTGCAATGGACACATCTCAGGTCCGCTTTCAGATGGGCATTTGTTTTATTGAGATTGATCCAAAGAAGACTTTGCATAGGGAAAAAACTAGTGGATATGCTTGGAGCATCTTTGGTCTCTGTCAATGACTCTCTATCTACAACATTACCGGTCTTGGTTCCCAATTCCACCTTTGGACGACGAACACAATAGCTCAAACTACATCTCTTGAAGTACGAACACAAGCCTTCAATCACTCTTTACCCTCCATCGTCGGTAAAGGTGTTTATAATGCCGAGTTCGCTCCAATCTCAAACTCTCTGTCCATAATTTTTATGTTTTTACATTAAATAATCATTGATCTCTAAAATTAACGATAAAAGTGAAACACCTTGGCATAGGGTTCATGAGTGGTTGAATTTAAACTTAAGCGTATATTGAATACAAGCCAAAATAAAACCTTATGTTAAAAATAGCATTGATAGTCTAAAATGGTGTCCAACAACAACCATGCTTTAATGAGGTGGTAAGAATTAAGCACTAGTTGTTACCCTAACAGTCCTACTTTTAGCGGTTAAACGCGTAAAAAGCGATTAACTGTAACAACTTGTCATCGGGTATGGTCTCTATTCTATGATGCATATTATTTGTCTTGATCAAATGTGGTGTTAAATGGTTAATTCACATGTCATACAGTTAACAATGTCGTTGATATTTCTTAATATGGTATTATTTTTTCATGGTTTATACATATGTTTTGAAAGGTGTATTACCATAGGTTAAAACCTTAAGTTTTATATGTTACCATTATAAGTTTTAACATATGCTAGGCTTAGACTTAAGGTTGAGAATTAGTTTTAGGACATATTAGCATACCACTTAACTTTAGGTCTCCACCATAGGATTATTGAAGGTTACATTTATTCCACACACCAAACATTCAAACCCATAAGCAACGAAATAACCATAAATGATGAAGACTCCTCATGGGACAAACTGATAGGCGAAAGTGAGCTGATGCAGCAAGATCCTCTGGATCAATCTTCTCCATAGCTTTCGGATCGGCAAATTTGCCAGTATAAGCATATACCGAGGTGAGGCTGTGTCCCTCATTTTACGATATCCGTCACACCTCGTCTTGTAAGTTGTGTGAGTCCCACTCGAAGATATTCAACATCTGCGCCTTGAAGGTGGTGTTACTGTCGAATGTGATATATTCTTTTAAACCCATTCATACTCGGTGCCAAATCATCAACGGTAGGAATTTGTGTATCTTCCTCTGAATTAATGATCATCGTAGGTTCATACAACTTCGTTTTCTGCAATTGCGTGAATAAATATGCATGTGAGGTAATCTAAACGCAATCGTTATTTCCAATATTTTCAAAATCTTGAAAGGACCATACTTGATGAGTTTCGATTTCTCACCACCTTCACCTTTCAACTTTGCACTTTACTAATAATTGCAACCATACTGATCACCGACACGAAAATTAGAATTACTCGATGCTTATCATGGTGCATTTTCTTTGACTCTTCTCTAATTGATCCTATATTGCCTCATGTACTGTATCATTGAATGAACTTAACTAATTTGTTTGAATCGTCATGCCTATACGCTGTCTTCTTCACCAAACATAGAAATCCATTGGTGACTTTGGTAGATTGCCAAAACATGTTTCAAATGGCGATCGATTAGTTGAAGAATGTGAGCTCGATTGTAGTCATGTTGCGCATAAGGTAAATATTCATCCCACAACTTAGGATGTTTGTTGTTGCGTGCCTCGAGAGAATATGTCATTGTCCTATTCACCACTTGTCCTTCGTCGAGTTTGTGGATGAAAAGTTGTACTCTTCTTGACTTTGTGTCCATGAGTCCCCACAAAGTGGACTGAGAAACTCTCAACAAAGAAAGTGTCTCGATCGAAATAATGGAAGTATATAGCTGTTACCTGATAATTTGTCCTCATCCTTGAAATCCCCATCTCGCCCATTGCGAGTTCGTTCTGTGACCAATAGCGAGTTTCATGCCTTGCAAATACCATCATTTCATCCTTTCCATGAGGACAACATTCCTTCACATTTGATCATTTCTAAGCGAGACCCCTAAAAACACCTATTTTGCCTTATGTTGTGTAGGTGTACTTGCGCCAATGAGAAAATTAACAACGAGCCGCGCCAATTGGCGCTACTGTCCCCGATGTTGCTGTGTCACCTACGTTTATGGAATTTTTTTAAAAGAAGGCGAAGTTTCGATTACAACAACTTCGTGGATGAGTCATCGGGAGTGGTTTCACACAGATGCTCACCGGCCTTCCTCCTTTGGCCTCTTGTTTCCACCATATGGGGAACCTCCTAAAAGGATAAGGCCTCCATACCACTATTTTGAGGATCCCAACCTCCTCCTCTCCTCATGCCATCCTTCCATCCGACCAGTGGTGGTGATAGTCTTGAAGTGCCTAAGCTTTGAATCTCCAAATTCCCAAGAGCCTTTGTGCCGTAGGTACCACCTTCCCGCAAGTAGGCTCAAGTAAGGATACTATTGTCGAGAGACTCGGGAGAGGTTTGCCCTTTCCCCTGGTGAGCTTTGCGAGACGTGAGCATTGGAGACCCATCACTTAGACGGGGAACACGACGTCGGAGACATTGATTCTAATCTTTCTTCAATTGTTATTTAATGAATGATTACGATTATGGACTCACTACCAATTTTCAATGATGTTAATATGAGTAATATCCTTTGTTGATATTGGAGATTCATTATGCCGGATTTATGCTTGTATACGTTTGTTTCTTGCATGTGTACGAGGTTATCGGTAGCGGAGATCGTGGAGGATGGTGATGCGAGGTGGCGAGACGAGGAACGCTCTCTGTGAGATCATAGCATTGGATTCCGGGTAGGCTTCTATCTTTAGTCTTTTCATTCGTAACTAGGAACACGTGCATGTGTTTTGATTGTTCTTTAGACCTATTTGAGTGGTAAGATGCATGTGTCCGCGGTTACCTCCTCAACTCGTTGGCGACTCAGTGAGGATCGTACGAATTTCAACTGTCTCGTTTGGATTGTCTCGTTTGCAGTTATTTTATGGTTTTCCTTGCTTGGTTGGCCTTTTGGGTTGGATCTTCTTGTGTTTTAGCTTTTGGTTCATCCCCGAGAGGATCGGTCCAGCCTCTTTCCGGATTTTCACCTTTTAATGGTTGGCTTGATTACCCAGGCGCGGTTTCTGGCACGGCGGTCGCGCGATTCATCGCTCGCGCCATCCCCTGTACGGCGCGGATTACGGCTGTGACAGTCCTTTCCTTTCTATAGGTGGTAGGGTTACCCTTGTTCGGAAGTTTCTTTTGGTTAGAACTTTATGCAGGTTTGTTTTAGATTCGGCTTGAAGTGGGAAATCTGGTCTTGGTTGGGAGAAATTCTTTGTTTTTCATTTTCGAGAATTGGCGCTTGTTGTGGGTTAACAACCCACGCCAATTGGCCATTGGCGCTAGTTGTCAATATGTACAAGTCGCGCCGATTGTAACACTAGTTGTCCAATGTACAAGTCGGGCCAATTTCGAGGATGTGTGGTGAGATTTTTTCCCTAAACCCTTCACCGGTGTACTTTTCCTTGACCTTTCCTGCGTAAGAGCATGGATTACATTGCTCATTGTTTAAAATGTCTTCTTTCTCCATGGTTGTTTGATGTAAAAATGGGATGAATGCCTTGTTTTGATCTCGTGCTTTGGAAGTCCTCTTTGACTTATTGTGACCTCTTATGTCTTGTCGCCTTTGGGGGATTGTGACAGAAATGTTTTGAAACCAGCAGTTGTGCATTCTTAGTGTTTGTTTGCATCCCTTTTGCTTTCATCCTTCTTTAAGAGTTTGCGTTCTTTTAGTTTTTCATCTCATAGTTTGCTTTTCGTTTAAATGCATTAGATCACATTGCATCGAAAAGTGTTTTTTGAATTCATCATTGGACTTAGATCACATTGTTTAGTGATTGGAAAACTAAAAATCGCTTTGAGTATTCTCTTTTTGTTAAAAGCATGCATTAAGTAGATTCTCATTTTATCGAAAAATGCATTGAGTGCATTCTTATTATTTGAAAAGAAAAGAATTGTGCATAGATTACAATTGCATAGTTTTTCGGAAAAAGAATTTTGCATAGTTACATTGCATAATTCGCTTCATTGAATGTTTTAGATTACTTTCGGATAGTGAAAGTCATCTAGCTTGGAAAGTTTCGTTTTTCGGTATTATTTGTTTGTTGTCATTGTTTGAAGCTCTTCCTTAACTAGATAGCATTCATCGAATTGAAAAAGTTTTCTTTTCTCATGTAAGTATACGGGGAAATTGTCATATGACATATGGTAGGGCCTTGAAACCGAAACATAATTGAAGATCAACCTTAAAATTTACTCAATTTACCTAAGGAAGCATTGAAACAATGAACATTGGGGTCTAGGTTAGAGACGTGTTTAGGCGTCTTTAAACCTACTTGTTGTCGTTCGCCTTCGGCACAGGCCGGGCGCTAGTATGGACTTGTGCTCACCGTCACCGTCGTATGTAAAAGGAGACCCTCTGGTTCAATCTTTATCGTAGGAAGCGAGAGTACAGCCTATACCGTGATACACCGAACACGGCATTCGGGGAGATTGCCTGCACGTACGGAAGGTCCTTGGTTGATTTCTCTTTCATTATTGAAACAAAGGTGTATATTGTAGTTGCGGTTATTTGGTACACCATTTTCCTAGCATTCCTGGCTTGATCGGTTTGATCACTGCGACTCCCTAAATTTCAGAAATATCATCTCAAGCGCTTGTGTGTGCTTTCCACGCTTGTTTCCAATACGAAAGTGATAATCACCTTTTGCAGTTCCTAGAAACTTTCTTAAAGGTAAGCAGGTAGAGCCTTATTTCAATGTTTTAAAAATTAGCTGCCCACGAACTATTCTGGTTAAAGTTGGTTCCTTGGGGTGTTGTTTTGAAGATCGTTTCCTAATGGAAACTTTCGAGGTTCACCAGCCAAGGAATCCACTCCGATGTGAATCTGTGTCCTTTTCCTCCTTTTGGAAATGTTGGGCTGCTCCTTATGTGGCAACGTTGTCCCTTCCTGAGTTCGCTGTTGGGTTGCTGTTTAGTTGTTTTCAACCTGCGAGTCTCGAATGTCGTGACTCTTTGGTCAATCGGCTCCTCCCACCCGACAACATCATGTTGATTCCAAGGTGGACCTCTATGCTTTGCTTACTGCGTCCTCCTCATCACTTCACACTGGTGAAAGTCTGAATTTGATAACCGAGGTGGCTAAGAAGAAGAAGAAGACAAAGAAGAAAAGTCGATAAGAGAGAGGCTAAGGCTGCCATTGTTGCTTCTAATACACCTCTTCTTGATAAACATTAACCTCTGCAGAAATTCGGATTTCACACTTGCATGTTGTGCAGTTATCTTCTTCGAGATTGCCCTGGCATTCCCCACGGTGTGAGAAGTATGGTCATGGTCGCCGCCCGTTGCCTTTTGTCTGGGAGTGGTTGGGGGCACGTACGCATCAGCTATTTTCGTAGGGCTCTAAGACGAGGGTAAGAGTACCAATCACTGTGTAAGTTTGTTAGAAGGGCACCATGCCATTATTCACCTTTGTCCTTATATGGATGATAAGAGAGTCTTAGACAACCCAGCCGGATCACACCATGCCTTCTGTTTGGTTTATAATCGGCTTTCTTCGAGTCCTCACCGGTGCAGGTCTGCCATCGGTCAAGGTTATCCTTGGTCGATCTCGCTCTCCCGGAAATTCAAATTCGGGAATCCGTTCTGACCAACCATTGAGTGGTGGGATGGTTGAGGTCGGCCATCCTACGGTGCACCGAATAACTTTTCCGTTGAGAGTGGATCTCCATCCCTCGAGGTTCTTCTTGTTTGTGATTCCTCGGACTTGGAGAAAAATTCTTGTCACATATACTTCGAAGTTGCTCCTCTGCTTCCGTGATGGAGATACGGAGGATACCCTCCCACCTTTGAGATGGAGGTCGTGGAGGATGCTCCTTCTTCTTCGCCTAACCGAAGACCATCTTGGTTCGATGGTAGCCCCCTCGAGTAGTTTGGTGGCCGCTTCGATTGGAGTCGATTTGCGGGATACGCCTTCCGTCTTATGTGCCTTTCAAGATCTTGATGCTACGAGGCTTTTGTTACGGTTGTACCCGGCACCATTATGAACGAAGGCGCGTACGTGGTGTTTTATCCTCAACTACACAGCAAGCTTTCGGTTCGCCGCCGCTTGCGCTGATAGCAAATACGTGGCATTTAACGGGAGCAGTTCATACAGGTGCAGGATCCTTCCAAGGTTACCTGTACTTTGGGAGGTAAAACCGTCCATATGGACGTGATGGTTGTTCCGAGCCCCTTGGTTCAATGCTGCTCTTGGGCGCGATTACACCATACCATGGGAGCGCTTGTCTCCTCCCTTTTTCGTGTGATCTGTTTCCGCATGAAGGGCGGATGTGACCATTGATGGGCGTTCGTTCTTTGGTCACCGATGGCAACCGTCGGTCCGCCATCATCCCTTAGGGTTTTTATCTGTTGTGTACGCCCCCACATGGTCAACTATGTGGCTACTACCCGTGCACTGTGCTCGGCGATGATGTCGTCGTGCATCTTGTCTTTGGAGCATTAGACCCTAACTGAGGATATTTTCCTTCCATGTCGGGGTAGGGCCTCTTGACTTAATGACTTCTTGTTCATTATGATGAGTTGTCTTCGGAGCACGAGTTCATTTCTTGTGTCAAGCTCCTTAAAAAAGCGAAACAAGCCGGTCGGAGCACGAGTTCGTTTTCTTGTGTCAAGCTCCTTAAAAATGAAACAAGCTGTGGAGCGGTTCCTTGTCTTGTGTCAAGCTCCTTCCGTGAAACAAGGGTGTCCCGAGGATAGTTCTTTTAATGTGTCAACCTCGTTAAAACAATGAAACACGTTCTTGTTCAATTCGAGTCTTTGATAAGATCTCGTAAAATCCCCGATTGTGATCTTTCTCTTGATCTGGTAACTTGAACCTTCACTCCATCTGCCTTTCATATGGAGTGAGCTTGGGGGGGCATGTACCTCGAATTGAGTCACCATGCGCAGGGGCATGCTTACTTTTTTCAAGCATAGTTTGTCTCGTTTCAAGCTTGTGTAAAAATGAAACCGGTTTCAAGCATAGTTTATCTTTGTTTCAAGCTTGTGTAAAAATGAAATTAGCACAAGCAAAGTTTTACGATTTCAAGCTTGTGTAAAAATGAAACCTTTCCCATCTTTACCTCTTGTGATTTGCCATTTTATCGGCTATTTTTTAAATAGAGCCTTGGTCTTCTCATTCTCGTCTACTATCTGTAGCCGATCATATGCCTTCACTTGGTTGTTTTACCCGTTCTGAGGAACAGCTAACGATGATGGTCTTTGATGGCCGGCCCCTGTAGCCTTTATCTTGTTTGATCGAGTTCCATCATTACGGAACAGTTGCTTCCCTTTATACCACTCGTTCCTCGAGGAGGAGTCACCTTTCAACTCTTTTAAGCTCTCTAAATTAAAATGCTTAGAGCCTTAATCGTTTGAATCTCGTTAAAGTGGACACGAATGGGCTTGTCCCGCCCGATGTACGTTTACCCCTTTTCGGTACAGGATGGATTGATTACGAAAAAAGGAATACCTAGCCTATCGCGACTAGGAGGTTTTCTCGGATATTGTTTTTTCTACCTTTGCCGGGTGCCGAACTATCTACGAAAAGGGACCATTGGAGTTTACTTTTCGAAATTTGTCTTTTCCGCTCTCAAACATGAAAAGGCATGATTCTTCCTTTGTCGAGACTACGTTAAGCCTAAATGACATCGGAAATTGTCGATCATGACGTTATTCGAGTTCCTCCTTCCTAGGGCTCGTTAAATGTGTACTAGGATGGATTCGTCGAAGGACGGATTATATGACAAGCATATGGTATCCTCTTCAAGCTTGTGTAAAAATAAGAAATTTTCCTTAGGAATGGTGGGGGAAAAAAATGGAGCCATCATCGTTGTCGTCGGCGGTATGTCGCTCTTGAACATGGCACTTGTACGTGCATTGTCGGGTTGGACATCTCATCTCGTTTCTTCACTTTGCCTACGTAGGTTTGGATAATCCCTTTGACCTCTCTTACGCTCATTGTCTTGTCACCATGACCTGCGATCTATTGATGTCAAATACGCAAGTCCTTTGTCGTGCCGTTTATATGTTCGAAAGTTGGCCTCTGCAATATCAACCTTCCTGCGATTCTCATATGATTACGATTCACAACAAAAACATCATGTTCCTCTGTCTCATGTCGATGATGTGGGAAACATTATGGCCCACCTTCGATCAAGGTCACTTCTGTCGACTTCGGCTCAGTATACGAAGTTGATCTAGAGACTCCTTTATGGTACCTTAGAGCCTGTGCCTCAATGGCGGGTTCGTCGCATTCGACGTGGGGTTTTCATCATTGGCCTCCGATCGAGTGATTCTGGGTGTTCGACGCCAACTCATTGATTCACCCACGCCATAGATTGTACTGCGGTACCTTGAGGCCATTGTCACATTATTGGTGGTTCCTCTCGCGTACGGTAAGCTCTCATCATTGGCTAGTAATCGAGGGCGATGTTCTTGCATGTTACTTCGGCTCTACATATTCGCATGCTTGAACTTGTACTTTTGTTGGGTCGAGATGGAGCGCAAGACCTGGATTGTGTCTGTTGTAATCATTTCGATTATAGTTAATATCATTATGTACATGACTCACTTGATTAGATGGTTGCGACATACAGTCTATTTATTTGATCCTCGTGGATAGTTTGCGCCCATATAGATCCGGATTATAGTGTACTCTGTTTCGGATGTTTTGTATACCATATACATCATGTACTTGAGATATCGAGTTGTATTTTTACTTGCAGGTTTTCAGCATTCTTCGATTGAACATGTTCTCGTAAGCATTCACCCCTCTCTCTCCGGAGCCTCATGCTTTAGGGGGCATCGTACACGGTAATTTGTCACCATCCTTGCAATCCCCATCGCCATTGCGAGGTTTCATTTACCGTGACCAATAAGTAGTGTCATGCCTTGCAAATACCATCACATTTCTGTCCACTTTCCATGAGGACAACATTCCTTGATCATTTCTGACGGACCCCTAAAAGCACTATTTTTGCCTTGGCGGCGGTAGCCCGTTGTACTTGCACCGAAGTAGGGGAAAATTAACACGCTTTGAGCCGCGCGATTGGCTCCTGTCCCGATGTTGCACCCGCGCCACTCTATTTATGGAAAGTTTTTAAAAAATGAAGTTTCGATTACAACAACTTCGTGGATGAGTCATCGAGGAGTGGTTTCGCTGAATAACTTGCAGCCTTCCTCCTTTGGCCTCTTGTTTCCACCACTGCGGGGCCTCCCAAAGGATAAGGCCTCCCTTCACTATTGTAGGGATCCCAACCTCCTCCTCTCCTCTATAAATATAGCCTTCATCCATTGATGAAAGGGCGGAAGGGGTGATGGTCTTGAAGTGCCTAAGCTTTGAGATCTCCAAATTCCCCGAAGAGCCTTTGTGCGCAAGTAAGAGCCCTCTTCCTTTCCTTAAGAATGCACTCAAGTAAGGGCTATTTTCGAGAGACTCGGGAGAGAGGTTTGCCCCGCTTTCCACGAGCTTTGCGAGATGTGAACAAGCGGAGACCCATCCGAAGGGAACACGACGCGTGGCAGGCATTGGTTACCGCAATCTTTCTTAGGTTGTTATTTAATGAATGATTATGATTATGGTTCCCTCTTGTTTAATCATAGTAATATGAGTAATATCCTTTCGTGATATTGAGTTACGTGTGTCGGATTTTATGCTTGTATCTGTTTGTTTCTTGCATGTGCGAGTGTCCGTCCATGGAGATCGTGGAGGATCGTGATACGAAAGGGGTGAGGAAGTGAGACGCTCTTCTTCGGATGTGATGGATTCGAGGTAGGCTTCTATCTTTAGTCTTTTCATTCGTAACTAGGAACTTACGTCTCGTACATTTTTGATTGTTGCTAGACCCCTGCTAGGCTAGTGAGGATCGCCTGTGCGCAGGGTTACCTCCTCAGCCGATGGCCTAAAATGAACTCATACTGTTGAAAGAACATCTATGTATCATTTTCAATAGTCACTTTCTTTTTGCATGGAAAAAGAATGCACATATTGTTGAAACGATCAACCACGACATGCATGTAATCATGCCCTCTCGTGGACATAGGAAGTCCTCCAACAAATTCCATGGAAATGTTGTCCCATGGTCGCGAAGGAACTAGAAGTGGCATATACAAAGCTGATTTTTGATTTCTGGCTAGCTTTTCGAACACATAACACAACCTTTAATTTACTTAACAATTGTTTCATACACGTGAGGCTACTATCAGCCTTTGAATTTGTGCCAGCATTGTCTTGCTTACGTAAAATGTCCACAGAAATGCGAGAAGAAATGTGCTTCACGAAGATAACATGTGCCCTTTCTACTCATGGTATGCACAACTTACCCGGATATTCACTAACAACTTTGTCATGAACATGAAAATTGACTTCTTCCACGAGTATCATGAGTTAGTGATTCATAAATATCTTTGAAATCGACATATGTACTATATTATTCTAAATAACTTTCAATTTTTAAAAGAACTATTATGTAGCACTACTAAAGCATTCAAAGATGGTCTAGACAACATATAAAATTCTTTGTTTCTTATACATTTCACTTGTACTTAATTACTAAGAAAATTTATGAAGAAATCCCATCCATTTGTAATGGCGATATTGTTGCAACAGTACGAGACCGAAGGTACTTAAGTGGTTGATGATCTGTGTGAATCATTGTTCATACCCATTAAGTAGTGTTTCCATTTCTTTACACTTTCCTGAAAACAAGGTTCTTTATCATATGTCGGATAATTTTCAATGCCTTAGAAGAATTTTCGAATGAAAACAAATAGGTTTCCCTTTTTGAAGTAAACGCACCCATTGCATAACCTACTATGTTTCAATTTCAAATGGTTGTTGAAGATCAAATGAAAGCTAAGATTGGTGATGTGACAATTTTGCTTAAGTGTATCAAAAGTTTTTTTGTTGTTTCCCTCACTGAAAGGAAAATTTAAGACTATTAAAGCATGTGACAATGATGCAATCGAAGAAAAGTGAGAAATGAATTTTCTCCAATGTTGAATTGTACCTAGAAAAATCCCCAACTTTAGTCACATTTTTTGGTCTTGGCCACTTAAAAATCACATCAGTTTCGTGGATCTATTTCAAATGACCACCTCAAACTATGTAACCAAGATACATCAATGAAGTTTTCCCAAACTCACATTTGGATAGTTTTAGGTACAATTTTCCCCTTTGAAACACTTCAAGGCCGATTTAACATTCACAACATGCTCTTCCATACGGAACTGAAAATCGGGATATCATCTAAGTAGATTATGACAAATTTATCAATGCATGGATGGAATACATCATTCATAACCATGAAAGTTGTTGGAGCATTACGCAACCAAAGGCACCTTCACTAACCATTCAAATGGTCACCTAGTTTTAAATGCAATTTTCTAGAATGTGTATTCTGCAATGCAAATTTGATGATACCCACTATGAAATCAACTTAGTGAAATAGATAACATTTTTAACTAGTCAAGTAAATCATCTATCTGGGAAGAGGATAAATGTTCTTGATTGTGATTTTATTTAGGGCCCTAAAGTCGACACACATTCTCCATGTCCGTCTTTCTTAGGAACCAAAATTATGGGTGAACGACATGGATATGAAATGGGTCGAATGAAGCCTTTTCCAACTTGACTCTTGGATTTGTTTCTTTATTTCTTCGTTCTCTATGGTAAGCATGTGATATATTCCAACATTAGGAAGAGGGCATCGAGACATCAATTGTATCTCGTGTTGTATTTCCTTTTTAGGAGGTATATGGTTTGGTTTCATAAATAGACTTTGAAAAGAATCTACCTTTAACAAAGTATCTTTAAGCTGAGATTCACAACTTTGAAAAAGCTTAACATCATGTTGATCCTTATATTTTTCTTTTACAACTTCCATGATGTATCTTTTAATTGAACTTATTAGTCTCTTCATCTAATTAGCGGTAACTAAATCCTTAAAATTAATGTTTGATTTTATCTACCTTGACAATGTATTCAATTCCATCTTTCTTAAGGTGATAATTATGCTCTTTGTATGTGAAACACAACATCACAATCATAGAGATAAGGACTTCTAGCACTACTCCACTATGTCTAGTAATGGAATCCTCTAAATCCACTTCATTAATGTAATTAGTTGTGATGGCAAATTTTAAACGTGCACTTTGTGACATTAATGCGAGTCTTTTATTTTAGCCAACCCAATGGGTATGGTCTTGGATGATTCTGTGTCTCCAAACCCAATTTCTTAACTAATTCTTCGGATATTAAATTTTCTGATCCTTTGTCGAGCAATGTATCTATTTTCGTGTGCTTAGAAATTGCCCTTATGTCAAATAATTCAACTCTTTTATCCTCATCAGGATGATGATTTATGTTTGTAGAAAGTGCTGGTACTATAACTTGAACTAGCATCGAACTTTTACTTGTCGAAACCATTAGGTTATTTTTCCTTTCATCACCTAAGTCGGGGCCCAAATCTTGTTGGATTATTGTATTAGCCTTTTTTCACTTTTTTTTTTTCTTTTAAAACTATTTGGTTTTGAGTTCTAGGCGAAGTTTCCAACATTTGGCTTCATCATGTATGATTCTCTGGAAATGAGAACAATTAGGTCGTTCACCTTCCTTTTGCGTTGTACATTTGTTTTCTTTCCTTGGTACTCCACTCTTGCTATCTTTGGAATCCTTGATTTCCAAGCTGATGGATACTTTACGCTTGAAAACTTGAATGATGCTGCCACCTAATTCAATATGTATGTCTTGAACACACACTTCATCAAAAGTCATTAGGATTAAACATCAATAATGTATGTTGTAAATGAGAATGTAAAGCGCAATTTACTTTAATAAAGTTTCACGTGTATCTAATGAAATACCAAGCGCCAAAGCTTTCTTCTTGAACTCTGAGTAAACTACTAAACATTCTACCCTTTCCCTTGCCTCAAATGTTTGAATCAATAACAACTTAACATGTATCCCAAAGGATAAATTATTTTCTAGAAGATTTTAAGAAAACTTAGACCATGAAGAGATCACTTTACCTTTTCACTTTAAATCTACTTAGGTTTTACTTTCCTACCAAATTAAATTTTTTCCCCCCCATTATAAGTGTATTTGTTGCTTTGAATTTTGTTCTTTTATTAGAAATGTTCTTAATCTACAATACACTTCTAATTGTTTTATTTAGTCTATCTTTTCGGGGATTCATTTATCCATCATAAATAGGTAGTTCAAATTTTACATCAAGTTTCAAAAGAAGATGATTTACGAGGTTTTCTTTTATGTTGCGAAATGTTGAACTAGAAGAAGAAGAAGAAGAAGAATATGATGAAGGTGATGGAGGATAAGGAGGTTTATTAACTTTTACTTTTCCCTTGTCCTTCTTCGATGCCATTGAAAGTTTCATCTCTCGCCTTCTTGTACGCATGAGTTCTCCCAACATCTGTTGCATGTTCAAAAACATTTTTGAATGTTTGTTCTTTGCCCATGACCTTCACTTCATGAGTTTCACCTACATTGGATTCTCCCATTATCGATCATTGGCCCGAATTTCGCTTTCAACACCCCCCCCCCCCGGAGTCTATCTCCTCGAGTGTTCCTTCTCCACGTCGCAACCTAGACTTGGTTAATGTTCTTGGAAAAAAATCTCTAAAAGGAAACTGCTCTAATACAAAAATATGATGCGAAATGGTCTGGAAATAATGTTTTAGTAGATTGAATATTTGCAATAGTGAATTGATTATCAGCTACGATCACTTTGTGTGGAAAGTTGAAGGAAATAAATTGATTTTATGACAACCGAACTTAAGAAGAATATTAAACATGAATTTGCGACAAATAATAGAGGTCGATACAAAAAACATTGATTACGAGTTCGTCCTAGTGGACTACGTCTACAAGTCCGCTTTCAAGATGGGCTACCGTTTTATTAAGGATTTATACAAGTAAGTCTTTACGGAAAAACACTAGTGAACATGCTCGCGAGGCATCTTTAATCTCTATCAACGAAATCTCTCTCTCTTATATTTCCAACGCTTGTCTTGGTTCAAATTCTGCCTAACTTCACTCTCTTGGTAAAGACACGAGCCTTCAGAATGTCATCCTCATCATGAAAAAAAGTTGTTTTTATAATGCGAGTTAGAGTTCAATCTCGAACTCTTTGGTCCATAAGTATGAGTATATGGTTTTACATTGAATGAGCATTGAGCTCTCGGTGCAATAGAAGTGAAACACCTTAACGTGAGTTGCATATTGAATAAAAAAAACCCAAAATAAAACCTTATATTAAAAATAGCGATGCAGTGCACGCGGTGGCACACCTAACAACTTCATGTGACGGTGGTCGGCGGTCCTAACTTCTTCATTGCCACCTAGCGGTCTAGTCGCCGGCTCGGCCTTGCGCGATCAACATCACGCATGTGACAAATTTTCATCCCGTGGTTACGATCTTTGTTCTGCGGTCATCTTAAAGCTAGCAACGGTGGTCTTAAGCATTGCGTCCATTGTTCACATGTTCACCCGCGAAGTTGTGATATGTAATATGTATTATTTGCATAGGTTTATACATATGTTAAAGGAGTGTATTGCCACATATGTCAGAAACCTTGGGTTTTGTCTTTACACCATTACATAGGTTTTAACATATGCACTAGGCTTAGACTTCGGAGTCGAGGACTTGGGTTTAGGACCTTATGTCTTAGCATGCCACATAGCATAGGTCTCCACCATGAGATTAAAACACATTACATTTGTTCCACACCATAAACATTCAAGCCACTTAACCATGACATAACCATAAATGATGAAGACTCCTCATCGGACAAACTAGAAAATTGAAAGAAACAGACTAAACTGATAAAATGTGCAGAAATCATAGTTTACAAAGCATAGATGGTTGGATCCTAGAGAATCATCTTCCTTAAAGCTCCATAACTTCAAGAATGGGTTCATCATGAACCAAACTCTAGTTTCCTTTTAGTGAGGTACCTAACATAATTAGATAGATTGTTATATTCCTAAAAGCATTGCACTTTAAGAGTTTTGTTCTTTAAACCTAAGGCTAGTAAGCATTTTGCATTCAAAGTCTCTCCCTACTATGAGATCAAAGGTAGTCTATTATGTCTTTACGAGTCACACAACTCCCTCCATGCTTTCATAAATTATGAAGCCCAAAGGTGCTTAACACTTTTGTATGAAGTGTTCACCTTACCTTACCAACTTGTGCCAACTTTCTAGAGACAGTGATACATACTTTCTTATATTTTTCGGTTGATTGTTTCCTTTTAGAACCTTCTCACACGATAAGTAGGAAAACACATGTGACATCACCTCACTCAATGATGGGTCATGAAATGTAGATCTAGTACATCATAGTTCTAGAAAAAGTACTATATATGCACTTTTTTCATTCTTTTGAAATTTAAAAGTGTTTCTCCAAAATACTTTTATTTCTCGATTTTTCATAAATCTCTTTAATATCACTAATTATTATAAAATGTTTTTGATTGTAATGTATTTATTTTTAATTATATATATATATATATAGTGAAAATAAAGAAATGTGTCTATTTTTAACCACTGAAAAAAATTATTTGCACGAGTTGGAGTATTTATTTTTTTTAAATTGTAGTAATTAAAAAAAAGTCAAAGTTAAATATTTGTAAATATAAGTTTTACATCATTTTAATCTAATTATAAATCATTGATGATGATAATGATGGTGATTAATATTCACGAAGACCAATATGTCTATCAAACCTTAAGAAAGAAAGAAAGTGATTATTGCGGCTCTTTAATACTTGATTTCTATGATAAAAAGAAGGAAAACCTTGAGATCATTGTAGTTTGTTAGTTTAGCAAGTCAAAAGAAGGTTGTTAGTGTGGTAAATGTTTTGAAAAAGGAGAACAAATGTGAGTAACGAGGACGGTGATAGGGAGACGATTCTTTCATCCCAAGGTGTTTTGGGGAATACCTCAACACCGGTTCAATGTTCATTATCTTCTTAGCACTTTTTAACTTCATTTTCACTAACTCCTTATCATCCCAGGGCTTATCCTTGAATTTGGAAATAATTTTAATATTATCCTTATTCTCCAAGATGATCCTCCTTTATCCCCCCAAAGGTCGAGCAGGTTTTGGGCATCCTTATGCAGTCTCACTTAAGCCACGAGGTGGGGTTTTGACTTAGAGTTAGAAGCAACTAAGAGTCTGCTTGGCTTCCATGTTGTACAACTTCTTCTTGTACATCAGATACCTTAACATAGCCATGCTTTCAATGGGAGAGACTGATTCAATCGACGGAATAGGGTGGGGAGTATTTCCCTTAATCTTGAGGTTGTAAGCTATACATTTCTTTTGGATCATCTCAATATTTCTCCAAGGTTCTCTATTAGATATCTCAGGCCCCAAACCTCACATCCATATAAAATATCGGGGGGTGACAAGTGTAGAAATTTGCTGAATAATGATTAATTATCCACCGAGACTATCGATCACATACAATTCGAATTTATATGCAACATAATCTCTTCCACTCGAATCATCACACATACCGGAAATAAAATAGCGATAGCACATCAAATCATCATACACATTAACACAATATGTATGGAAAGCATACTGAAAACCCCGCGAGATATTGTATATTATAATGGATAAATCATGTAACAAACTCGGTACAATACTCCAAGTACTCGATGCTTTCTCATAAGTTACACACAAACCGCTCGGTTTTGAACGGAGTTCTGGATTTTCCAAAAATCACTTAATTACTTGCCTCTATTGCGCAATCCACGAGGGCACTGTCTATGTAGAGATCCAAAGGTTTGAATCTCCTTGGCTTCGCGCAGTATCATGAGCAATTCCTCCAAGTGTGGTACCAAATCTCGTACAATTGATGTCGCCACTAATAGCTAACTCCACCCTTTCATCTGCCTCTTTCTTGGTCTCAGGCGGTCCGCCTGCTTGTGGTGGTAATTGTGTTCTTGAGTTGAATAATGAGTTACTAATTAATGAATTAAATAATATTTAATTCACTCCTCATTACTAGTTGATTAGCTAGTTAAGCTAATCTCAACAGTTCAACTAAATTAAAAAAGCGAACACAACTCCACTAGTTGTCTCATTAACTCCACCAAACCACGCACCCTTTGAAGTCCTAGCGAAGTCAACCATGCACATGATGCCATCAAACCTTGGGAATAGCGTAATTCCTATGTAGGATGCATGAGCCACTTCAAGGCTCGGGCGGGTGTTCCGAGATAGTAAAGGCGGGAAGTTTAGAGTCCAAATATTATTAAGGTAAATAATATTTGACTTCCTATTTTTAGGATAGAGCGATTCTAAAAATAGACATCGACTATCGACATGGGTCACAAAATAGAGGTCCATCTATTTTTTACCAACATGACCAATACTCAAGAATAACTTATCTTGCAACCCTGGACCATGCTCATATGTCTAAAAATAGACATAGTCTAAAAATAGACCTTGTGCCGGAATTTGCTTGTGGGCCCACTTAGTGAAGGCGACTTCATTCACTAAGCTCCATCATCTTGCTTTGCATTTTCAACAACGAGTACGGAAGAGGTTCCTCTTTTTGCTCCAAACCCGAAGATTAGTTGACTTGCAATTGTTTTCAAGCTCATAAGTAATCTTTCTAGCTATCTAATCCATTTTCTCGTGTTATAGTTCCACTTGAGCTAATGGTAGATGTCAATACCTAAATATTTGGATGAGAAGCCTTCTCCAAGTGATTGTTATCATAAATGAAATTATCACAATTGATCCTTTTAAGATATGATTTTCACAATTTTAATTTAATTATCGATAATTATTAAGTGATGGTAGAGATTTTATCTCCATAAAATATTCTGAGCATTCTTAGTAGTATTCTAAAATTTTGTAGTATATTCTTAGTAGCATTTCCAAATTAGTTATGCCCTTTTTTTCCCAATTTGAGATGTATGATGAAGTGTATTTGACATATGAATTGATGCATATTGACATTTTTCGGTCATTTAATTTATATGGTTTGCTAGTTATTTGGATATTCCTAAAATATTCTTAATAGTATAAACAAATCCAAGGTTGAGATTTATCTCCAAAGTAGTTATACTCATTTTGTCCATTTAATTAAAATTGATTAATTTAATCGAGATAATAAATGTAAGTGTTAATGAACTATAATATTAGCCTATAGTATTTATAAAATTAAAAATCTTGTTTCATTTTGTTAAAATATAGATATATTTTTTTATATTATTTTTTATTGCGCGGCGTATCTACGACCGATATAATAGGGATGTGTAGATGTAACGTGTCTAATGTAAATGTCGGCCCAATATATAGAGATGTGTAGATGTAATGTGTGTAATGTAAACTTTTGATATGTCGGGCCCAATATATAGAGATGTGTAGATGTAATGTGTGTAATGCAAAATTTTAATATGTCAGAGTGTATATAGATGTGTAGATGTCATGTGAGTAATGTAAATTTTTGATATATTTACCACTTTAATACCAGAATGCCATGGGCCAAAGACCATATTTATAAAAAAGGTATGGTAAATAAATAAAATATAAGTAAACCATATATATGGTAAATAAATAAAAAGTATTTTTATTTTTACTCTATAATCCTATTTATATTTATGAGCACCAAAAGGTGGTTTTATTTAGGTGAATCCTGAGCTAAATACCATGGGCCAAATTATTATTAATACATGCCAAAAAAACATTATTAACCCTAATATTAATATTAATATTATTATTAATTTTAATATTCACATTATTATATTATAATATTAATATTATTAAATTTAATTAATGTAAAAATGTACCACTTTAATACCATGGGCCAAATTATTATTAATACCATATTTATAAAAGGGGTATGGTAAATAAATAAAATATAAAGAAACCATATATATGGTAAATAAATAAAAAGTCTTTTTATATTTACTCCATAATCCTATTTATATTTATGAACATCAAAAGGTGGTTTTATTTAGGTGAATCCTGAGCTAAATACCATGGGCCAAATTATTATTAATACATGCCAAAAAAACATTACTAACCCTAATATTAATATTATTATTATTATTAATTTTAATATTCACATTATTATATTATAATATTAATATTATTAAATTTAATTAATGTAAACTTTTGATATGTTTGAGTGTATAAAAATGTACCACTTTGATAGCATGGGCCAAATTATTATTAATACCATGCCAAAAAAACATTATTGACGCTAATATTAATATTAATATTATTATTTATTCTAATATTCACATTATTATATTATAATATTAATATTATTAAATTTAATAAATTTGGATCACCGTAGGTGGGTATTTGAGTACACTATATGCATTGCCTATATCAGGTAACAATAAACATATAAACGTAAATGTAAAAATAATGTTTAATATTTAACATTTAAAATTTAATCTAATGTCGGCCCTAATGAAAAATCACTTCTCTCCCTACATATATAAATTTAACACAAACAAAGTCTCGAATTTTATTTTTGAGGAAGCATCTCTGTGATTTTGCGAACAATGAAATAATATTTGTCAAAAAGGATTTTAGGAGTTGTTCGAAAGTGGTAGTAATAATATTTGTGGGAAAGGATTTCACCATCAATGAACTTATTTCGATTGATTTGGAAAATAATATTTGCGGGAAGAGGAGCTGCAATTGATTTTCAGGTTTCATTTCTATTGCTCTTGCATTTTATTTTTTTTCTACCTTTTTGTTTATGTAATGTAAACTTTTGATATGTCAGTGTATAAGGCACATGTGTAGATGTAATGTGAGAAATTTAATGTAAGTAAATATTTGAAATGTACTGTGGTATATTTTTATTTAATTACCGGGAGTATGATAAATAAATAAAATCTTTTTATAATTAAAGAGAAGGAGAGAGGGAGGGATGTAGTAACATAGTTGGACGGTGAAGAGAGAGGAAGATATATATGTAGGAAAGAAATGAAGCGAGAAGAAGGAAGAGGGAGGATGTGAGGGAGTGGAGAGATGGAGGGAAAGAGAGATGTAGTTCAAGGGGGGAGATAGGGAAGTAGATGGTAATTTATAATGCTATCTGATTGCTTGCACTAGATGCATTGATTTCAGTGTAGATGTTGATTTCAGTGTATAGGAGGAGAGATGGAGGGAAAGAGATATGTAGTTGGAGGGGGGAGATAGATAAGATGATTTCTTGCACTCGATGATTTGATTTCAGTGTGGATGGTGATTTATAATCCTATTTTTCTTGCACTATATGCATTGATTTTAGTGTAGATGTTGAGAGAGAGAGAGAAAGAGAGTAACATAGTTGGAGGGTGAAGAGAGAGGAAGATATATATGTGGGAAAGAAATGGAGAGAGAGGAAGTGTAGAGATTTGAGTGAAGCTTACCAATTCCTAAAACACTAACCTTAAAGTGTTTGGTGATATTTTTATAAAAATTATCAAACTTGTAAAAAAATTATATAGTTTATAAAGAAAAAATTAACAAATTTTAAACTAAAATACTTATATCCTATAAAATTTGGGTAAAACATATTAAAAAATGAAAATTAATAAATCTTTATTTGAGAAAAATATGAAAATTTATAAAATTTAGGTAAATCATTTTAGTAAAAAAAAAATTGACAAATCTTTTTTTAAATAAACATAAAAAATTAGTCTGATAAAGTTTAAACAGAGTCAGTCAACGTGGATCATGCACTTTAACACCTATGCATTTTGTTTCAAACAACAAAATGAAACAATAACTCAACATATTCTACACATGAAATGTTATAAAAAGTTGTAAATAAAGAAAACACTAGAGATCTAGAATATTCAGAAATTATAGAACTCGTAAATGTTTTTCTTTGAATGGTTTTAATAACTCATATCCCAAAAGTACATATATAAATATACACATACTTTCCACATCATGTGATATTAGTTCGTTTACTTGTCTACATTTCTCCTTGAACTCGCAACGTGAAATTAATTCATCATGTTTATTGCACTAGATGCATTGATATGTGTGTAGATGTTGGTTTCTAATCCTATTTTATTACTTGCACTAGATCCATTGATTTCAATATAGATGTTGATTTTTAATCTTATTAGATTACCTGCATTAGATGCATTGATCTCAGTGTGGATGTTGTTTTGTAATCTTATTTGATTGTTTGCATTAGGTGCATTGATTTCAGTGTAGACGTTGATTTCTGATTTGATGTACATTGATGGTACATTAATTTTAAAGTGATTGGATTAAGATTGTGCATTGATTTCAATGTAAGCACACAAAATTATTAACAATGTACATTAATATTTGTGTTATAGTAAATCAACCTATTAATATTGAAGAGCAAGAGAGACAATGTATGATGTTTAGTACAATAGTTCAAGCTAAATATTTAAATGGTTTATTATTTCAATTGTCTTTTTCATATAATCGATATGAAAAGATGACAAAACTAACAAGGGTGACAATAAGAATAGAAAAAGAAAATAATTTGAGATTGATCACAATGAAGACTATTTGTAATTGACTACATTCTTATTATTTTCATTTTCAATCATTCAACACTATTACATTGTCACTTTGCATTCAAAAAAATTATTTCGTCATTAAATTTATTAACAATATTCATCATCTCAAAAAACTGAGGTAACTAAGAAAATTTTAAAATTAAAATGACTAGATAAATATCAGACATATTTAGTATATATAAAATTATTATATTTATATTATCTGTATTTACATATTATGGATAAAATTAATCATATTTTCAATAGATTTTCCTTGGCTGCACACGACTGAAACCAGCCTAGATCCATCTTAACTCTGGATCTATTAAGCACCGAGAGGGATCAAATCTCTCGAGGTGCAAACCTTTCCTCAAGTTTTGCACTCAAAAAAAAGGGTTTGCACCTCGGGGGAATTTGATCCTCTCGGCGCTTAATGATCCGGAGATTCCGTGGATCTAAGCTGGTAATTATGTGTGATAATAATTTAAATAAAATTATAATTTACTTATAATAAAATAATAATAATAATTTATTAAAATAAAATATATCATGTATTAAATGTTATGTTTGATATTTATTAAGAATAGACTAGCTACGGAATATTTATGTATCTATTTAATTTATACATCTACACTAATAAATTATAATATATAAAGTTAACTTTTAATAAATTTATCTACCTATTTTTCATTGAAACTCTGAGTCTGAAAGTGTCACTTCCCAAATTGCAATTTAAAGAACCTTTAAATCGTGGCCAAAGACATGTGAAATTATAATCTCTGACAACCTGACATCGAAAAAAGCAGCTTAAACAGTGGGGAAAAGAAAAGGGCTTTTGTAGGCACTTATATCCCAGTCTATCTCGACCCTAAATCCACTTGACGTCATCAAATCCCATGCCCGGGCGACGTGGCGTGCTAAATCCAATGGAAGCGACACTCGCAGAATTTGATTTTCAAACAAATTGGGGGCTACGCAGCGTACAAAGTCAGCGTAGCAACGTGCCTGTCGCCATTGAAATTTTCAAGTGGCAGCTCATTCATAATTGCGCGTCAGAAGCGTTACGATCAATGCAATCGGAAGGATTAGAGTGGAACTTGGAACAAAGGCTCGTGAATCACGACATCGTTAACTTCATTGCATGGTTTGGCAGAAAGTGAAAAAGAGCTCATGTAAATAATCTGATCCATTTTACTCTGCAAAGAGCTTGGCCCAAGCTCGTGTAAATATTGGATTTATTTTACTCTGAAATACGAAGTAAGTGACTGGATTGGTGTTTTACCACATATGACCCATGACCCAGTGGTGTTTTACCACATATTACCCTTTTGCTCAGCCATCAATATATGATTTTATAATTTAGATTTTTTTTCATTGAAAATATTTATATTTCGACTCAATTGTGAACCACAGCTTGATAATCTAAAAAATTTATGTAATTATATATTTTTAATATGATGAGTAAAAAAGACAAATTCCTAGAACATCTATATTTTTTAATAAATAAAAAGAATTCACATTATAGAATAATATACTTGAAGTTAAGGTTAAGCAATCTGCAATTTAAAAAATTTATATGATAGATGAATCTATTCAAAGCTTCTATTCACAAACATGTTTTCAGTTTTATGTATATTATTTTATATATATATATATATATATATATATTTTTTTCAATATTAAAACAATCTAACGACTCAAAAAAAAATCTCTTAATTATTATATTAAACTAAAATAAACTCAATTAACAACATTAATCTGAAATGTTATTTATAATTATAATTTTGGTATTTTGTAGCAAATAATGAAAATTTCAACAAGATTTATTTTAATGATATTAAACTTGAGATTTCTTGGAAATATGATTTTTAATTATGAAAGGCTTCAAAACCAAAAAAAATAGATAATGATAAAGCCATTTCCACCATAAAAACACTATTATAATCCAATAAAATTATCCTATAACTTTTGGTTTGAAATGCAAAGATTACACCTGCATGAATGCCTTTAGTTAAACTGCAAAATACTTACTGCTGTTTTTCACTCAAAAATAAGGTGTGGGACCTGTCATTGAAATAAAACAGTCTTAATCCTTTAGTTCTTGAAGAGATTAGCATATACAAAGGCGTTACAACATCGTTGAAAACGGTTCCTCATCACAGTTCGGCTTTGTACGCCAATTATCGTTAGGTAAGTATGTAGTAAAACAGAACATAATTAACGCGTTGATGGGTAAAAAATTGACGAATAGCGTGAACGAATAGAAAGTATGTATGTTGTTTAATACAATCGTCCATAAGAGAAAATCGATTGTTTAATACAATGTGTCTTCAAAGGGTTGCATGGGGATAGAGCTTTCTTCCTTGCTTTTTCAGAGGGCTGAGGCAGAACAAACCGCTGCTAGGCAAATCGTTACCCGGCACACATAAATGTTTCGGACTTTGCATTGACATGCGGTCCACATAAGGAGAAAACGATCACACAGTCGTGATACGGAGTCCACTTCTGTCTTTCTCCTTTGCCTTGGGGTTAGAATATGACAACCCATAGTTTGCATTACAGGTGACTCCTCGAAGCGTAGAGAGCGGGGTCCATGATCATCTTCAGAGTCCATGGTACCAGATGCGGGGCTAGCTCCCTTTACATTCTGAAGGAACAAGCCATTTCTGTGATGAACTGAATCGTCGGTCTTGGAATTCTTGCCTTCTCTGTATCTCTGTGGTGTTGAGCGCTCCGGTGAATTTTCTTAAAAATGTTCAAAATTTTGGGTACTTGTATATAAAATCGAGAGTTGGAAAAATAATTGCTTTCTTGCTTCACATAATGATTCGGGGAGGGAGCTCTTAAATTGTACTGGATGGGAGACGACTGGACTCGGAGGAGAGCCTCACGATGGCGGTTGGAAAGGCCAAGATCCACTGTACCATTCTTCGTCGAGGCATCGTGGTACGGAACGTGGCGGTCATAAAGATTTGCCTGCAACACTGTTCGTCTGATGAAGGGACAGCATGATTCCCCTTTGCGCTTCTTCCGAAACAGCCACGAGTAGATCCAAGAATTTGATTTAGCAGAGGTAATTCTTCGTCAAACGTATTCTCAATTCGTCTACGCCAAGGACTCGAACCCGCGACCTCATTTTCCTTGAAACCTTTCATTTCGTCCACGGTTTGTGACAGAATGTTTGGACTTCGACAGGTCCGAGTTTTCCAGAAATGCGATGCGCCAACGAGAGAGAGTTTAAGTCGGTGTGAAAACACCCTCGGGATTAGTATTTGCAGCACGTTCGGCCGCCTTGCCAGCACGCCGCAGAATCAGCGAGTAATAAACCGAGGGGAGCACGCGAATTAGGGGAGCTTCCGCTTTTTTGAGATTGGGTTTTCTTTCCTCGTAAAATGTGGGAGAAAGATAGGCAGAGACACTTTGAGTTCAAAATTCCTTTCTTCCTCCTGTGCGAGCAGATTAAGCAAACGCTCTCCAGCACAGGAAGCACAGACTCCGACCACAGACTCGCAAGGTCCTTCCTGCAGCGCATCCTTTTCTTGAGAACTTTTTCTCCAATTGATAATCCCAAATCTTGAATTTTTCTTGAAAACTTTTTCTCCAATGATAATCCCAAATCTTGAATTAAATTGACAGAGCTTTGCACCCTCAGAAAACTTCAACTGATCCCAATTCTTGAACTAAATGACAGAGCTCCTCCACCCTCAGAAAACTGAAACTGATCCCAATACTTGAATTAAATTGACAGAGCTCTACACCCTCAGAAAACTGAAACTATGGCTTTGAAATTGATGTGGAACAAGCACCAGTCCCACTCATCTAAAGAAAACAAAATTTGGGCGTATGGGATACGCCGAGGCGACGTCTCGGGCCAGCATGTGGAAGACTTTAATATGTGATCAATCAAAGAAACGCGCGACTGAAAAAAGCTTACCTGTGAAGGTTAAAAGGGACGCCCACGTTGACGCTACCAGCACTGCCTGTTACTCAGAGTAATCTTTGGTGGGGGTGGGTGAGGAACAAAATTCCGTCCTTTCTCCTGATGGAGTAATTAGATGCGAAAATTGCAGACGGAGATCTCACCCAATCGCTCACCACTCACCAGCGCAGCAATTGAAGCTACAGTCAATAGAGCGCCTAAGCCAGACCCCAACGCCACTGCCATTGCTATATGTCAAGGATTCATCGATCGATCGGTCGTTCGGTCGGTCGCCACTACGGTGGCCGCTGCCCAAATTTTCGTTGGGCCGTCGTGCCCTCTGCCATTAACCTTCATCACAACTGATTGGTGCGTTTTTTCAATGTAGTGGATGTATAAATTATAATAAATGTCGAAATTAAAATAATAATATATTTAGCGTTTAACAACCAATAAAATTTCAACAAATGGGATTTTGGATATTTATAGAAATTAAAAGTCCAATTAAAAGTGCTTATGTGTCGCGTTTTTATTTAATAATATTAATTACATATAAATCTTATCTTAATTAAGATAATTATAAGATTATTTCAGATTTTAATATTCTTAAAATGTTAAATATAGAGTATTTTATATTTTAGAATTTCAATTGTTAAAATTAAATATCACATTAATTAAAATTAAAATGAATAGTATAAGCGCACTTTCCATTATTAATTATTTTTAAAAATTTAGGAGAGGTTGATAACCACCATCATTGTATAATATAATATGTGTCGTTTAAGATTTATATTATATAACAATAATTTATAAGTGGTGGTTAATGTGTAATGAAATCAAATTTAGTTTCTTTATTCTAATAAAAAGGTAAGAATTATATAGTTTGGTTTACGGATCATTATAGTTTCCATGATTTAAGAGTTATTTGTAATAAATATTTAAAAATGTTATAGTTTATATCTTTTACATTTCGGAGGTTTTTTGGGTCTAATTTGTATAGGAATTTATGAAAGATTTTGAATTGTAAACTCTCCACAATCAAGTATCAAACTTTCATGGTGTTAGATCCATATACGCATTCAAAAACCGATTTCAAACAAAAAAAATAAGATTTAGCCCAAAAAATTGTCGATAAACTCGAAAACGTAGCATGTTTGAACAGAAATGCCTCTTGAAATTAAGTTTAAATGTGGGTGTACCCATAACATTCCTAATAAAAACGTTTTTCGTCTTTGACTCTCTCAGCGACACCAAAGATGACAACTTCACTTTCAACCACGGTGTCTTAGGAATAGTCGAGTGCCTTGTTCACCTCGGCCTTCACGAAAGTTTGTTCATATTTTAACAATCTTCGTTAATTTTTATGTTAGTCAAAACAAAGATATACTTTCAATCTTCTAGATTAGGGTTATTGATCCTTATAATATCCATAAAAAAAATAAAAAATTAGTCATGCTTTATATTACACAAGTTAAAAAATTGCTTTGTCTATGGATGAAACCTATCAAAATAGAAGCAAGTCCTCCTCCAAACAAGCCATTTCATAATTGTCTTAAGATTGTAACAAAACCATATTGTTGGCTATTATATTTCTTAGCATAATAACAATAAGTATTAAACTAGGATAACATATAGAAATTTAAAGTAACGGATCATTTGTACTTCGGAGATAGAAGGGGAAGGTAGTATCTTCCGGGGGGTTGGTTCACTAATTGGTCAACCTCCTTCCTTTATTCATACAATGGCGAGAGAATTAGGGGTCTTTGTCAATGATGGTTAAGATTCAGCACACAGCTATCTTTGGAAAGTCTTGAGGGCCCTTCTAAGGACCGGGGAGATTCATCCTCTTCCTCCCTTTGAGAAACCAAAATTTTTACTCAAACACCACTTGATTAAACTACCTCAAATTTTCCTTCAACAGTTCTATTCTATATATGATATCCTAATGTGGTGTATTTCACTCCTCCGTAGCCTAGGCCATTATTTCCTTCTGCTAACTAATAGTATACCATGATCCTAAATAGCCTAGTCTCTCACATCTTATAGATACTTGGGTTCGAACCCCAACCCTCCATCTCTTCCTAAAACTACGACCAAATAGTTTTATCATCTTCTCTTTTATCTTACTCTCCGGCTCACTCTAATTACGCCATGTAAGTCTTTGGAAGCCTAGAGTATAAGAACTCATCTATTGACATGACACATACATGCCAAGTTTGGTAGATTACTTGAGGCCCTCATGGATCGATTTTGTATCAAAAGGGAAGCCTTATGCCTTCTAATTCACTTTTAGCCTCCTCCATACACTTTATGTTGATTTACAAATTTTTGATAATGCGAGATAGGGGGGACCAGCATTAGTGATGAAGTGGAATCAAGGCTAGAGTTCGGTCCCAATTCAAAAATCCCAACCTTTTGTGACTAACAATTCTCATATATAAGCTAAGGGTTAGCTCAATTGGTTGAGTCCCCGGTAAGCACTTTGGCGGTTGGGAGGTCACGAGGATCAAATCTCGCCAGCGCGTCCACGGGGGTTGGGCCTGGTATGGTGACAATAGATCCCCTCGGGAGGGTCTATGAGATTTTCGGTGTGGATGCTTGGGTTCATGTGTGCGAGCACATGGATTCATGAACCACGCGTGAAAAAAAAAAAATTCTTATATGTATATGTATATGTACATGTACATATATATATATATATATATATATATATATATATATATATATATATATATATATATATATATATATATAAGCTAGAAAATCATCAAGAAGTAGAAAACCCAAATCAACAAGGAAGAGGTTTACCAATATTGGAGCAACTAAGCATCATTGTAATAGTCTTTCACTCCTATAAACCCCTTTGGATAATTTCTATCTTAGATTTTGTTGAAATTAGCTAGTTTGGATACTTGATATAGGCTCCTACATTCCCACCTAAAAGTCACTTGATTTCTTTCCTCGTCTAACTTTTTTCATCCTTTTTAGTCGATAATTGCTACGCTAAGTACAATTCATGGGTATATTGTTCCATGATCCCTTTAGATAGTATCTCCCTACTACCCAACATCCATCAAAATGCATGGAATAGTCTTGAGCAGACATGGAAAAATACCCTTCAACCTCCATTGAATTACCAAGTTCCCCACTCGCTCATTGATTGTCGTCATTTTATCATTAAGACTAGAGAATGAATGACACTTAAGGAGATGTCAAGGCTCTAACCGTCACCAACCATATAGGAATTTTTTATTAACATTCTAACACATCTCTTATCTTCTACCATGAAATTTTGTTGTGACCCATCTCCTTATCTGAATTTGCATTCCTTAGATAGATATTTGCATGTTCTATCCCATTATTTATATTTTTCTTACTTGGATGGAAGATATGGTCAAAATGTTCTTGTCAATTGCTAAAATTCCATCTACTAAGGCTCCTATTTTTGCCTCTTGATGCACCATTGAAATTATTTTTATGAAGTGTCTTGAAAAGCCTTCTAGGTGTGCTTAGTTTGTTCCAAGTAGGTCTAGTGGAATTTTTGTGGATCATTCACATCAATCTAATTTCCAATTAATTAATACCAAATACTTTACATATGAACATTTCTAGTCTTCCTTGACCTTGAAGATACATTAATCGGTTTCATTGCATTTTATTAGATAATTTATCATACCCCTTTCATTATTTGCTTTCACTAATTGAAAATTCTTCTATTAATTCCTTGCGGATGTTTTAGGTACAAACCTTAGGCGAGAATTATGAATTTAATTGAGGATGGGATTTTGGAAAGGGCTCATTCTCCATACTTTCCTTTTTATCCCATAAGATAGACATTTCTTTGTAGCCATTAAATAGGTATAAATGGATTCTATTTCCACATTACAAAATAGGCATATTGATGGTCCTTTGTATCCTTTTATGATAATCCTATCCCAGTAAAAAAAAAATCTTTTGACTAGAAAGTCTGAAAGTTACAATGTTTCGACCATAGTTTAGGTTGCATGTTCTTCTAGACCCTTAGTTTATTCTTGAGATCCCAACTATTCTAGGCTGATAAGATTTCTTTACATGGAAATTACCATAGCCCTCATGCCCCCATCTCAATATGTATTCATGGCCTGTTTGTGTGTGATCTATCATATACGAATCTAATTTTCCATTTCTTGTTAAATATTTTCCTCCCATATGATCAACTAGGACCCACTAGGTTTCTAAATTATGTTAGTGTTAGCCCCTTATAAATTTCTTGACAAGAAAGCGAGGCTAGTTTGTTCTATAAACGCGAGAATGCATTTCCCACTTGAAAACACATCATCCTTGCGGCCTTTTCCTAAGTTCCTACCATGTGGCTGTTTCCCTCTGTGATTTAAGTAAATAAGCCTTAAGTAAAATTATGCTCCAAAAGGCTTTATGTTGCCCCTTTTATCCCCATTTTCCCCCATTCTATCCCTTTTCCCCTTCTTCTAAGTCCCCTTTGTTCCCCCTAATATCACAACCTCCTAAATTCATCCAAATCTCCATGAAGTCCCCTTGCCCTTTTGTTCCCTCCAAAATTCCTCTCTATCTCTCTATCGTTACCCTCCTCGAGCCTCAAAATGCATTAAAAAAGGTTAAAAAACCACTTTCGGACCATATAATAGGCCTCGGCCCTTCTCCAGCTAGCCGTAACCTTTCCCTCCTGCTGTCATTGTGTTTTCACATAGTCAGTTACTGTGTGATAAGACATCTCTTGCGTTTGTTTGGCATGTCATGGACATTGTCAGTAGCCAAATCTTTATAAAAACGGGCAGCAGTGTATACAGAACGTACGTGCAGCTTCAGTTATGCACAGCCATTATTACAAAACCTGCACACTGGTCGCTATGGGACTTGAATAAAATATCCATATGGGCATGGACCCAAGCAGGAATTTACGATCTGTCTGGAATCTCGGGCAGGATGTGAGGTCAGAATCCGGGAGTGGTCAGGAGGCTGGCTGTCAGGCTAATGACTCCATCGAGTTCATCACCTTGGCTACTCAGGAGTTCAGGCAGGCATGCTATGCAACCAACAGGTTCCTTCATGAAACAACAACGTGGCTCACAGTTCAGGCCACCGCCGCCAACAGAAGGTGGCTGACCAAACATCGGGACCACCAGGCCTGTCAGCTCAGGCAAATGGTCAAGATCTGAGCCTTTGTCAGCAGGTCATCGCTGGACAGAAACTCACTGGGGACCGATTCAGCTCCTGCTCCAACCCTCACCAGCCACGGACTCATGCTGCCCCTGAACGTGAGCGCACCAAATGGATCTCTACGCGCCGAATGTCGGACGAATCGGATGTTGTCATGTGGCAGGACAAACAAAAATAACCCTGGTATCACGACTTTATCACCTTTATAAGTTTATATAATTAATCAAGGATGAACTAATGGTTTATTAATTTCGTGTGCCTGCCTGGCTACTTCGAACTCAAGCTCGTATGTACGTTTCTATGTTTGTCTTTCTTAACTACGGAACAAGCGACACTCCTGTGTGTGTACACTCCATTCTCGTCCATAATAGTTCTTAAGCAATTTTTTAATATTTATGGGGACCCTCAGAGGCCGGAGAGAACATTATGGATCCTGCTGCAGGCCATAAGGCCTGGCACACAGAGGAGAGCTGGGAATTGGAGCTGTGAAGCTAGAAAGAAAAGTAGGACAGTTATGTGAGGCGTAATTCTGTCAGGGACGATTTCAGAACTACCTGAGACCCTAAACCGTCAGGAAACCAGTTCAGCATTCAGGCGGGTGGTGGTGATGAGGAGCTGGGAACAATGGAGGGCTTTGGAGCTGCAAAGGTTTGCTGGGAACAGGTACAGTTCAGGACATCATGAACTTAGCACAAAAGTCACAAACTAATGAAATCAATCTCTGGGGGTTTCTAGTAGGAGACAAACCACAGAGACAGGGCTTATAAGATGACCTAAATCCCTCGTGTCTGGGAGGTTTTCCACCTAAAATAATTCAGATTTTATAGGTACACAGCTGTAGATATGGGGACTTCTTTATCATTCATTCTATCTCTTATTTATTATAAACAACACCCATGGCTCTTGAATAGAATATGGAGTCTTACCTCTGTAGCCAGTAGGTACAGAGGGGCCTCATTATTTTAAGATTTTAGAATTAAATGAGGTTGCATAGGATGAACTAATTTACTTTCTTTCAGTTTAAAAATCATTTGGATGCTACTACTCTCTTGCTCTGGAACCTAGGATACTTGAAGAGCTATTTGCAAGGTTGTTGATGGATACATGGAGAGCTGTGTTTCTAATTGAGATCTGGATCTCATGCTCCCAAAGGTTTCCTGCAGGACAGGTTGGAAGGGGATGCTCACTGTCATGAGTGTCAGACTATCTGACATCATCACCATGGATGAGATAAACCATTCATGATAAACCATCATGGGATCCACAGTGCATTCATGGGTAATCATGCTCATAATCATGTTGCATTCAGAACAAACCAGACCTAAAACATGAATGTGGCATGGGACACACACTTACAGCCAGACACTTACCTCTCACTTATCTCACTGCTGTTCTCATATCCTAATCATTATGAGAGCTAGGACTTACAGTTCTGGTTTTATGGGGTATGATGGACAATGGCTGCACTCATGCAGGTATGAATGATAGATTAGTTCAACAGGTATACCCATTGTGATTTGATTCTGATTTGGGAGATAAAGGATTATGAGATGGCCACATACTAGGATCACTATGCATTGACTGAATCACTAACTTGCCTCTCAGGGTAGCATTTATCTCTCTCATTTCCCTCTCATACACATGGATCAACTCTTGGGGATCTAAGGTTTTGGATGAGCTAAAACTAGTCATTTGCTTTTAAGCCAGTTAATGATCACTCACATCCATTAACAATGGTTATGAATATTTCTCTGGGTATTCACCTCTGCCCTTATCCCTCTTGCTCATCTGATACATTTATAGACCCTTATAAGATGGCAGGCAGCCAAATCAAACAAATCATTGAAACAAGGCCACTTGTACTATAACCCAGCTAAGATGCTTGGCATTTGGAGCCTCATGACATGACATGTCCCCTGCTGACATAATGGAGGGAATCCTCTCACGGACTAGGAGGCTGAGTCTGAGGTACCAGGAGAGTGGTTTTAGATGACACATCCTGTCTTTTGATGCCTGTCCATTTAAACATGGAACCCAAACAGCTTGGCAGCTCCACGTGGGATAAGACAAGTCCAGGTGGGACGGCAGTGGCTACCCCTACATCCATCCAGCCTCTATACACAGCTGACATGTTTCTATATTTGGATGATCTCTGGAGGGCTGGGGTAGCCCTTAGGATCTCACTCTTTTGGGGCTGGATCTCACGTCATCACCCTCCAGTCATCTCAAAGTTGGGGTGCATTGTATTTGGAGATATCCTTGAAGGGACATCCATAAGTATACCTGCAGTGGACAATTATGCCTCCAAGAACACACAGACACTGCTGGGGCTCGGTTCCCCTAAACATTTCCAAGGCCACTCTCCCTTGGTGTGCAGGCCTCCAGGATAAGTGCCGTTTCCATAGGGCTCTGCAGGGGAGCCAGGTCCCACGGCACCCATCAGCCAGGTAGATGCCTTTCCCAGTAGGGATTGAATTGTACATTAGAAGCAGCCAGGCTTCCTGGAGCAGAACCATACAGAAGGCTTACTAGCTTGGACCCACAGAGTAGTTGAAGTCAGGAACATCCTGAGGGGCTCTAAATCCCAAAAAAGATCGTTGTTTCCGTCCATCTATAGACTAATTCTTTTAGAGTTCTTGCATTCCCATCTTGCCCTTTCTGTGACCTAGAGACACACATATGGGTCCCACCGGGAACAGGTCTGATGGGACCATCTTGGACAGGCCGGGTCCCCAGGCTTCAGTTCTGCCTGGTGTGCTGCCTCACTCTTGGGGATAAGAACAGAGCCCCTCCCATCTCCCTTTCCAGGTCTCACGCTTATAAAGCTTGCAGGTTAGGTCACTGGTCACTCATGGTGACCAGTCATATTCCTCCATGCTCATCCATACCAAGTACCTTCCAGATGAAACCCTTTACCCTCATCGAGAACATCCATCATGGCAGCAGGCCTTGCTTTGGTTTCCCTGACTCATTTTTCCCTTACTAATGCAGTTCTTGGTGAGATCCACACTGCTGCAAAGTCCATCCATGACCCAATAACATACAGATAGGATGGAGAGAATTCTGCAGTCCAGCAGAATGAATGATGATAAGATCAGATGGGAACATTTTGGTGGAGACCCAGAGTTGATGTGGGAATGAGTTCCAGGACCCTCCAGGTGCTCAGTGGATCTACTAGATTCTCATGGTTTCTGCAAACAGATGGAAGGCCCAGGGAAAATCTCGCCAACTCTGGCAGGGCTCAGCGTGCCAAAACATGGAGAGTGTCTGCATACTTTGCTTATGAGGTTTAACGGCATTTTGTGTGCATTTCCTCCCCTTGACCTCCACAGAGGCATGTGCAGGCTCCAACAAGATACCTGAAGGTTAGTCACATTTGCCAGCTCTGAAGCCAGGGATAAGGAAAATGGCTATTGGAGACATGAAAAAGGCAGATGAACATGGGGAGCCAGGCACAGTGGAAGACAACAAAGCTGAGTCAGGAAGGAGGGGTAAACACCAGGGTATGCCCTTGGCCTGCAGCCAAGTCCAAGAGACCATGACCAGGTTATAGAAGTACTGGAAGGATGGGTAGACGATGGAAAAGGAAACCAGTTTATCTGCAGGTGTAGCAGACCAAGAATAAACTGGAATGAAGACTTTGGAAGAGCAATACACTCCAGCGTTCAAGAGATGGGATCAGCTGGGGTCTATTCCCCACTGAGGAGCTGCAGGATGAGAGTGGAATCCATAGAATGGGGAGCTCAGTCAGCATGTTTGAGCAGAGGGTCAATCCCATTTGTGCAGGAAGAGATCAGACCCCTCCTTTCAGTTGGGAGGGATGGTGGACCCAGGAATTCTGATTCAGGTTCCCAGGCTCTGCCATTTCAGGATTGGAGAGCAGGTATAGGGCTGGGGCAAAGAGGCCAAGGCGCCAGGCCCAGAGCTGCAGAGGTCTCCATCAGAAGGCAGAGAGCTGGAGAATGCAGGCCAACCAGAGAGCAGCAGGTAGGGATGCAGGAGAAAAACTCAGGACAAACCAGAACAGATGCAGGGGACCAGCCATTGTGACACTAGCAGCTGGGTCAGTGCTCTCAGATGCAGCCTCCTGGCTCCAGCACATATGAGATAAACATGTGCTAGTTCAGCCACCAAATGATAGGCGGCCTGGAAGTCAGGCATTCCCAAGGTGGATAAACTTTCAAATTTGGAGGTGGGAACAGAAGCAAAAATACATCCCATCTCAAGGCTGTGCTAAGACTATATAAAAGCCAATTTTATGACATTAGCTTGGTGGCGTGATGTGTGTGATGATGATGATCAACTGCCCATACATTGGTCCAAAGATAGAAAGTTTTGAAGGGGTAGTGCCCCCTTTTTATATCAGTCTTAATGTCCATGATAAGATTCTCCACAATGCTATGCATGATTGAGGGCATCACACAACCTAATGCCTAAAGTAGTAATGGAAAGATTAGGCCTAGAGATAACCGTCCCTATAAATACCTATATTCGTTTGACTCTAGTAGAGTAAAGTGTCTTGGCTTTGATAAAGATTTATGTGTGAGCCTTACTCGAGATTCCCGCCAAGTGTATATGGTCATGGATGTTGTTGTGGTAGATGTGCCACCAAAAATATGGCATGTTATTATCAGATCATGGGGGAGCCATTTTTAAGACAATGCGGATGGATGGGGCTTGTCGCACAATCCCAAATTTTGGCCAACTTAGAAAGTATGCAGAAGCACAAATGAAATTCCACGGTTATTAGCCACGAGAAGCACGAAAATTCTCCTCCTATACTCGTTCATACGGATACGGATTCATTTATCTTCGTCATGAATCTTTAGGAGGGACCGAAATGCAGACGTAGATACAAGCAAAGGTACACGGACGAAAACGGAGGAAATGGACAAACATAATGGCCACCCTAGACTCGAGAGGGACGAAGACGTGAAAACCTTGAACAATGCTTTGAAACAACGGCTAAAGTGAACAAGAAACATAATGTAATCGACTGACTAGTCACGGCAGCGACTTCCACATCCATAACGAAAAACTAAACGACCCACGACCTGGTCTTGCTGGAGATAGTATATGCGCAACATAATGGCGAACCCAATTTGTAGGGAAAGAAAAGAATGATAAAAAAAACAAGAGTGAACCCCTATGGGAAATGAGTTTCGATGGGTCATGCACAAGAAGAACTGCGGGGCGAGGGTGTGGATACATAACACGGTGATTACACGAGGAGAGCCATGCCTACAACTTTGCACTTCAAATGTACGAACAATATTGCGGAAATTGAGGCTGCGATCCTAGGCTTAACTCTGAAAAAATTAGGAACCGTAGGATAAGCGTATGTGGAGACTGCGAAGTGATTATTAAACGGTGAATGATGAATACACAACGAAACATCCTAGGACAGGCATATAGGAATGACACTATGGATGCGAAAACGTTTGTTGAATACGAATTGAGTATTCGTTCCTGGGGGTCAGGGGGGGGGGGCGGATTAGCTTTCCTAGTTGGTTCATACCCTAAGACTCCATTCGACCAACGTGAGATCATCGTCGGACTAAATTCGGACACAGGTGCCGGACAACGAAAAATATTGGCGGTTTGAAGGTGATAAACGGATCGAAGATTTTACGATGAGCGAGAAAACGAGTTTGAGTTTCGATTCGGACTCCAAATGCGACGATGTTTTGCCTAAGTGAAGAATCCTCGGATGAGGAAGAAACGCACGTAACATGGAAATAAACTCTTTAGATAGACAAGGCGGAAATTCAAGCGAAAATGTGAAAACGCAAATAGTGAAGGAAATAGAGAAGTGCGAAGGCCAAAGATAAGAACATACCCGAGGCTTGACACCCTTAGAAGACCTTTTTTGACTTTGATGATGTAGCAAAAAAAGCTCGCTATAGAGCGTACGATTTCTGATGTGGAAGAATGCAACATAGACGCGAAGATAAGCCCAAAGTGATTAAGCGGCTAGGCGAAGTCTTTTTGGAACATGAAGAAAAAATACATTGACCTTTTCGAAATTTAGTTGATGTGTTTGCTGGAGTTATGAATGTAAAGGCCTATGACACAAACATCATTTAGCACAAAATACCCTTGAAAGAAAATGAAAACCCCTTAAGACAAAGCTTCGCGAATCAATCCAAAACAATTGCCGCCGAGTTGAAAAAGAGATTAAGAAGATGTATGAGGTAGGTATAATTGTGCACAGCAGCCAAGGTTCTCTGATTGGGTGTCAAACTTAACGTCGGCTGTGAGAAAGAAAACGGGGGAAATCGGTACAGTATGTAGACTTAGGAATCTTAATAAACCTACACTCAAGAGGCCCCAAATTACCTGCTAAATGGAACATATTCTTCGAGAGGGTAGTGAAGTTCTAAGAGGATCTCCTTGTTGGATGGTTTTAGGTTACAACCAAGTCTTGGTGATCCTAGAAGACCAAATCAAAGCAAACAACCTTTGCCTCACGGAGTACCTTTATGTATGTGAAGATGCCTTTTGGCTTGATACAAAAGGCAATAGATACCTTCCAAAGAGCGTTGGACATAGATTTTCGGATGAGATGGGGCATTTCATTGTTATTTACTTAGATGACATAACAATCTATTCTAAGGCGAAGAAGAACATTTGAAACATACGAGAAAGGTATTTGAAAAATGTAGAAGGTTTTGGTGCTATCAACGAATCCTAAAAAGGCATGCTTTGGGCTACGAAGGAAAACTTATCGGCCACATTATGTCCGAAAAGGGAATCAAGATAGACCCACGAAGAGAGTTGAGGGAATACTATAGATCACACGGGAACCGTAAAGGGAACTACAATCATGGAAATTGGGAGAAAGTTAGCCTTCCTTAGGAGGTTTATTCCAAATGCATTTGAACGACAGGAACATGACTAACATCTTGAAGAAAGGTGAAGAGTTAAATGGATTGTCGGAAGACTAAGCAAGTCTTTCGAATCGAGTGAAACTTGCACTTACCCAAGCTCCCATTCTAATCGGCGGCCCAGTTTCTCCAAATATTTCATGATCTTTTCATGCCATAAGGCACACGGTGGGCGCGATCTTGCGACGGAAAAACACGGAGAATGGAACAACCAATTGCCTTTTTCGGCAAAGCACTAAGAAGTGTTTCTGAAATACAACAATGGGCGCGGTATGCTCGGTTAAGGCCTTGAAGGATTTCGGTGTACATACGCATTCCCACACTATAGCTTATCAGCATAGCAATATAATAATTGAATATATCTTGTGTCCCAAGACTGAGATGGGAAAAGGGCAAGTGGATAAAGATTGTGATCTTAGAATACGACCTTGAGATAAAAACCCACCAAGGCGATTAAGGGTTAGGGCTTAGCTAAATTAATGGCTGAATCAAACTTACAAGCCCTAGACATTAACATGATAAATACGGATGAGCAACAAGGTGCATGATCCCCTTTGTTGAGGATAAATTTAGAGCTCCCCTTGGTATTCGACATTTTATATTTTCTTACACACCTCAATGCTCCCCAAAGCATCACAAAGACCAAGGCCATATTATTAAAGAAAAAAGCGAGGAAACCTCTTGCATTTTGAATGAAAACTTATATTGGAAGAATCCAAATGGCCTATTGCTTAAATGTTTGCTGAAAAATGAGGCGAGAGAGGGTTAAACAAGAATTCCCATCTTCCGGAGAATGTGGAGGCCACTGAGTTTGGAAAGCCACGCAAACAAAATACTGAGTAGTTGCTATTGGCCACACTCTTTAATGATGTCCATAAAATGATAGTTTCACACCTTACAAATGCAGGATCTTTGAAGGCAAAGAAAACTCCTTCCTTTACCCCTACAACCCAATGCTGTTGAAGGTCCCTTCTGCCAATGGGGTCTGAATTTCATAGGAGAGATTCACCACATGTACACTGACACAAATGGATCTATGACCATGAGCCTACTTCACTAAGTGGATAGAGGCCATACCCACTAGGAATGCCACAAAACTCGGTCATCATTAGTTTCCTAGAAGGTCACATCCTCTCTCGGTTTGGGCTGCCCAAGGGAAAATAATCATTGATAATGCTACGCATTCGGACCCAAGAAAATGGTGGATATTTGTACGGTATCTTAAGAAGATAGCACTCGGGTGGTCATGCCTATTACCCTCAAGGTAATGGATTAGGCCGAATCATCTAACAAGAGCGGGTGAGCATCATCAAAAATTTGTTGGAAGAAGGCAAGTCATGGCATAATAAGTTAGTGCTTCTTTGTGGGGTGAGGGCTTTACAACAGGAATTCCCATGGCATGTCATTTCGGCTTGTCTGTAGTACGAGAAGCGGTATTCCTACCAACCAGGATACCGGTGATCAAGCGAGGTCCGGGGGTTCAAACGAGAGAAGAAGACAATATGGTGAGGAGAGAATAATCGGACAATCCATCTCTAGCAAACAAGGGAAGAGAGGTCTACAACGAGAGCGGTGAAAATTCGGGGAAAATATAAAGAAATTATTTGACAAAAGAACAAAAATCTGGCGATTTCAAAATTGGGGATAAAGTTAGAAATGGGACTCAGAAGAGGATAAAGGAAAGCACGACAAGTTTGACGATTTGTGGCAAGGTCCATACATCATCCAGGCCTTTGTGGGTGCAATGCCTTCTTCCTACAAGAATTAGATGGTATAGAAGCTGGGGGTCTGTCAATGGCCGAGGTGGCAAAACACTATACCAGTTTTCCATTTCAAGTTTCCATTTTCCATTGTACATACCATTTCGACTTTTATTTTCAAGAAAAACGAGAAAATGTTCCGAAAAAAGAGAGGAGAGGTTCGGACATGCTTAAACATGTGAACCTGCGATGTGCAAAGATTGGCTCTAATATGCTCAAAACACGAGCCAAATAAAGTAAAGCGTTGGTCCTAACATGCTCTAAATACGGACCAACAAAGAAAAAAAAGGAATCAGCTCTAACATGCCAAAAACATTTGAAATAAAGAAAAGAAGTGACTCTAACATGCTCAAATGCTGAGTCACAAAGGGAAAGAAGGTTACTTCCAAGTTTCAGATCTTAGCCTTCACGGGTTGTTTTCAAGTTTTCACTGCCAATTTTTTCCATGTGCAATGTCTTTATGCCTTGGACCCAAAGCAAGTCGAAGACGAGTCTAATCTGACTTGGCTATTTTTCATTTCTGTCTTAGAATGCAGAGAATAGATCCTGCGGGCAGTTTAATCCCAACGAGATATTAGATTGGGTAGAGAAACATATGAGACCAACGATCTAATGCGGTCTCGCATGGGCTTGATAAGGGTAGAAATAGAATAGGTTTATTTTCTTTTTGAAAAAATAAATGATGGCAAAAGTCTGCTAGCTCAAATGCACACGGAAGAAAAAAATGCTAAATTTGTAGTGTGGGTAGGTAGTTTGTTGGAGAAAGTTTTACCAACGTGTAATGTTTCTGTATTGTGGCCGGTGATCGAAAAGGGATATTATGGCCGGCCAGGCCTTTGGCCTACTCGAATCTATTCTGCGAATTCTTAACTCCTTCAAGGAAAGCCATCCCCATGGAGCCAACGGTAGCCCCTTATAAATTTCTTGACAAGCAAGCAAGGGGCTAGTTTGTTCTATAAGCTTTGCTGAGAATGCATTTCCCTTGAAAACACGTCATCCTTGCCTTCTTTTTCAAGTTCCCTACCATGTGACTATTTTCCTCTGCTTTGATTTAAGTAAATAAGCCTTGTGATAAAGAATTATGCTCCAAGGGCTTTATTTACCCCTTGTATCCATTTTTCCCCCATTCTATTCTTTTTCCCCTTCTTCTAAGTCCCCTTTGTTCCCCCTAATATCCCCATAACCTCCTAAATTCATCCAAAATCTCCATGAAGTCCCACCCTTGCCCTTTCTTCCCTCAAAATTCCCCTCTATCTCTCTATCGTTACCCTCCTCGGGCCTCAGGAAATGCATTAAAAAAGCTTAAAAAACCCTTTCGGACCATATAATAGGCCTCAACCCCTTCTCCACTAGCAGTAACCTTTCTCTCCATGTAACCTTGCGCCATGTTGGTACCCGGTAAAGCGCTCGGCGCGTTTCGCAGCCCAGGTGCATTATAAGCGGTGATCTTCACCAAATGGGCCCAGGCGTGCGCCGCCCCGCGACGTGCATTGTGCAACTAATTCACTTTTTGTCGTCGCATTCCATGGCAGATTAACTCACCATATCCGGCGGGCTCGCAACTCATCCATATGGGGCATGATTTAGCGAGCCGGTTTGTACGGATGCGACGGTGCGGAATACTTCGCTCACGGTGGTCCCCACACCTTTCCTTGTTCCAAAACCTTCAGGTTTGTCGCCTTGCTGTGGAGGTACGGTGGTATTTTCCTTTTCGGCCAACGATTCCATACAATAATCGACGACGTGTGGCTCTGTGCGGTTTCAAAACCGCTTGCCGCATCGCGCGTTAACGTTCGGCATGGGATGCTGAGTATTCATGTCGGTCGTCCGATGCGCGATCGCCCATCCAACGGTCATCGCTTGACGGCTACGCGGGGTTTAATCTGTAACTCCGTACCCACGGCCCACGGTCTTTTCCCTCGACATGTTTTCCATAGTGATCGTAAAGATCGGACGGGGTCCCAATTTATTTATCCCCGCCATCGCACCGATCCTGCCCACGTCACCCACGTGTCCACGTACATCGCCCACTCGGTTGCATATATTCATTCAAGGTCCAGTGCCATGGTTTCTTCCAATTTGTTGTTCTCTGCACCGTCACATGAACACGTCATGACTGTCATAGCGTGTTTTCCACCATGTTTGTACCTTTCCACCATCTCACCGATTTGCATGGCCATCCTCATGATCATGCCCCATCCATTACCCAAATCCATGGTTTTCTTGATGATTTTTCGTGTTTTCTTGAAATTTATCCAAGGAAGAAAACTGCCATGATTCATATACACCATTGTAAAACTGCTTGTAGAAAACTGAAAATCTAGGCACTGTTGTTACGAGAAGCAATCTAGGATAGGTGTGTCTGTGACATAAATTTCATCAAAGAATGAGAGTTTGAACTACTGCCAAACCCTACAGCGCCATTAAAAACAGATTGCACTGAACAAAACCCATCAGGGGAGCGATGAAAGCTCGAGGCAAGAAATAGGCTTTGAAGCCTTTTGAGGATTTTAAGAAGGAAAAGTGCAGTTCAAGGACATCATGACACGCATCCTGACAGCGAAATCGTATATATCGGGGTTTCTATAGCATAATGTTTTTCTTCCTTCCTACCAAGGTTACTCGCCTTCATCGATGTTAAATATAAAATATCCTGAGAGATATTTTCTACCTAGCAGTTCGGTACTATCAGAGCATTTATTTCATTGGTATGGCATTTCTTTATCATTTCATTCATCTTTTGTTTATTCTGTGCTGTCTATGAAGACGAGAATACATGATCATGTCTGTATTAAAAAGTAGAAGATGTTCTTTTTAAAAGACTTTTTGGAAATTATTTTGCTAACTTTTCAGTTTAAATGTTTTTGTTAGTTGTTTACTACCTCTCTTATCTCGAGAGCTATAAATTATAGAAAAACTCATTGCAAAGGTTGTTGATGGGTTATAGAAGAGCAGTAGTTCTATTGAGACATGATCTCTGTGTGAGTCATAAGATAGGTTGGAGGGATGTTTTTGGGTAGGTATTGACTATTGGCAATGTTATTATGAATTGATATTGCACTATTTAATATGACAAGCACATTTCTTTGGATCTGAATCTAAAAATGTAATTGATGTTTTCTATTCTTGTGTTTACATTCATTTCATTTTGTTTCTCTGGCTTGCATGGAAATATTCCTTAGGATTTACCTTGTTGGTACCTATGTTTACTATCTCTGTACCATTTATGTTTCTCTTCTAATCTGTTCTCAAAGTAGTTTAGGTTAGTTTAACAGTGTAAAACGGGATATTATTTTTGCTCTCTGATGTATGAATTCATCAATTCAAATTGTAGATACTTGTTATAAATTTGGTTAGAAGATTTAGAACAACAGGGGATTAAAGTTAAGCTTCACATCCACTAGGATCCTTTTGCTGACCCGGTGATCTTTATAACTTTGGCACTTAAATATGCTGTTATCTCCTCTCTCCTTTTTACCTCTCCATACACATAATCATCTTGAAGATCCGAGTTTGAATGACTATTGAAAATTAAAGCTGCCTATTGATTAGCAAGAAAAATCCTTTTAAGCTCCATTTCCCAATGGTGATGAATATTTCTGAACACTTCACCTCATATCCCTCTTTTTACTCATCTTGGTCTTCAGTGAACCTTGACTACAGTAACAGCAGCAAATCAAACAAATCAAACAAATATTACTGTGCCTATAACTAACCCTAAAATCCTATAACATTTGGGCCTCAAAGACATATACCTTTGACATACATAGAAGATATCTCTTGGACTGGAGGGCTAGATCCTGTTGAGGAGGATGCGAAAGTGGTTTTGATGTTGTCTCATCTTTTGGTCTTGCCAATGGCCAAAAACAATAGAACCCCAATAAATTTAGAATTCAATGGTGCCCAACATTTTAGACAATATGTAAATATTTATCACACTTTGCTTTATAGGGAAGCCCTAATAGTTAAAAGATATTTTCTTGAAATCAAAGCGTTCTTATTTCTAAGAACATCCTCTAAAAATAAAGCGAGTTACTATTATGAAATTTCCTGAAGTGACAGTATTGGCCACCATGTTTCTATTGCTCCATGAATTGTTCCATTTCAAAGATCCATGGTGGTATCCCTCCACATCAGTGAGATCATTTTGGAACCTTGTATCTTTTATTTCAACATCTTCTCCCCACATAACATAACATTCACACTACTAAACACAGAAAGAAAAAAAAACTAGTATTCAGAAATGGATATTATAGCATGCAAGCAAATCATACTACTATCAAAAATTAAAAAAACATGAACCAAACTATTCAGCACATGCAAAAAACTTCATTTAAATGTAAAAAAATAGAATGTAAAATGCATGGCAATTAAACTCAACTTTTAATAAGAAATAAATATTGTGAATAATAAACTTATCTTTGTGAGCAAATCCATAACTAGTTATAGAGGGAATATGTTCTTCTTTCTTAAATTTTACTTATGTCTCTCCATGGTAAAATCACCACCCTTGTTGGGGCTATGAATCACAAGAGATGTCACTTGTATTTAGCTATTATCTGCTCACAACTGAGGTCAATACATGCAAAAACTCTGTACCAAAGTTGGTTTTAGCACACAACAATTCAATTTACAACCAACTGTCTGTTCACCCAACCTGAGAGATGGATCCCTTTTACGTGCCCCTAACCATAAACTATTTCATACACTCTGGGGCTCTAACATAATTGGATTTGTTGGTTTGAGAAATTTTGTTGTCGAAACCTCTAGGAGGTTACGTTTGTAGAAAATATCGCAACTTCATGATCTTGGTTGCGTTTTCCAAATATCACTGAGGTGGTAGGAAATTACGGCCGGCCCGGTCGTGGCTACTGACTTTTTGTAGTCGTCGCAAGACGACGATTCGGAAACGGACAGACCGTCGGTTTGTGTGGTCTCGGGTCCGGCCGCACGTAAAAAGTGTGGCACTATCGAACGCCTGTCCGTTCGAGCAGCCGTCACTCTTCGACGTCTCCCTGACATCGCGCCTCCGCTGCGCGATCGGGGGGGGGGGCGTTTATGTGTCACCCTTCAGTGAAATGTGGTCGACATTTGGAACGTCGCTCTTCGACGCTTGCGTGTCGCAATTCCGACCAACGTGGTCGACGTTTGGACGTCGCTCTTGGAAATGCTGCCATCGTCGCAATTAAGGTAACGTCCGACGTTTTCGGGCCACAGCTCCATCTTCGCTTCTTCTAAGCGTCGCAATTCCGACTAAACATTGTCCGCCCCGTTTGGACGTCACTCTTCCGACGTACGTGTCGCCGATGCCAACGATATGTGGTCGACGTTTGGAACGTCGCTCTTGCGACGTTTGCATCTTGTCTCTCTTCGACGTTTCGGGATTTGGCGCGATTCGAAAGCACAAGCGTGGTAGACGAAAACAGGGAGGGTTCAATTCAAAAAAAAAAAATTAAAATTTTAAAAGGCAATATATTTTTGAATATATTATATAAGTAAAACGGTCCATGAAATGTAAAATAGCCGGTATGTAGAATAGTAAAGCAACGGATAGAGTACGCGTCCATTGTTCCAAATACAAATTAAAGTACCCGAAATCCTGCCATGAGAAAAAAACGCTAATCATGTGAGGAGTGTTATATGTCCAAAATATAAAAAGACCATCGAGACCATATCAATAAACCAGCAACATAGACAGCCCTTACGGCTAGTTTGAAAGCTGATGATAAACATTAATCATTTTTTTTTCACGAAGAAAAAACGATGTTTTGAATATATTGTATGAAGTAAAAACGATTAGCCAAGTCATTACATTTTCACATCTTAAGATTGGAACCGTATCCATCAGAGAAGAGTGGAAGTCCCACCCCCGAGACAATGATAGAAAAATACCCCATGTCACATACAACGACTTGATAAAACCAGGTAACGGTCCACATGAGATTATCGACAATGCGAGAAAGCATCAGAAGCCTTGCAGGCATCTATAAGAAAGTGAAATAAGCGGTATGTAGAATAGTAAAGCAACGGATAGAGTACGTACCGACGTCCATTGTTCCAAATACAAATTAAAGTACCCAAAATCCTTGAACGAACGCTAATCATGTGAGGAGTGTGATATGTCCAAAATATAAAAATACTGTGACCATATCAATAAACCGTACGACACATAGACCAACATCGCTAGTTTTGAAGGCGAGAATGATAAACATTAATCATTTTTTTTTGAAGAGAAAAAATGCTATTTTGAATATATTATATGATAAAAATAGTCCATGAAGTCATTACATTTTCACATACGAAGATTGGAGACAAATATCCATCCATAAAAGTGGAAGTCCCACCCAGAGACAATGAAGTAGAAAAATACCCCATGTCACATACGGGGACATGATATAAAATCATTAACGGTCCACATGGAGATTATCGACAATAGAAAGCATTCAAATATGCTAGAGGCATCTATAAGAAAGTGAAATAGTAGTATGTAGAACGGTAAAGCAACGGATAGAGTACGACATCCATTGTTCCAAATACAAATTAAGTACCCAAATCCTTGAACGGACGAGAAAAACGCTAATCATGTGAGAATTCAAAGTAAAGTTAATCTATTAACATTGCGAATAAAATTCTATAGAAGTCAAAAACATTGCACAGCCATATGGCAAATTTGTCATCAAAAAATCAAAAAATTAAGAGCGCCTCATACGAAGCAGGTCTTGAACGTTTAATTTACGAATTCAAATATTGTAAAGGTCCGGCACGGTAAAATAAACTAAGCGATAGTCATGGGCTGCTAAGCAAGAAAAAAACAAATTAACCAAACTACTCTCACATTGGTTCCTCCACGATTCGGCACCATCCTTTGGAAGGTCGAGGATCACTAGGTGCTACCTCCACATGCATGCCACGGCTCCCTCCACCGAAGGCCCGAATGCGGCGGCTTTTCCGAGCTCAAACCCGCCGGGACGGGTGCATTCTTCCTGCGTTTGGGCCTCCTCGCAGACCATAGTGACTCTGGTGATTCGCGGGCGTTTGGTGGTCAAGGAAAATTGTGCGGTCGTCGTGAGAAAGGTGAACTGGCAGTCAGGAAGCCGAACGGGGGAATCCATACGGTGGCCGGATGCTACAGCCAGGCCGCCCACTCCTAGTATTTGGATATCGACCTAAGTAATAATCCTTCAGGTGGCGTCATCTACGAGGTCTTTGCTTTGGAGGAAGCCTTCGGGATTGACTCTAGTGCTCCCCCTGCGGTAGCGCATCTGGCGCACGCGAGGCATGGGTGCAATCTCGGGCGCGGTGGGCACAAGAGACGAAGAAGTAAGAATTCCAATTAACGAGAGGAAGGCAGACAGACGAACCGAGAGAAATGAGAGCGACGAGTCTGGCGAGTTCGTGGCCGCTATCTTATCGTCCACGGTTACCGGGCGGTGTCGTCGACAGCGAAGCATGCCGAAAAACCATGACAACGCCATTTTGTGTCGACCCATCTTGCAATGCAATCAAGAGACGCCGTCATAATGAATCTCTGATCATTAATAACGAGCGAAGAGCCGGATCAAATTGGAGCGTGGGAATCGCTCGGAAGGAGTGGAGGTCGATCTTGAAGGAACGATGTTAAAATGAGTGTCACGATTTGATGTGAAAACTTAATTGAACGGCGTTAAATATTAATGCGATTAATATAATCGCCATATCCGTATCCTCACCTTAAACGCCATCGAATGCCGGCGGGAGCGAGGGCAAGTTTGCACGTGAGGACCACGTGGCAGAAATTGATTGGAGCGGATCTTTGTTTGGGCGCTACGCGCGGTAGAAATCCGGACTCGTAAAATATTAGGGGCGAATTTGATAAGAAATTCGCGTCACAAAATTAGTAGACGTCGGCGGGCTGTTGCAGACGCGAATTTGGTTTGAATATGGTTTATCGCCGTTTGAAGTCCAGTAGACTCGGCAAGAACAATTTTGTTTGATCCCATCTTATAAAATTTGTGTTGGTTTTCTTTGATAATACACATATTAAATCCCGCTTAATAAAGAGACAAAATTGTTGTGCTTTCGGAACCTGACAGGGATTGGACATGAGTTAACAAACAAAGGATAGCGGAACCCGAGACATGCACCCGTGGTCAAGCCCTCTACCAAAACCACGAGCGGAATCACAAAGGGTTGCCCATATCATGCGCGGCTTTCGCGGAGTGGCGATATTTCCTGATATTCGCGGCGATTCCATAGGGAATGCGACCGTGGCGAAAGTGACCGGGAAAACGGCTCGTTCTTACGCCGCCATACGTTAAAAACCCGACGGTTAGGCGAAGCGAAATTGCCAGAAGTCGTTGATTTGGAGAAAGGCCATCGGACGTTAGTGTACGTTAGAACTTGCCAGGAGGTTAACTAAGGTGTCACGGAGGATAGCCAGGTCGATCCCGAGTGTTTTGATTGGTTATTGATATATGGGTGGGGGCGGTATAATGAAATTGTTTAATTAAATTTAGCGGATAGTGTATAGAGAATCCTGGAGGCGTGATTGTTGTAAAAATTTGGGTGGTGAAATATAAGTAGAAAGTTCATTACAAGTTATTTATTTAAAAAGAAACGTGGAGTATAAATACAAAGTGTTGAAAGTTAAACATTGGTTATAAGGATTGGAGATAATATAAAGTCGGAATATAGGTAAAGTCCAACCATTGTGGATAGTATTTATTTATCAAATTCTACGAATTTGATAAATAAACCGAAAAAACGATCAATTAAGACTCGGTACGGAGGAAAAGAACGGGGTACAGGGAAAATGCGACGGACGTTGTAGACACACCGGCTCTCCTTGGGGGTCCAATTTCAGTTTTGTTCGTCTGCACGATGATCTCTCTTCTACGGCATTTACTTGTATTGAAGATCACTATTCTGGGAATAAGGAGTTGTTTCTCCAAAAATAACCCTATTAAACATTGACAATGCATCGAGGATATCTTTCTATGCTTCATAAGCACATTTGTTCTACTTCTAAATCATGTCTTGGAAGTGGTTGTTGTCTTGGAAATTATTGGAGTTGGTTTCATACCAAAGTCTTTTCACATTTTACATCCAATACATGAAAAAGATAATGGTTTAAAACAACCTAAATATTTGAAATTTTGTAAGAATTGTCGCACACTTTGAATATGAATTTTGAAGTCAAGTGCATGATGTTTTGTATAGGATCAAGTGTCATTTTGAATACCAAATGTTTCACAAAAAAACTTCTCCAACATGCTACTATGATGAGATTAAATGACAATATTGTCTAACTATTTCCATAATAAAGTGCACCTCGGCCATAAGACTAAACAACTACAAATGTTGTAGATCTAACAAATACTGATAAATGTATTCCACAAGGCCAATACGCATGAAAAATGAAAGGAGTTTTGCAACCAAAAATACCTCGAACCCAACTAATTCAATTAGATACACCAAACCATCAATAAAAGGAAAACCGAAAGCCTACTCAAGAAGCTGACGTTTACCTCCTTTGACAAAATTTTGAGTTCGGGAAACAAGGGCCTTTAGCCATCATACGTAGAATGCCTAAATAGTAATTTGAATGGGGTTTGCACTTGTTGCAACAACCTAAAAAAAGGTTTCATTTCAAATTATTTTCCACAAATTTAAAATACAACCATTGTCGGGTTGTGTTTCCTAACAAGCTCATAAATTTTGACAAAGAACCAAATTTTTTAATACGTGTGTTTTTTGTAGCTATCTTGGACTAAATAAACTATTGAAAACTAAAAAACCAAACTATAAGACCACCAAAAATGAATAGGTAAATTCTTAATCGATTATGCTAAAATAAAGTTTAACTTACACCTCACTTATTAAATATATAACATTGAATTTTAACTTCATTGTTATGAGAAAAATAGGATCTGGCTGACAACATTTTTTGGAGGTTGTACATCAGAAAATTTAATTGACATTTTAAATTCTTTTGAAGTTTTTTTTTGTGAACGTAGGCTATGTTGTAATACGAGTTGTATTTAAACCTCTGACTGGCAATGCTTCGTTCACCAACGGAAATTAAACCGGCTTGTAAGTTGCAAGAATGCGTTTTGTAAATTCAAAAGGAGGACACGTGGAGCATTAATATTGGATCGCATAGGTGAAGGGAATACGAAAACACAGAAAACGGACCCGAATTTTTTATAGAACTGTTCGGATTGGTCGGGTTAAATTAAATGACGTCGACGTCCATTTTGGAGAATACATGAATTTGGTTTTGAAAGTCCAATCTATTTAAGACTTTTGAAGTCGACGGAAAGGGTTCTTTAATGTTTTGATAGTTTAATATGTACATGTTATATATATATCATATGCGAAATGAAAGTGGAGCATAGAATTTAGTTTTAATTTTGTTTTTTTTAGGGGTTATTATAATATGTTTTATATGTTACGTAAATAAAAAGGTGAAAAAGCTTGTTGGTTTTTTATAGACGATGCGGCGCGTTTTTATTACACGCAAATTATTGTAAAAAGTGAAAAAGTGAGTGTAACTTTTTAAGTGTGTATGCACGGTGAAACACGGAAGTGTTTCAAAATGATATGTTTGTTTTGACGGACAGGTAGTTGGTTTTATACACTGCGTTTTGGCAACGTTCTTAATTTCTGGTAATCCCTCTCGGTGAGAAGTAATTATTAATAGTTTTAGGAGTTGTTGAAAGATAGGGAGTTTGTTTTAAAAAATGCTGAAAACTGCATGTCTGTCAAAGAGAATTTTTATTTTATTGTGTTAGAGGAAGGAGATTTATGGGTGGTTCTTACAGATCAGCAAACCATTAGTGTACTCATCAAGTCAAACCATAAGTATTATGTGACAATATTCAGCGAATAACCCAAGATAGGTTTACAAACTATGTTAAGCCCTCGCTCTCCTTTGAAAATAGGTGAAATGTAACTGCCTGGGAGGTTGACATACATGTGCCATGGCAGTTCAGCATTTTCAGTGGTGAACAATTGGCATGCTCAAACAACGAGGTGATGTCGGGGGTAAGCATGAGGGGAGAAAATGGAAAAGCCCAAATGGAGAACAAGCTCCCATCACCAGCACAGTGTTGAGCAGCACACATGAGTGTAACCTGCTGATAAGTAGTGGACAAATCATGGTAACAATAGTAACCTATGTAACAATAAAGTGGATTCATCCTGGGGTGGTAATGGGAGAAATGTGGTGGACATGGCAAAGGCAGCAAAGATTTGCTTGCTGATAAATGGAACAAACACAAAAAACCTAGATAATAATCGTGAACTATGACTTAATGTTAGTTAACTGAGCGTAAAGGAACACAAAATGTGACATTGCAGACTTTACGAATCAAAAGCGCACAAGCAAAAATATCCTGGACATAAGCACTGGATTTGACTCAGTTGTATTGCTCATGATGCGAAGGATTTATTACCTGCTTTATGAAGTCGTCAAAATCCGTCATTATCTATACAATAAATACAAGTAATTGATCATAGTGTTTTCACTCTTGAATGCGTTCTTATGATAATGTTGAACATATGTTGTCATCAAAACATACAGATAGCTCTCTTGGTTCGAACAATTTATTGAGTCTTGTGAACTTAGACGACCTCCCGATCACGGAAAGAGTAGCAACCTAAGTCGGGTGACTTTTTTGTTGCTATTTGAGTCAAGGAGGTTTAACTCAAGATTAAGTAACTCAATAAATTATTCTCTAACAAAGAGATATGGGTGAAGCTCTTATGGCCTCCTATCACCTCACTCTCAATTGTTATTACCCAATCTCTATGTTTACGCACTGCTGGGCATAAAAAATATTCAATAATTAATAAAAAACAATTCAACAAAAAAATCATAAAACATTGCAATTAATGTATTTTAAAAATAGTATGATAATGGGTTTTTATATATGCGCGGATAGTGTATTAGCATTTGTCTTATATTATTTACAATATTTGTTGTCAAATTTTCTTTTTCTTCTTCCTATTTTCAAAGCTCCTAATTACATCATCAATATAAAGTGCTGTAACTCTGTTTGATGCTAACCTTAGCTGTGACCTGAATTTCGTTACATTAGCAGGCTCATCAGTGGCGGGCATCGCCTACAAAAGCAGGATAATATTAAATTTTATTGTGGGATTTTTAAATATCATGTTGTTCAAGTTGGCGTATTAATAAAAAATTGCAATGAGATTATTTACCGTTATTTCGATTGTATGGTATACAAGTTGCATTGTCCACGATGTGCAGTGCCTCATCCGATGACGGAGACTGTACTCCAAGCAGATAATATTAAATTTTAATTATGGGTTTTTAAATGGTGAACTAGTTAGGTAATATTAATAAAAAAATTGTTGAATTATTTACAATTTTAAATTCTTATGAATTAAGGACATTACCTGTCTTCTCTCGTGGTAAGATCACTCAGGAAACATTCTCATCATTTAAATAGCGTTATAAAGGACAGCAAAATTAATGGGAAAAATTATAAGTGGAAATTAATTACCGTCCACTGACCCTCATGACCGACATTGTGGGCGCAATTACACTGCAATGATAAGTTGCGAGAGGATCATCTACATGGCTCCTAAAGCTGAGTTTATTTATAAATGGAAATTAAGTGTTTATACTGATTTAAACAAGGTTATTGAACACATTAAATTATAGGCGAAAACAAAAAATATTAAAAGGTTAATGTTTTACCTTATGAAGACATTATGCGATCTTGGGACTGTACCACCAAGCACGCGTTCCTTCTGACTTGATAGCAGCCAGCAGACAATATTTTTATTTCCTTTGTAGTTATTGTTAAGTGTCACTACGTACTATATGATTGTGTATTTTTAATCATATATGATAGGATTACAAAAACGTTGAAGCGATACAATTAATTATTAAGATGTTTAGCTACTTAATTACAATTCTTGCGGCTAATTTCCAGTAGCCACCACGAGCTTGTGATGACGCACTGTAATCCTGCTTTGGTTGCTGAGGTGTGGGCAACCTGGTGAAAGATTAGATGGATATGACGTGGCACACTTTCATGCTGCAGACATAAAGAAAATTAAACTATTGAATTAAGAGATTGTAATTGCAACAGGTCCGGTTGGCATTTTCCCGCTTCTTTCTTTGCCCTTTTCTCTTCCGTCATGGATGAGTGCTCTCCCTCGTACGCTGAGAGACGCTCACTGTCTAAGTTAAGTGCAGTCGTCCTATAAATTGTCCCTGGTATATTCAAGTATTGTGACTACACAAAACCACGCTACATCCAAATGTACGCGACCCCAAAAGGGCTTCTGAATAATCTAGAAGTTCTTTTTTCAGTTGAATTCTAGGAATTCCACCACTGTCGTGTGGTTGGGCCAAAAATTACCAACGCAGCTCTCAGAATCTATAATAGAACTCATTGTTTCCTACACGAAATAAAGCAAAAGAAAAAGATATTATGTTAATTTAAAAATAAAAATCATGATAAATATGTTTTAGATAAAGTACATGAAATAGTTAAAATATTAAAATTTACAGGAGTTGTTACATGCTTTGGGACACCTCATCGTTCACCAACAACGTACCATTAATGGTACGTAATTTTGACATGTAGCTCCGAAACGCAATAATGTAGTTGGCCATGTGACCTCATCATTGCCAACACGTTTACCAACGATTGGTGGGTGTCGGCTGGGCGAGGGGTGTTTCTTGGCTAGCACCCTAAAGGAAGTAGAAAAGGTGTACGAGAGGGTTGTTGGGCAATCTCTTGCCCTTGTGTCCCCACTACCAACACGGGTTAATGATACGACGCTACATACAAAAAGAACTTTTTGTTAGTTTAGTCGATGTAAAAATTAAAAATCAAACTATCACAATTCATCTCATACGAGAACAAAAAAATATCCTTTTGACTTTTTATTATTACGATATCTATTTAGCTGCCTCATAAGATGTTGTATCCTCTCTTCTGTTTCGGTGTTTGGGGGGGCGCGTACGGTGAAGCATTAATTCTGACCTTGCATCTGCGTGCCTTTTTGTGCTCTTGGAGATAGGGATAGAAAGCTCTTCCTCAGGGAATGTTGGGCGTACCATGTTGGAGGTATGCACATATTTAGACAAGTGTGTATTTCAATTATGTAAAATAGCTACAAAATACCTAAAAAGATAGAGCAATGCTTTTCATGTTCTTAAATGGCCTCTTTCATGATCTCATCTGTCGAGTTGTTCTGCTTCTCTGATCGATGCACTTACATTGCAATAAAATTATAAATGTAAAAACTTGAAAACAATATCTAGCTTGAAAACACAAAATGAAAAGCTGAAATAATTTCTAATACAAAGACTAGAATGATTAGGTTTCAGAAATATGCCTTGCATTGAATTTCGGTCTGAAGCATGTCATTGCACATTAAGGCACTAAACATTCAATCCCAAATGATATATTTAAGTAGGCTTCTCCTATTGGAAAACACCATACCTATAATGCATTCACTTGCATGTATAAGAAAAACATGTTTTCATACAACGGTAGCAAAAGGCATCTTGGGGAAAGGTATCTTCACTTTTATGTTATGTTCCTGCCTCCGTGTTTTCACTAATGTTTTGTCTGTTTTGGATTCAAATTAAGTTAAGGCCTTAAGTAAACACGTGCTTTAGGTGTAGTTTTTATGGTATGTATGGTTCCATTAATTCTGCACTTTTCTCATGTCATGTTTCCTAAAATCAAATGCATGGTTAGTCCATACATTTAACAGTTGTTGGATCAACTCACCACGAGAAGTATCATGTTTCTATTGATACATTATCTCAGTTAGGGTGATGGGAAGGTTTCCCTTTGTGTTAATAGGTCACTTCAGCATTTGTTATATCTTTCAAATTTAAGTGTCATTTCAATTAGGGCATGATTTTTGCAACTTTCAAGGTGAGAATGAACAAAGACAAATTTTTGTGATGGATAGTAGTATGCTGACTCCATGACAGAAAAACCCTTCATCCTACTGTATTAGATATCTCTGTAGTTCTCATTCACCTCATACGAAGATGGTCTGATTTTGAAGCCAAATGTTTTAAGCCAAAAAAGTTCCCCCCCCTCTCCCTTAATTTGATATTTAAATGAAATTTTGTAAAATTTAGTGATGGAGCAGAATTATGGAACATTGGCACCTTGCTGTATGTAGTGATTTCAAGATCATGATACTGTGTTTGCATATGTTTCTATAGCAATTTTCTAGTCCCACAAGTGGGAGCGAGGACAAGGAGCGGCAGGGCAGCCTATGCAACTCCCCTAGAATTTTGAAGCATTGGGGGGGCCGTGAGGTCCTTAAAAATTATAAAATTTAATATTTAAAATGTAACTATATTTTTAAGAATATATACGGTCATCTTTATGCCATCTTGAAAAGATAAATCATAAATAAGTAAAATTACAATGGAAGTGAATGGTGAATCATATAATTAAAACAAGTTGAAAGTTAAAAAGTTCATGTGTGCAATGTGCACATGTGGTTTGTGTAAGTTTGTAACTATATAGTAAATGTGTAACTACTAACAATGTGCAATGAAAATAAAGTTTAAGATATCATATGTGACATATTATATCCAGATTAAATAGGTTTAAGTACAATTTTATTTCACAATTAAAAGCTATAAAACTTAAGCACTTAAAATAAGTTATGTACCGAAACATAAAAAACCTACAAAACATAACATAGATAAATGATATCATCTTTGATAAATGAGCATGGTCTGAGTTAATACCTGGTCTCTGCATCATGCCTTTGGAATATGTCAGGAGTCTCGACTGTCACCATGAATCGAAGGTCAACGAGTTCTCTCAAGTAACCTTTCGTGTTTGTCAACACACAACAAAACACTAGCTAAGGCGGTGGGGGACGACGAGCGTGGGGGAAGGCATCTAAGTCCCCAGGAACCCTGAACGCGAGGCAGAATCTCGAACCCCTGGGTGAAGCGAGACACCGTGCCAACAACCAGTTTGTCGATGGTGGAGCAAAAAAAAAAAAAAGCTCAATAAATTTTAAAGAAATTTTTTTCACATAAAAAAATTTGACAGAGCTTGACTAATGGTTCATTTAAAAAAAGTGTATCTGAATATAGAAATAAATGTAGCATGCAAAACATGCATTGAAAATCATGGGTTTTGGTATGTTACTTCTGATGAATTCAAAATTTCGGGTTTCAAAATACACGGTTATGGCATGATTTTGCATAGAAAACCCATAGTTGGTTCTCATGTTGATTCGGTATATTTTAAGTTTGTTTTAATCTTTGGGTGATAACTCATGAACTAGAAGTTTTATAAATATACAACAACAATCATATTTCAAAAAAATAAAGTTGTGATTTTTTATATTATTATTATTATCTTATTATCAAAGTCTTGACACCTAATGCGGAATTTTTGACATCATTAGCATGGATAATTTTGAAAAATATTTCTAGTAATGTTATTGTAATAACTATCATTACGTGTGCTTCACTTTTCACCATAATAGACACAATGCTGGACTCACTCTTCTTCATGTATCTATGTCCCAACAAGTTCTGGTGGTTGAACACCTCATAGTGGTTATTGAATAAGTTGTGATATAACTTCGATAGCATGAATAGTTGTGATTTTCAAAAAGAATCACTCAGTGTCTAAACTTCTAATATGTTCTACTATAAAAACGCTTTTAGGATACAGGAAATAATATATCATTGATGACTTTTAAGTATGACAAGATCGAGAGGAGAGAAATCAATGGAAGGTGATCCCACAATGAGAACTAGAATTTAGCATCAGATGAGTTGAGTCCAGTGAAACTATAATTTTAATTAATGATGAAGGACATCACATGGTAATTATATTTTCATGTAGAATACATTAATTCATTGAAACTACATAATATAAAGCATACCATAAATTTTCCCGTAAGTCAAAACAACCTATAAAAATGAAGCACTTCTTTTTCATGAAATATTACCACTTTCCTTTTCAAGGTAATCAATCACAAATATGAACTATACTGCACATTCTTGGATAATGTGAAAGTGGAAAAAGAATACCCTATGATGAATGCACATATACATTTGAACACTAATAGATTTTTTGTGGTTAAATACAATACTTGTTTCATTTAAATGTAGGGTTTTTTAAAAAGGAAAATAATGGCGCAAATTAATAAAAGCGTTTCTTTAGGGAAAAAATTTAAATCTTGTATTAGGTAGAAGTGAAAGAATGTGGGGTATGAATCTGATTTGCGGCATCTAGAGAGCCATGCGAAGCTAACACAGTCAATAAATTGACCAAAAGCCCAATAGAGTCCGACACCTGTAGGAGGGCACGGTGAGAACTTTGTTTGCAAGGGCGGGGGCGAGTCTTTGACCGCGAGCGGGCGAAAACGTTCGGGCGGGTGTTTGTTGCGAGAGGGCGGGGGGGCGAAGGCAGCCGGGGGGGCGGGTGGCGGGCCGTGCGAGCCCGCCGGGGCACGGGGGGGGCGGGTGCGCGACCGTCGCGTGCCGAAGAGGGCGAGGGGCGAATCCGGGCGAATCGCGTGCCGCCGAAGCTCGGGGCCCGTCACCGGGCGAATGCGTGCAGAAGCTCGGAGCCGTGGCCGGAAAGGCGGTGCTGACCGCAGGCAGGGGTGGGGGGCGAGGTGGTGCCGCGGGCGGAGGGCGGTGCGCGCGTGATATCGGACGTTAATCTGCTTTGCATGTACGTTTTGAACACTAATAGATTTTTGTGGTTGAAATGCAATGCTTGTTTTCATTTAAATGTTAGGGTTTTAAAAAACGCGGGGAGAAATAATGGGTAGCAAATTAATAAGCGTTTCTTTGGGAAAAATTTAAAACAATCTTGTATTGGGTGATGAAGATAATAAAGGTGGTCGAATGCGGCTCTTGACATCAGAGAACCTACGACCCTATACAATCCAATGAATTGACCCACTTAAATAAAGTCACTTCTCTATGGGAGAAGGTGGGTAAGAACTTGTTTGAGAAGTAGGGGCGAATGCGTGTGCCAAGGAAGGCGGCGACGAGGGCGGTGCGGGGGGCCCGTCTTGTTTTGCACGGGGGGGCAGGCGCAGGTCTTTGAGGAAAATGCGTTGCGAGGAAAGAGGGGCGAATGCGCGGCGGTGTCAGGTGATGTAGCTGTTAAACAAATAAACAATAAATCATTTTCGCCTTAGCGCGCATAAGTTTCCGGTGCCGGCGCCATGGCGCCCCCATATAAGTTTGGTATTTTTTATGTGCGGAAAATACGCTTCCTTCCGTATACCGACGGCGGTGGAAAAGGCATTAACTGTGGGCGGTGCCTCCATCGCAATGGCGACACCTGAACCCTTGTCGCGATTTCGACGTTTAGGGCGTCGTCTCGACCAAGCGACGCTTTGGGCCTGGGTGCCATGATGCCGCGTCTTCCTTTAATCGCAGTTGCGACACTTGTTTAAGTGAGTGTTGAGCACTTTTCTATAGGCAATAGGGTATAAACGCGGTTTGAGAAGTGAGATGGAAAAAAATTTGGGAAAATTTCGACATTTGGTCGCGTGAAGCAATTAGCGAAAATTTCCATCGTCTGTGACAATATGTACCTATTATTTATTTTCTGTAATTACTAGCTCAACTAGTTGTCCTTAATACATCGATGTTTGCTAATTTCTATCCTTCCTTTTAGTATCTCTTTTGCTCACTTTAAAAAACTACTGTGAAAAAAAGCGGTAGGAAGGTGGTAAGAAGAAATAGAGCTAAAAGCCAGCAATACCCAAAAAGAAAAGCTTCAGCCAAGGGCTGTACAAAACTCTGCCCGAAAGAAAATCATGTCTATCCCGAAAGATTGGGGTTATCCTGCCATGATCATCCTATCCCGAAAGCGAGAAAGAAAAACGAGGTGGGCAGGTGTGCTAACAACACGGAAGACGACGAGCTTAGAAATTGAGAAAAACGCAAATTAAAGGTCCTCATTTCATTGATTTGGTGGGGGCAAAACGTTCTGGCCGACCGCAGTGCATCTCGGTCGATTAGTGAACAGTTCCTTTCATTCCCAATCGAATGACCAAACATACTCCATCTTGTTCTGTGTTAAAAATATTAGTGCAAGCCCTCCTGACGAATTACACAACCTCGTTCTCCTTCTGGGCATTTTGGGGGACAATGTTATTGAAAATGACACACAAAATAAAACCCCAAGCGGCGGGGGGTATGTGACTATATAAAATCAGAAAAAGCGACCCGGGTCCAGTGGCAACTGGTCGGCCTCATACTGACACAAGGATATGATTTAATTCAATCATTAAAAAAAAACAGGAAATTTTGGGCGCAGAGCTTTCCATGACCACATCAAAAATGGCTAAGAAACATTGAAAGAACAAGGCAAAGCTGGACAGAATCATCCATGATAATACTATGTTACATTTGAGAATATGGCAAAAAGAAGAATAAGAAATTGAAAAGAAATACCGAAAGTCGACGACACTTACGAATATCAATTGGGGTGTAGCGGAAAGAAACCCAGAATGATGGCAGTGCAAAAGAAAAGGGGTTGGATGTCACCGTGGGTATCCAAGAGCACATGGTGGACAAGAGTATCAAAATTTTGGTTGGGGACATGCGACATCTTCTGGGTGGGGGTAATAGTGAGTCCAAAGGTACCATCTCACATTTTCCATGCAGCACTGCTCACTAAACCTCCAAATTGTCGATATATTGTGCAAGAGCATCTAACATGGTTTTAATTCTATTTTGTGTTTGCTATTTGATCTAGGTTGTTCATTCTTTAGGAATCTTGTACCACTACTTGTTCTGCAACTTACGTGGCTATTTTGTAAACTCTATATACGGTGTCTACAAAAACTTGAGCCACACCAATGACCAAAATGATCATAGACCGCTGGTTAAGTACCTATTATGGTTCAAGCAAGCCTGTAATCCCAGGAAGCCGAGGTCAAAAGCGTCTGGAGGGGGGGGGGGGCATGGAGTTTCATGCCCGGCCGGACTCTGTTCGTGGCACATAACAAAGTCCATACGGCCGTTTCTAACTCGAGAGATTCAATCGACATCCGTCTCGGGGTTCAGAGGTCGAATTCAAGCATCCACCTCCGCAATTGCTTTCCAACAGGCCATACTCATGTCGTGGGCGTAGTGGTCTCATTAACCACACGACATGAACTTTGGGAAACGGTTACGGTTTGTTGTTTTATATAGTGCGTTTGCATATATAGAAAAGTTAATTGATAGATTGATAGTTGATAGTTGATAGTTGATAGTTGATAGTTGATAGTTGATGTTAGTGAATGTAATCGGCTGTTATCTTTTAATGCTTTCTGTATTAGATTCTGACACTTGCTTGTGCCGTAACATTACTATTCGTAATGAACTTCTTTTTAATATGAGAAGACTACATTTTTCAACTTGGTCATTGTTTGAGGACCGTTACCAAAGGTACATGTGAGGCCCCTGCTCGGCCTAAGGTTTTGTGTATTAGTGTATGTTCTCATTTCATTTCTTTAAAAAAACATTGTATCATAATCCATCCATATGTTCATACTTTGAGTTGTTTCATTTTATTTGCCACATTTCTCATTCCATTTCATTTCTTGTCTTTCTTTATGATTGTTAATCCTTGATCGGTGTTTATGTTTTAAGTTTTAGATGACTGGCCAGGGCATTTCTTAGCTTTTTGTTAATGACATGATTCTAACATTTTTATGCTTTGCTAGATTTCTTTTCATAGTTTTTGTTTAAATTCAGGTCTTGCTTCATTATTTAGGTTGCATATGTGTTTAGTTAAATTTAGATATACTAATATGCTCACTTATCTTCAGTGATTCTCAAAAGCCACATAATTTAATTTTGATGGCGAGGATGCATTATAGGCTGTAGTTTAGTATTAGTTTTCTTGTAAATTTGGGATTATATTAAGTATACTTAGCATGGATTTGCCTCCAGAAATACGGTGGGTGATGGTGAGGGATTGCATTATGAAATGTGTAGTTTAGTATTAGTTTCTTTATAAATTTAGATATTACAATCTGTATGACATCTTCAAATTTATAAAATACGGTGGACTGATGGTGAAAGTTGAATCGCAAGAGTGTATGGTTTAGTATTAGTTGCACAAATTAAATATGGAGTTACTCAAGTTGTTTATGATTGTAGAAATCATGGTGGACTGGTAAAGGTGAGAAGATAAATTGATCCTGTCGATTTAGATTTATTTGTTGCAGGTACAATTCATAAGCATAATAGTTCTTTTGTGTTTAGTTGGCAATGAAGAATAGTTTAGTTTTCGCTCACTAGTTCTTGTTTTTGATTTATTAGTTGGCAGCCACCTTTCATTTCAGTGACACGGCTGTTTTCTTTTTAAGTCTTGTCATTTGTAATTTCAAATTGCTTTTTAAAATTTCAAGTTGGTAAATCATTATAGGGGATATCACTCTTGAACAAACATAACCAAACTTGTTTTCATCTAGAATTTCCATTTCACCTTAATAGCAACGACAAAAGTTAAAAATAGGTTATCTTGCACATATAGTGCGCACTTTTCTATCAACCTACGATTCTAGGATTGACAAATTAAATGAAGCAATTTGGGGATACACTAATTAAGCCAAACATTTGACGCGGGTGCCGGGAAGTGTAACTAGGTAGCCAATTTCTTAAGCTTTACTCCGGTAATCATAAAAAGAAGGGAAAACTTGATAACTTCTTGAAGTATACTCTCCTCTTGCACAAAGTGTAGTCGGAGATCAGAGAAATTATTGGTTGGTAATTTCTTAAGTATGCTCTCTTCTTACCTAGTGTAGTCACGGAAAATCGAAAGAAATTATTAGCCCAACTTTTTAAAAATAAAAAAAATAATACATAGAGCAAGAGATTCTGAGAAGGTTTATAGCTAAAGCCAAAAGAGTTCGATTTTCGCAACTCCCATCTTCTTCAAAGCCATGAACCCGGATTACCACCATCTACCCTAACCTTAAGATTTTGGAAGTGAGAACGGTGGATCAGAGATTCTCCTATACACCCTCTTAAAATTTAGAAAAACAAGGGAGACTTTCTCTCATCCTTCCTTGGTAGAAGAATTTAGAGGACTATAAGGACTCTAAAAATATCATGGCGGAAGGAAGTAATAAATAGAGGTGGAGGTAGAAGAGGAGGAGATAATGGAGATAACAATGGTGGAAAATAATATTGGTAAAGCAAAGTTTATTAGGATTCCCTATAGTTGATAAATGTTTATGGCGAAAAAAATATCTCACCATCTGTTCTCTAACTTTTTATGGATTGCGAAGTGAGGATCTTAGAAACATTTCTGTTTGGTTGAAGTAGTGTGCCGAACTTGTGACTATGTGGAGGGATTCTCCATATAAAGCTGTTTTGCTTCTTGTTAGAGGATGCTTTGAAATGGTTCTGTAGGATTAGCCACCTCAATCTCTTCGGACTTGAATGATAGAAAAAAACATTTTTTGGATGAATACTTGGACTATTGTATGCCCACCGATCACAGGAGATGAAAGTCAATGTTCAAAATGATGCAAAAGAAGATGAAAATTTGGAAGACAATTCCAGAAGATTTCAATACAACTTGAAAAGGCAAAGGCCAAACATAGATAAGCAGAAATAACAAACCCTCCTATTCAAAGCCATTAGAGATGAATGAGTGAACCCATTTCTGGCTGCAATTAAGGAAAGGGAACATTTCTCAACACATTTAGGCAGTATAACGAACCTGTGTCCATCTCTGAGGAAAATCTAAAAAGCAGGAGAAAGAACTGGATTCTTACTCTGTGAGCTAACAAAATGCCAAAGCTGGATGGTAAATGGGGAAGAAGATTATTGGCAAATGGTTAAAACTGATATTTTTGAAAGTGTGAAAGTGAACAATAAAACTGTAAAAATCAAAAACATAATGACAGAAAGCAAGATGCTTTAACATCTTTTATCAAAATGTGGAAGAAACACTTTAAGGGAATGTCCATGGATGCAAAAGTTGTAGAAACATGTGTGATTTGTAATCATGAGATCAAGTTGTCCTTCGATCACGGACTCAAAAATGTTTTCAAGAAGATCCAGAATTAGGTAGAATCTCTCTTGTTTTGTGTATGAGAACCTTAGCGGGAGGACAACAATCTCAAAAGGTTTAATAACTATTAGAATCTCAAACCCCACCAAATTGGAATCCTTGACATGACCTTGTGCCATCAAAATTCATGTCGACCATGGATACCAGAGGGATGCAAAAATCTGTATGGAAGTTGCTCCATTTTATCAATATGTCCATCTTTTCAAAAATCAACAAGCTCCACAACTTCCGAGCCAAATCACAACTTTCATTGCCATTTCACAACAGCAACCTTCTCAACAAATACAAATCCTCCCAACAAACCCATACAAGCAGAAGGCAATCTGAAGTTCCGGCTAGGCCATTTTGCCAAATCCTAATAATAAGAATCCTCCGACACAACACTGTGGTGAAAGGACAACAATTTCCTGCCTATGATTTGTTCACTCTCACGCAATGCACCAACTCGAATCTTGGTAGAGTTTTCGCGCCGCCTATCGAATGTTAAAGGCAAGATACCTACGAGAGGATTCTCTTACAAGTCAATAAGAGTTAAGAGAAAAATCTTCAAAATTCAAAAATTCAAAAAGAAAAGAAAAAGCTAATGCCCACAACTCCCTGGATTGTTGACACTGCATCTTCATCTGCCTCCTTTCCGGAAAGACTACAAATTGATAAGGGGTGGGAAAAAGCAAATCTTGTTTGCTAACTATGACTTTCTATAGATGAATTGAAGAATGTTTGTATCAAATTCCCATTGCTACAAGCCATTCGAAAATTCCTATTCCTGAAAAAACCATAAAAAAAGGAGTTAGTTTCAAAAAGACAAGGAAGGAAGCTAAAAAGAATAGAAAAATCCACAGTGAAAAGATTAGAGCAATATGATGAAAAAATTACCATAAATGCAGAATCAGGAAGTCTGATTGTCAAGACACATATAAATGGGATAGAAATTCCAAACACATTGATTGTTCGGTACTTTATCAACAGCCTGAGTGAACGGAACTGGCAAAACAGTTAAAGGCTTCCTAACCTTCTCTTTGCTAACAAATTACTGAATGGAGTACTAGGATTTATTAAACCGAGATGGTGTATTAGAAGATATTTAGGTCTCCAGCAGATTCTGGGAATATCCAGTGGAAAGCTTGCTGATTTTGACTCTAAAAGTAATCTCGGGGGGACATCCATATCTTGGGAAGACCTTGGCTACCAGTACTTGGTCTTTTGTTAGTTGTAAATCTGAGACATGTACATTAATGGTAGTCGACAAAGAAATTCCAATTTGTCCTCCGACTGAGCAATCACTGACAAGGAGACAATGAATGGGTGATGGTGAAAACCTATGCAGCTTTGTCTTTGCCATTTTAAAAGTGGGCGAGATAAGGTCACGTCCAGAACACATTGAAAATTTTGAGACATTTTGAATAACGGCTGCAAATTTCGGTTGGAATCGACTTATGAAATATTTGTCTGTCGAATAAATGTCTCTTTACTCTGGAAGGATTTGGTAAATTACTTTATTGAGATTTTTCTGAAAGAACAGTAACAGAATATCAACAAACATTTGGAGAAGTCATAGAAAGGAACTGGCAGAATCTGCAAAAACATTCTCTTGCATTTGCATGGAGTATCTGACATGAGGTATTGGTCCTAAGACTTGCATCCATCTTGTATCTCTATGTTAAGAAACGATGGAGCCAATCGGACAACCTCAGGATAGATGGAAATCTTGGGAGATAGTGAAAGAAGAGCTCCAAAAACTTCCTCAAGTAAACTTCATTTGTCAATTTGAGATGGCAAGTGGGTTTCTCCTTTGGTTATAGTACCTAAAAAAAGAATGGTAAATGGAGGAAATTATGCATTGATTATTGAACAAAGCAACTTTGAAGGATCACTTTCCTTTGCCTTTTATTGATCGGTATTAGATACATTAGCGAGGTAAAAAGTACTTTTCATTTTTGAATTGGTTTTTTAGTGGCTATAATCAAATTCGAGGTAACTTTTTAAAGTCAAAATAAGACCATTTACTTGTCTGAGAACTTTTTGCCTCTTAAAGTCCTTCCTTTTTGGGTTATGTAATGTAACAACATTCAAAAACTGATGCTAGGAATTTTTCGATCAATCATGATTGTGTGAAGGTTTATGTGGATGATTTTACGATTTGGTAATTCATTTGAAGAAGCATTTAGAAAATTTGGAAAAAGTTCTGGGATGTAAAAAACAAACACTGTTCAGCATGAAAAATGCTTTATGATGTTAAGAGATTGTTTTAGGACATCGCCTTCGAGAGATGGGATTAAGGTTGATAGATCAAAAGTTGAAGTCATCTCAGTTTACTGTTCCAAAATTGTCAAAGAAGATGTTAGAAGTTTTCTAGGTTCTTTCGAGGTTTACTATAGAAAATTTATAGAAAAAACTTCACTAAAATAGCATCTCCTCTTCAAATTGCTTACAAAATTTGTGAATTTAAATGGGATCCTGATTGTCCAATGTGCCAAGCTTCCCAAAGCAAAGTCTCCAGAAAATACCTATCTTGAGAGGATAGGTGGAAACTGCTACATAACTGAATGCTTAGGACAAGCTCTTCATTTGTGTTGGGTCAAGAATTAATTATATACCATTTGTTACACTAGTAAAGATTGACTCCCAGAGGTTGAACTATCTTGTAGTGAAAAAGTTTTTAAGTTTTGTTCATGCAATTAATAAGTTTGAACATTACATAACGGGTATGAAACTTTTGTTTAATAATAAATGCAATTAGATATTTAATGAACAAACTGTTACTAATGGCGGTGACAAGATGGCTTTTACTTTTGCAAGAATTCAATATTGTGTTGGATAGACGAAGCAGAATACGGTAGCTGATTTCTTGTATAGAATTCGAGAATACTAGAAAGTTACTCGCATAGAAGATAAATTTCCACGATGAATATTTGTTTACCGGTAACTATTAAAGACCCCTTCGTGTCAGAGGATATTGCTAACTATTTGGTTACGAAAACTACCTTCACATTGTTTCAAAGAGAAAAACGAAGATTATTCGGGAGGTTCAAAATATTCATGGATTTCTGAATTGTTAAAACGAGGGCCGGATCTTGTGATCGAGAAGATGTGTCGAAGATGAAATGCACAGTATTCTTAAGGCATCATGATATGAACCATGTGAGACACTTTGCGGACAAAGACGGCTATAAAATCCTTTCTTTGGGATATTATTGGCCTTCCCTCTTCAAAGATGCAAAAAAATATATCAAAAGGTGTGATAGCGCAAGGTAAGGAAACCTACCCTTGACCAAATACCATTGCAAGCTTAATTACTCATTGAACCCTTTGAAAAATGGGCTTTAGATTTCATTGGACCTATTAATCCACCATCTAAGCAAAAAGAAGTATATATTGGTTTGCAGTTATGTTACTAAATAGGTAGAAGCTAAAGCATTAGTATCTTATGCGAAAATTCGATTTATTATTTTCTTTATGAGGATATTTTCCTTTTGGTGTTCCAAGAGAAATTATGGCAGAAGATCGAAATAGTCATCAATTTGGTGGAAAAGTTGATGGAGAGAATACAAAATCAAACATGATCTACTCATACCATCCACAAGCAAATGGTCAAGTAGGTCCACAAACAAAGTTCTTGAAAGTATCATCTGTGTTCATCCTACATAAGAAGAATTGGTAGAAAGGCTTCAGAAGCCTTGGCCGAGCTACGAACTACATGGAGGAATACAACGGGATATTCTCCTATAGACACATTTTTATGAGAAGAAAGTCTTATCACATTGGGACAAGTCAAACTGTAAGATAGCCGGATTCAGGTTGGGGATGGACTTATCAATAAACGCATAGAGATGGAGCGGTTGAATGAGCTAGATGAGATGAGACAGAAGCAATTCTAGGCCAAATCTGATTCAATATCAGGAAACTAAATGGCATGACAAATATCAAAGAGAAGAAGTTCCAAGAAGGAGATTGGGCATTGTTATTTGATTCCAAGTTTAAAGATTTTCAGAAAATTGGACATAATTGGCTTGACTGTATGAGATTGACAAGATCTTTAGCAATGGGCCCGTAGAGAATCAAGACCATTGATGAGTTTCAAACTCCTCTGACTGTGATAGCCATAGATTGAAAGTTTGTCATAAGCCACTCTCAAGAGGATTTTGTCAGAATGTTTCAAAAAGAGAAAGTCTGTGATCGGTGCAGTGGAAAGGTCTTCTTCTCAGTGCCTGACCTAACATGTTTTGGAAGTTAAAAAAAAAAAAAAAAAAAATGGTATAGCTTTGAAAACCAATCATTGATTGGCGATCTTATACGAAAAATAGGGTGAAAATCGGGGACACACGACACTCTATATTTTCCAAAAAAATCTCTACCATTTCATTTCATTTTCACCCACCCACTCCCATTGCATTTCACTTCATTTCATTTCATTTCATTTCATTTCACTTCATTCCACTTCTTTGTCCATTCCATCAATAAAAATCTTTTTCATGACCATTTTATGTCTGGTCATTTGTCATTTGTCATTTATATTCAGCAAGTAATAGGCGTATCGGTTGTGGTGACATCTGTTTCACTTGGTGACTCCGGTTGCTTGACCGAAGACGATTCGTAGCTACTACTCTCTATTTTTAAAGAGAATGTACGTTAGGATGTTATTTCCATAATTATGAAATAAAATGCGAGGTGGAAGGATCAATGGAGCATTCAAGACACCAATGGAGGATAAATAGGTTGAATAAAGGAGTAAACGAGGATTCAAAAGGTATGAATAAAAGGTTTATTTCAAATAGTATTAAAAAAACACATTTTTATGTAAGGTTTTGATAAAGGCTCTACATTCATGATGATTATGATGACGAGTTAAGTAACATAATGCGATCTCACTATATGTCATTCATTCATAAACGGTTTCATCATTGAAATTCCGATTCTCACTCATGTTCAATATCCCACCAGGAGATATTGAGACGTATTTGAGTTGACAAAGGACTCTTACAAGCACTTTCTAACTTCAAAAGCGATTGATTGAAACGACGTGTTCATATTTATTACACGGCCACCAAAATTCAAAACGACGTCGAATGCATTATACTTTGTTAACCTCTTTGTCGTGTCTCTGTAAGTGTTTACAAAACCTCTACTCATTCTCACTCAGTATATCTACCCACGGTCTTACTCCCATTCGTTATGGTACTCATTTCCCATTTTATGATACATTCCCAGGTCATTGCGCTCGATCTGTGTATTCGGTCGTTCATTTCCCGCCAAACCCTCCACGGAAAACGGAATTTGTGAAGCACGGAAAAGTGAAATGGGTAAATTGCTAAGGAAGCGAGCCGAGACCAAAGTTTATAGAGGGATATCCGCAAGCAAAAGGAATATTGAAGAAGTTAAATGGTGCATTTTTATTCGAGAAATTCATGAAGATACACAAAGAAGTTTAGAAAGCGTTTGCAAGGTCGTTTGATGGCTCGGAAACGTTGGAGACCTCAAGTTTTAGGTCAATGAGCTTGTCAATACTTAACGGACCACGAGAACTTCTTCGGGGAGGGAAACGTTGGTTCAAAAATAAAAGCATCGGTGATGAGGCATGGAGAACAATCCTAGACAAGGTATATGGACATGTGTGTTTTCAAAGAGGAATCCTATTGCATGCAATAAAAGAAGAATGGGCCACTTTACACTACTAATTGTTCGAGAAATTCATTACATGTGAAGACGTTTTGGGTCTATGTGCATGTACCATACCGAGCTATTGATGAATTTTCTTGAAAAACAAACTCTCAATCTCCCTTATTTTTCTATTCAATAGCTTAAAGAAAATGGCTGTATTTGTTAAAAAACACTTAGGAGATGTAGAGCCTCATTTTATATTACCATGGCCTTATAAAAATTGATTGAAAGAGGGCTAAAGGAAAGAAAAGACACATGGGAACAATTCCTAGTTAGAATTTCTTTGAAGACCTCGGGAAATTCTGAAGGTAGTTCAATTAGAAGGAAGTAGAGAAAAGAATGATATTGAGCCAGAATTATACTGCTACTGGGGAAATTTCCTGACTAGCACGACGAAAGTAGAAGGAAAAGAACAATAGATGAAATCCAAAATATCTTCTACTACTACTATGAAAAAAAGTGATGAGGAAGAGATTGGTAAAAAGAAGAAGGAAATCCAAGGCTAAGAAGCCAATAATACCAAAAGGGAAAGAAACTATTGAAACATAAAAACTCCTTCTTAAGAAGAAGAAGATCATCAAATACTATGCGAAAGATTAGTTTATCTTCAAACGGTCATCTATGTCAAGAAAGGCGAGAGAAAGGAAAACGAACAAAAAGGACGGTGTACCACAACATGTGAGAGAAACGTGACTTAAGGGGAAATTAAGAAAAACGCAAATTAAAGGTCCACTCATTTCATTGATTTGGTGAGAGACATCTGAACGATCCCCCGGCCATGTAGTCCATCTCGGTCGGTTAGTGAACACGATTCCTTTCATTCCCAATCGGACAAGTAGCATACTCATCTTGACTAGGCAAAATATTAGTGTAGGCCTCCTCGTAGGATTTTGAACATAATTCTCCTTTGCGGCATTTTTAGGACAACCCAATGAAAATGACACGAAATAGCATTTAAACAGCGAGGAGGTATATGACTATATAGAATCCTTGGAAAAAGGCGACCACGAGTCCAAGTACTTCTTCATTATGACCTCATACATTGCAGGGATGATTTGGTTTAATCATTAAAACGTAATTGCAGTGGAGCTTTTAAAACGACCACATCAAAAATGTAAAATGGAAACATTGAAGAACAAAGCCATTAGGACAAGATCATCCATGATAATACTATCTTACATTTGGGAATATGGCAAAAGAAGAATAAGAAATTGAAAATACGAGAATTGAGCGAACGCATGAATATAAATTTAGGTGCTTAATGAAGAAACCCGAGAATGATGGCGGTACGAAGAAGAGGGGTTTGGATGTCTTTGGTGAAGTATCAGGGAGCACATGAAGTAGACAAAGGCAGTATAATTTTGGTTGCATGAGACGTGAAGCATGCTATGATGGGGGTATGTTGTAAATTCCCAGAATTTGCATCTTTCATACATTTTCCATACCTTTTCACTCACCTAAACCTCCCAAATTGTCAATATCATGTGCAAAAGGGCATCTTAGTTTTTAATTATATTTTGTGTTTGCTATTTGATCTAGATTTTTGTTCATTCATTGCGGAATCTTTCCCTTTCTTGTTGCTGCAACTTTCCATGGCTATTTTGTAAAACTCTATGCTACGGTGTCACCACCAAGGAAACGAGCCACATGGCGAGGCTAGGAATGATGTGGACTGTGTTGGTATCCCTATTGGTTCAAGCAAACTCGTCCAAGCCGCGGTCAAGGCGTCCACATGAAGTCAGCCATGGAGTTTCAGGCGGACTGTTTGCATGCTTTATAAAGATCCATACGGCCGTTTCTAAGCTGCGGAGAGTTAAATCGACATCCGTGCGAGGTTCTAAGTGAAGATTCTGACATCCACCTCCAAAACAGATTCACTCAACACGGCCACTCCTATAGTAGACGTAGTGGTCTACGTGCTTCCCGGCATGAACTTTGGGAGACGATTCTGAGTTTGTTGTTTTATATAGTGCGTTTGCATACGCATAGAAAGTTAAATGGTTGATAGTTGATAGTTGATAGTTGATAGTTGATAGTTGATAGTTGATAGTTGATGTTAGTGAATGTAATCATTGTTATCTTTTAATGCTTTCTGTAGTGATTCTGTTGCCGCATGCGTAACATTACTATTAATGAACTTCTTTTTAATATGAGAAGACTACTGTTTTTCAACTTAATTCGTGTTTGAGAATGAATTGCAAAGGCTGTGTGGGGCTGCTCGGCTAAGGTTTTGTGTATTAGTGTATATTTCTCATTTCATTTCTTTAAAAAAACATTGTATCATAATCCATCCATATGTTCATACTTTGCGGTTGTTTCATTTAAATTTGCCTTGTTCCTTTTAATTTCCATTTCATTTTAAATATCATGCTTTATGATTGTTAATCAGTCGATCATTTATGTTTTAGTTTAGATATGACCGGGCATTTTTTACTGTTTGTTAAGCGACATGATTCTTGTTTTCTGCTGTAGTTTTCTTTTCATAGTTTTTGTTTTTAAGTTTCCGGTCTTGCTTTGTTCATTTCGGTTGCTTATACGCACTTGATGGTTAAATTTAGATATACTAATATGCTCATGGCATCTTCGATTTGCCTCTCCGAAAGCCACGGTGGAGTGATGGCGAGGATTGCATTATGAAAATGTGTAGTTTAGTATTAGTTTCTTTTCTGCAAATTTAGATATATTAAGCTGCTCATAGCATCTTCGGTTGCCTCAGAAAGCCACGGTACAGGTGATGGTGAGGGGATTGCATTATGAGGAAATGTGTAGTTTTAGTATTAGTTTCTTTATTTTCAAGTTAGATATATTAAATCATGCATGACCTCAAAGCCACAATTTGGACTGATGGTGAGGGATTGAATCATGAGTGTATGGTTTAGTAGTTTACTTCACCAAATTAAATATCGATTCTCAGTTGTTTATGATTACTTCCGAAAATCATATTTGGACTAATGATGAAGGGTCGGAAGATAAATTGATGTAATGGATTTAGATTATTTTATTTTGCAATTTTGAATTTCCTTAGCATAGTTCTTTTGTGTTTAGTTGGCGGCCAAGAATAGTTTAGTTTTCATGCTCACTAGTTTACTGTTTTGATTTATTAGATTAGCAGCACCTTTCATTTCGGCGGCACATTTTCATTTCCTTTTTGATCTTGTCATTGTAAATTTCAAATTGCTTTTAAAATTTCAAGTTGGTAAATCATTATAGGGATATCCACTTCCTTGAACAAACATAACAAAACTTGTTTTCATCTTAGAATTTCCATTTCACCTTAGAAAACCAAAAACGACAAAAAGTTAAGAAATAGGTTATCTTGCACATATAGTGCGCCGCACTTCATCAGCTTACGATTCCCGGATTGACAAATTAAATGCAGCAATTTAGGACACACTAAATTGACCAAACACAAAGTTTCAAATGAACATATCTTTAATGTTTCCTAATATCCAAAGTTATAAGCAAACACAACCAAATGAAGATTGTCCTCCCACCTAGAATTATTTTCTACTACATACATTCTTAGTATATCTTCTATTATTCAGTTAACCCTCTTTATTTTCCCATTCGACTCTAGAAGATACATTGTGCTTAAATTTAGATTTGTCATAGATCCTTTGAACATCCCTTTTTGAAAATTAGAAGTGAACTTGGGATATTTTCTTAACACTATTGCCTTAGGAACACCATGTAGCTCGATAATTTATGATCCATAAAATGTCGTGGATATTCCACTAGATGATTCATCACAACATATCTAATAAAAATAGAATGAAATTTATAGTATGTGAGTTAAATTCCTTAGATCCTAGATTTATTAATTATTGTTTTCTGCTTATGCATTTAAGCGATAAAATCAGGAAAATAGAGAACAATAAAAATACAATCACACATGAACTACAATGAACAAAATATATGCTATGGTAAACTAGTATGGGAGAAAATCCGGTTGCGATGTGAGTTCGCTCTTTTCTCTTTTGTCTAAATGGAAATAATGCAAGTACAAATGAGAAGGGACTCTCTCTAGAGTTACTTGAGACTTGTGCCCTAATAGGCTACTACAAACACTAAAACCACTTTTTTATTCTCTCTTACTCCCAATCCCAATTTTTTATTCCCTACTGAGGAATAAGATACAATTGAAATGAATGGAACCAATTTTCCTCCTAGTGGTTCGGTTATAACATAACCAATAGCCAACTCGGGGTTAAGTTTGGCTCCTTAAACTCTTAATTAAAGATACAAATTTGAATCTTCTAGAGTATTCTTCATAATATTCACATGGCTAGCCCTTCTCCATGAGTAAGGGTGGTTGACATGGCATCCTCTTGAATTTGAGTTGTTAATCATGACAACTCAACTTCCTGGAGACCTAACTTTTGCATACGAACTATGATTGGTGTCTTTCTTATGTTATTGTAAATATCTTTCAATGTAGAATAGAATCACGGGGTCCTACACATAAGTAGGGAAAGTTACCCATAAAAAACATCATTTAAAGCCTCAAAATGGCCTTAAATGCTTTCAAAATCCAATTCTTAAAATTGGGTCCCACCAATAAAACTACTCTTATAAGTTGATTCCTCCATTTTTTTCACTGCAAAGCAATGATATGGATGAAAAATTATATAAAAATCCAATCCAAATCGATTTCATTCATGTAATTCTATGTAGTGTTGGTTACTTTGTGAGTTATTTTGATTGAAATAAAATGGGAAACCTTTCTAAGATTGTCCACCAATACTATGATGGAATCATGTTGCATTACTATTTTGGGAAACTTGGTGATGAAATCGATAATAATTAATTCACACTTCCATTTGATAATGGATAATGGCTATAACAATTGTTTTGGATGTATATACATATAATTTACCTTCTAATATTCCATGCACATTGCTATATAATTTACCACATCCTTCTTCATTTTAGTGAAAAGTACTAGCCTCTTATAGTTGTAGTTGTTTTTTGGTACCCTAGATTCCAATGTATTACACATTCTGCATTATTCAACACTAAATTTCTAAAATCCTAAAAATTAAGAACATAAACATTTTTCTTGTACAAAAAGATTCTATCCTTTTCTGGCCTATACTCAAATTTTAGCTTTAGATTACCAATTTTAGCTTTAGATTACCTACTAAGTATGTCAACCACATTATTCTCTTTTCCCTTAATGTGCTTGATGTCAAAATCATATTTGTTGAGAAATTCTAGCCATTTCATCTATCTATCATTCAATGTTGGTTGCACAAACAACTATCTCAAACCATTATGGTCTATTATTTGCTTGAATTTCCTACCCATGTGATAGTGCCTCCACTTTTTCAATTCATGAACAATAACTACAAGCTCCAAGTCCTCGGTGGCAGAGTTTCTTTCATGTTCTTTCAACTTGACCAATAACATATCACCTTTCCATTTTGTGTAAGTACACCACCAAGCACTTCCTTGCATGCATTTATGCACACGACAAAATCCTCCTTTGGATTTGTAGCCTTTCAAATATGTCCAATGATTAATAATTCCGTCATGTTAGAAATTCTCTTCACAATTGGTAGTTTGATCTGTATGAGATCTATATGTAAATGTGCTTGAGGTATTTTAAATTGAAAGTGTTAAAATTGAGTTTTTATGTGGTTTTATGTTAAATTCTTATGCACATAAAGCATGAATTTAAAATCTTAAATAGTAGAAAACATCAGACAAATACACCATAAAAATAACCACAAGACAACAAGTGATGAAGGAGTTCACCCCTCCTGGGCTACGTCTCTTGGTCTAGCTTCCAATGGCTTCGCTCATTATGCTAAAAATGGTGGTTACATTCATTTACAGTGCTCCAATGGCTTCAAAACATGTTCCATTAGTTGCAGGACTGTTAAAAAAGCCTATCTAGCCTCCTTATCCTCCAAAAATGGTAAAAAACTGAAGAAGTTATGAGTTCCCTAGCTTTGCTACCAGTCGCTCTACAATTTCCCCAAAATCTGGCACTGTCCTACAATTTCACACTTAATTCAACTTACAGAGTGACAGTTTGGCAGAAATTCGGCGCAAATTGTGGGATGGTTTAAATGCATAATGCGGCCTAAAAATCCAAATTTTAAACCATAAATTATGGTCGAATATTTAATATTAAATATGGGCAGGCTCTGCCTCCTCTACACCCATAGTTTCGGGCCAAGGTTATAGGGTTGAGGCTAAGCCCTGGCCCCTTACCCCATTACCTATGTCACATCAAACTTAAATTTGGTTTGTGAGGTATGGCTAACAACCCATGGTTAGCTCGATCGGTAGGGCATTGTTTTTTTTGTTGAAAGGTCGCCAGTTCGAGTCTCATGGACTATAGTTCAGAATTCCAACCAAATTTTGGAGCCCACGACCTACGATGTGGCGGCCTCTGGTTGGGCCATGTGGTAGCCTGTGGTTAGTCACCAACTCACCAATGAAATTCGCTCATCTCAATTTCCGCTGAGCCTGTCACGTGTCAAACCGTGGTTGGCCAAAAATAAAATTGACTTTCAACCAATTAGAAGAGGCCACGTGGCATCCTACCAATGGTCCAAAATTTACACAGTCAGTAGTACCTTTTTGCCAAATTTGCCTATTTTGGAAAACAAACAGAAGTCGTTTTCGGGAGTATACGATGTCGATTTTATACGAAATGAGTTGTGACGAATTTAGAATGATGATATCTATGCAAGCACATAGGTTTCGAGCCATTCCGACAACTTTCATTTTTAGCATATTTTTTAGCACTTGATCATTCCTCCCCATTGAAAGCTTTTGGACCCCAAAATATCACTTTCATTTTTTCAGTAAATGAGGGTACAGTTCCCTCACCTTTCCAATCTCGATCCATTTGGCTTTGCTTGGATTTGTTCCTTTGAGCCCCACACGAAGGTACTCCACATTCCCTCGTTTTGAATTCCTTGTTCTTTTGTTAAGAATGGTGACTTGTTGTAGTTCTTTAAGGTATTCAGGAGATAAATCCTCAATAGAAGGAATCCGAACATTCTCTTCTTGATCTTTTATTAAAGGAGGCTCATACAACCTTAAGTTATAAACATTAAAAACAACATAAATTTGCATATATGAAGGCAAATCCAACCTGAAGGCATTATCACCAATCTTTTCTGAAATTCTGAATGGACCATATCGAATTGGTTTCGTTTTTTTACCTTCTCCATGAAGCCTTTCTTTGCTAATGTGAAGCCAAACTTCATCGCCGACTTGGAAACTGTGATATACATGATGCTTATCATGCCTTGTTTTGTACTTGACTTGTCTCTTTTCCAGCTATTCTTGAACTGGTTGATGTACCAATTGGATTTGTTCAATGAATTTTTTAGCTTTGTCTATGTCACTATGACCACCAATAGCAACATCTTTTCCAAAAATAAAATCCAAAGGAGACTTGGGAAATTATCCCAAACATGCTTCAAAAGAGGATGTTTGAGTTGAAGAGTGCTTGACCCAGTTGTAAGCATTTTGAATATAGTGCAAATGTTCATCCCACAACTTAGGATGCTTGCTACAATAACCGCAAAGAAGATGCATCACCGTATTTCTCACCACCTCTGTTTGACCATCTATTTGTGGATGAAATGTTGTACTCTTTTTCAATTTGGCATCCATGAATCCCCACAAGATTGACCAAAAGTTCCCAACAAAGCGAGAATCTCGATCACTAACAATGGATGTGAGAAATCCAAAAAGCACCCATACATTTTGAAAGAATAACTTAGTAGTTTTTTCAGCTATAGTTTTCTTTTTACATGGCATCAAAACACAAAATTTGTTGAACCTATCTATAAATACATATTTAAGATAATCATTATTCCTTTTTGACATAGGAATACCTCCAAAAAAATCCATAGAGACACTCTCCCATGGACAAGAAGGTACTAGAAGTAGTTTGTACAATTCTAACTTTCTATTGCTAGGCTTATTGATGACACATAATGAACATCCTCTAATAAAACGTGACACACTTTCAAGCATACGAGGCTAATAACAATACCTTTGTAGATGCGCCACCGTCTTACTTACACGTAAATGACCAACAATAAGAGAATTGTGTGCCTCTCTTATAATGTTGACTCTTTCTCTCTGTGGAATACAGAGCTTACCAAGATGGTACAAGTTATCATGCATGTGATAATCCAATTCCTCTACTTGGTTCCCTTGAATCAAAGTTGCATATACATCTTGAAAATCACTATCTAAAGCATATTGTTCAACATAACTCTCATGCAAAACATAATTATGCTTAAGAATAGTAGCAACACTAACAATAGGCCTAGAAATCATATCAACAACTTTGTTATAGATACCTTTTTTATACCTTATCACCAAGTGGAATTGTTGAAGAAAAACCATCCATTGAAATTGCCTTGATTGATGAAACATTTTTTGTGATTACAAGTATTGCAATGGTTGATGATCAGTGTGAATGATTATATCCTTACCCATCAAGTATTTTTTCCACTTTTTCACACTTTGCACCAATGCATACAATTCCTTGTCATATGTAGGATAATTAATCACTACACCATTAAAATTTTCTGAATGAAAACATATGGGCTTACCATGTTGCATGAGGACTACACCCATGGAATAATCACTAGCATCAGTATGAATCTCAAATGACTATCACAAGTCTGGAAGTGAAAGTAATGGAGCTAAAATAATATTTTCCTTCAATGCATCAAATTTCTTTTGTTGTTTACCTCCCTACTAGAAGACCTACTTCACACTTGTCAATGCATGCAATGGAGCTGCGATAAAAGAGAAGTTAGCAATAATATTCATCCAATATTGGGCTGCTCCCAAAAATCTTCTTACCTCCGTAACTGTTTTGGGCTTTGGCCAATTCAAAATAACATAAACCTTGGAGGGATATATTTTCAATTTACCTCCTCCAACAATATTACCCAAATACACTAAAGAAGTTTTTCCAAACTCACACTTTGACATCTGTAAAATCAATTGTTCTTTCTTCAAGACATCAAGTATGTTTTTGACATGCATGACATGTTCTTCATGATATTTATTGAAAATAAAGATGTCATATAAGTAGACTATCACAAAATCATCTAGAAATGGCATCAATACATCATTCATCACACACATGAAGGTAGCAGGAGCATTGAAAAGACCAAAAGGCATAACTAGCCATTCAAAAAAACCTTGTTTTGTTTTGAATGTTGTCTTCCATATGTCACCTTCAGCAATTCTAATTTTATGATAGCCACCCCTTAACTCCAACTTAGAAAAATAGTTTGCATCTTTCAATTGATCAAGTAAATCATCTATTCTAGGAAGTGGGTAACAATTCTTTGCTATAATTTTGTTGAATGCACAAAAGTCCACACACATGCGTCATGTTCCATCCTTATTTGGCACCAAAACAATAGGTGACCCACATGGTGTATTACTTGGTATCATGATCCATTTTTCCAACAACTCTTGAATTTACCTTTTAATTTCTTCACTTTCCATCACTAACATCCTCTACATGCCAATGTTAGGAAGAGGACAATATTGTTGCAATTGTATTTCATATTGCATTCCCCTCCTGGGAGGAAATCCCTTGGGATCCTGAAACATATCGTCATATTGGTTAACAACCTCAACCAAATCAGTTTTCAATCTTGAGTCACAACCTTGAAAAGCTTCATTCTCAACATCATTCTTTTGTTTGACCATTAAATGCCCAAAATTCTTGCTATAGATAATGAGTCTCTTCATTTGTCCAACATTTACAAGTGAAAGATTTAGTTTCTGTTGATGTGCTCTAAAAATGTACTCAATACCATCTTTGAACAAGTGATACTTTTTTTCATGGCGATGAAAAATAGATTTCCTATTATACAAATACGGGCTTCCCAAAACAATTTCAGAAATATCAAGTGGAACTACATCAAGTTCAACTTCATCAAGAAAGTTTGTTGTAATTGCAAATCTAAGTATGCATTTCCTCGTCACTTGTAAGTTTGCATTCTTGTATATCCAACCTAAAGGATAAGGTCTTAGATGAGGAATGGTCTCTAAATTTAACTTCTTGAATAAGTCTTCAGAAATCAAATTTTCATATGAACCACTATCAAAGAGTGTATCAATTTTCTTTGAAATAACCCGAATATGGAAAAATTTAAATTCTTGTTTTCTCATCATGAGTATGATTAGGAAAACTTGAAGAGCTAGTGCTTGCTATTTCCTTGCCTTTCATTCCCATTGTTGTGATCTTTGTCGCATCTCCCAAATCAGAGCCTAATTCATGTTGTGTAGTTGCAAATTTCTTTTGCTTCCCTTTGTTGTTAAACTTCTTTGGTTTCATATCAGGATGAAGCTTCCAATAATGAGCTTTATCATGACCCTCTTTAGAACAATGTTTGCATGTTAATTTTTCTCCTTCCTTCTTGACGTATGCATTCTTCTTTCCTTTCCCTTTGAACTTACTCTTACCCTTGTCTCCACTTGTGAATGGCTTCTTGCTACCCTCTTGTGAAATTTTTTTCCCTCTTGCTTCAAGATGTGTTTCCTGAACACAAACCTCATATAAACTTGTAGGAATAAACATAAGAATAGTAAGCCTAAAATAAATGTGTAAACCCAAAATATATTTTGGCAAATTTTCTCGTGATTGCAAGTCTACACCTAGTATCAAATACCTTCTTCTAAACTCTTGGGTGTAACTTTGCACACTTTGACCCTTTAGTTGTCTAAAATTCTTCCAATCCATAATAGTCTTCCGCATATATGTTGATGGATAAAATTGTCTTCTAAGTGCAGCAATAAAATCTATCCAAGAGGTTGAGACCTTACCATGATTTTTCATATCCTCTTGTGTTTTGGCTTCCCACCAAATCAAAGCAGCACTTTCCAAACTTAATGAAGCCAACTGAATCTTTGTTTCATCATCTTTGATGTTCTAAATCCGGTAATAAACTTCAAGTTCATGAACCCAATTATCACGTCTTTCAACATTCACTTCACCATTATACATAGGTAGTTTGAATTTGATATCAAGTTTTAATAAGGGAGTTTTACCATGAACCCTTGGGGTATGTGGAGGTGTTTGAGCAATAGTGGTTGTGGAAGAGGAAGAAGATGAAGGTGAGGATGGAAGTGAAGATGATGGTGGAGAAAAGGGTGGTTTGTCACCATTTCCTTTTGAATGATTTTCGTCATCTCCTCCTTTCCCTCCAGAATAACCCTCTCTTTTTAAAGGATTGGAACTTTCACCTTGCAATCTTAAATTTATCTCTTCGTAGAGAACCTTCATCATCTCAGTCATGTCAAAGAATGATTTCCTGAAAGCCTTTCATCTTTTGACATATTATCAGATCCTCCTTCATGTGACATGCTTACTGAAGCTCGAAGTACAACTTGAGGTGAAACTTGTGGTGGAAATTGAGACAAATAGGCTCTCCTTGTCCTTGTCCCAAATTGAGAACCTGCACCCACAAGATTTCCTTCTACTGTCTTGAGCTTCAAACTTGTAAGCATCAGAAACACTTTCAAACAATAAAATCCTCACAACAACAAAGAAAACCTATGCTCTGATACCAAACTTGATATGTATGAGATCTATATGTAAATGTGCCTGAGGAAGTTTAAATTGCATGTGTTAAAATTGAGTTTTTATGTTAAATTATTATGCACATAAAGCATGAATTTAAACTCTGAAATGAAAAATATAGCAAACAAATACACCATAAAAATAACCACAACACATGTGATAAATGATTTCACCCCTCCTTGGCTACGTCTCCTAGTCCAGCTTCCAATGGCTTGGCCCTATATCATTATGATAAAAAATGGTGGTTACATCAATTTTCAATGCTCCAATGGCTTCAAAACCTATTCCATTAGCTTCATAACTATAAAAAATGCATGGTTAGCCTCCTTCTGCTCCAAAAATGGTAAAAAACTTAAGACATTATGGGTTTCCCTAGCTTTGCTGCTAATCGCTCTACAATTTCCCCAAAATCCAGCACTGTCCTACAATTTCTCCCTGAATTCCGCTAACATAGCGACAGTTTGGAGGAAATTCGGTGAAAATTGTGGGATGGTTTAAATGCATAATGCGGCCTAAAATTCCAAATTTTAAACCATAAATTATGGCCAAATATTTAATATTAAATATGGGCGGGTTCCATCTCCTCCGCACCCACGGTTTCGTGCCAAAGGTTATATGGTAAATATATGGGGGGGGGGGGGGGGCGCGGGGCAGGGGGTTGGGGGCTAAGCCCTGGCCCCTTGCCCCATTATCTCTACCGCATCAAACTTAAATTTGGTTTGTGATGTATGGTTAACAAGACCCATGGTTAGCCCGATCAGTAGGGCGTTGCGTTGTTTGTTGAAAGGTTGGCAGTTTGACACCCGTGGAGTCTAGTTCAGAATTCTAACCAAATTTTGGTGGCCCCCGGGCTGCCGTGTGGTGGCTTCTGGTTGGGCCACGTGGCAGCCTGTGGTTGGCCACTAACCTATCAATGAAATTCACCCATCTCAACTACCATTGAGCCTGCCACGTGTCAAAATGTGGTTGGCCCAATTTTTTTTGACTTTCAACCAATCAGAAGAGGCCACGTGGCAGCCTACCACTAGTCCAAAATTTACACAGTCAACAGTACCTTTTTTCAAATTTTCATGTTTGGGAAAATGAACAAAACTCATTTTTAGGAGCATACAACGTTAGTTTTTTGCGAAAAGAGTTGCATCAGATTCAGAACTATGAGATCTATGCAAGAGCATGGGTTTCAAGCCATTCTGACAACTTTAATTTTTGAGCATATTTTGAGCACCTGATCATAGTCCATTGAAAATGTAGTCCCTTGTTTTTCAATTAAGTGATTGCATGTGCAATCTTGGAGAAATCTTCAATGAATCTCCTATAGTATCCATCTAAATCCATAATTGATCTTACTTTTAATTTATTCTTTGGTCTAGGCCATCATTTGATTCCCTCAATCTTCTCTCGATCTACTGCTACACCCTCCTCTAAGACAATGGTAACCAAATAATGGATTTTATTCTAATAAAAAGTATTTTTCTTAATTTGGCATACAATTCATGCTCTTTCAACACTTGTAGCACCATCCTCAAGTGTTGTTAACCCTTGTCCTTTGTCTTAGAGTAGATAAAAAAATCATGCAAGAAAGAAATAATTTTGTTATCAAAGTAATAATTCAACACCAATGAAGCATCAAATTCATATGCCACTGAAAAAATCCGATCGAACACGTCTTAATTTATTTAATTTGATATGATTCTATGAAATTTTCTTTCAAAAAATTAATAATTTAAGTTAATCAAATTTGAGAAAGTCACAAAAAATTAAAATTTTGATTTATCTTTTTTAAAATTATCAACTCTGGAAATTAATATCGACTTTAAATTCAGGTCTAGGTGCACATTAGGATACCAAGGAGCATTGTTTTGGACAGGGACACAAGATTTCTTAGTTCATTTTGGACTATGTTATGGTGCAATATGGACATTAAGTTGAAGAGGTCTACAACATTCCATCCACATACAAATGGGTAGACAAAAGCAGTCAATAAGACTTTGGTGCAACTTTTTAGGGGTTACATTAAAAAGCATCCAAATATCTAGGATGAAGATTTAGTGTATATAGAACACTTTATGAGCAGTTCACACTTCTACTGGTAAGTCCACATTTGAAAATTGTTTTGCAATCTACCACCTTCACCTTTGGATATTACATATGCACAACAGGGAAGTGTGAGGAAGAATATTACAAGGGATGCCTTAAAGGGTGGATTTTTTTTATAATAAAATTAGGTAGATCTATATATAGGTATAGGAGACACTGCAAAGTCACAAGAAAATATAATTCTAGGCATGATCAACATAGAACAGAGAAGTCCTTCAATGTGGGAGACAAAGTATGGTTACAATTAAATAAGGGGTAGTTACAAGGTCCTAGTAAGAAAATAAAGGCTCTGAGATAATAGAAAAGGTGGAAGATAACACTTATAGAATTAGTTTAGCCTCGTACATGTCCATTTACTTAGTGGAGAATATGGAGAGTATGAAACTCTATGAGTCTTCCACGTTAGATCAGGAAGAGGAATAAGCATACCTTATGTAGAGGATTTAGCACCAGATGCTTAGTTAGAGTTAACAGAGGATAATTTTTTGTATAAGAGGTCCAAAAATACAAGATAAGGCTAACATGACCTTTGGAAAATTGGGTTGAAAGAAAAAATTCCATGTAAGGCTAAATGGTACACCCAAGAGAAGTTAGAGAAAAAAATTCCTCACTCCATTCAATAGAATATTTTTGGGACCAAAATCCTCCAAAATTTGGGAAGTGTGATCCATATTTTATCATTGTATTGTTTATTGTCCATCTCAATGCTTTCAGAGTGGAAAAAGTGGAGGAATCATCTCACATGACTACTTTTACCAATGGGACCTAGTTTGGAAAATTGGGGTCTGAAACCTTTCGAGAGTAGTTTGAGGCATCAAATGAGGTCTTTTGGGGTTAAAAATTTGCTATTTGAATTTTTTTTTGTTTTCTATTCTACACACATAGAGCTTTCCAACAAGACAAAAATCACCTTAATCAAAGTCTTTATGAAAATTTTATGCCACTTAGAAGTTGACCTTCTTGTTTTGACCACCATAATTCAAGAGGATGTCATGTTAGACCCATTATTCATGGAAAAGGGGCCAGACACATGATCACGATCAAGAATAATCTAGAATATTCCATATTTTAACTCTAGTTAAGAAATGAGGGAGTCTAACCTAAAAAATATTAGGCTATTGGGTTGTGTTATAACCGAGCCAGTAAGAGAACACGGGGTTCCATTCTATTCGAGTGAATTTTGTTCCATAAATGAGAAGAATAGCTGAGGGTGGATAGAAAGTGAGGAAATATAGAGTATTTGAGCATTGTAGCAACCCATGAGCCACATGTTTCAATTATTTTTAATTACATCCATTTTTTATTCATAGAAAAATAGCATAGCAACCTCACCTTCCAACTATGTTTTCTCTTAAAACGGTTTCCCAGGTTATATATTGTGTTAATTTGTGGTTTGTGAGTTTTATTTCATTGTTCTCTATTTTATTCATATTTATAATTTTCATTCATATTCTATAAACAATAATATATAGATCCATTAATCTAAGGAGAAATAAACCCCCATAATGTATATTTCATTTTTTCTTATATATTTTAGTAGATATGTTGTGATGTATTGTCCAATGGAATATCCATGAAAATTAATAGATCGCATTGGTATTTGAGAAGATTTATTTGGGTCGTGAGTTTCAAAGTATCTAGATAAATTAAGAAGAAATTCACAAAACCCAAGTCATGGTTAGAATATATGAATAACCCTAACGATCCCACAAAGGAGAGTTTTACATAGTTGGAAGTGCAGATTGCAGATATAAACTATAATTTGAGCCTCCTCATGGTAACATGAACCAATAATATTGAGTTGTTAGAGAAAACAGTGGTTATAATACAAAGGTCTGATCAGAGGGAAGATCGGGGATAAAGAAGAAACATAGAAGGAGTTGAAGAAAGAGCCCAAAAAAGATCAACCTAGTTTGAGTTCCATTCATATTCCCTATTCAAAATGGAAGTGGGGGTTAAAATCAAGGAATATCAAGGTGAGGTTGATTCTATAAAGCTAAATCATTGGTTGCAGCAATTAGAAGTGTATTTTAATGTTCATCATATAGAGGAAGAATAGAATATTTTATTTACTCAGCTGAAAATAGAGGGCCATGCCCTAGTGGGAAAGTAACAAGGAGACCTTGAGGTTGGAGGGAGATCCTACAATGACTAAGTGGGATGATTTCAAAACCCTCATAAAGTCACAATTTTACCCTATTGGTTATGTAGAGGACCAATGGATTCAATGGCATTACTTTAGGCAAAAGCAGGGGCAGAGTGTACAAGAGTGTACCACAAAGTTTAGAAACATGATCATAATGTTTGGTATCTCTCGAAAGAACCCAAATGTCCTCATAAATTATTTCAACAATATACACAACCATATGTGGAAGAAAGTGATGTTTTTAAAACATAGATCGGTGGACAAGACTTATGCATAGGCACAATACTGTGAGAACATAGGCTAGAAGAAAGGGAAATCTAGTGGGTCAAAGAAGAAGGAGGTTTGATATACCTCTAAGGATGGGAATAAGAAGTGGAAATTAGGGGGGATGATAAAAATATAGAAGCCACAACACACCAGTGAAAATATATTTGCATGTAGAAATTATGCAAACATATGTATATCAATGGATTCAATCCGATCAAGCAATGTACTAAACCTATATACTGAATCCTTCTACAAATCAATTGCAGAAAATAAACACGATTGCCAATCACAAAAAGTGTAGAAAGAAACAAATCAAACCACAACACAAATATTCTCCCGGGGAAAGCTTACTGCTCAAAACCCCTCTATATTCTATTGTATATTCCACAAGGAATCATGAAAAAATTACAATGCACTCTTCTCACAAGAGTCTCCTGCACTTTTCCTATCGTCTCACACTAATCCAAACAAAATCAGGGCAACACTTAGCCAATTATCAGCCTATAGAAATTATACAAAAAATATGTATATCATGGATACAATCCGATGTAACAATGTACCAAAGCTAGATACTGAACCGCTTCTACAAATCAATTGCGGAAATTAAACATAATCGCTAACCCCATGAAGCAAAGAAAGAATCAAATCAAACCACAACACAGATAATTTCCCGGGGAAAGCTTGTTGCTCAAAACCCCACTATCTTCTATTGTATATTTAGCATGGATACATGAAAAAATTACATACAAGTCTTCTCACAAGAGCCTCCTATACTCAGCTAATTGTCTCACATTGTCCTGGACAAAACTGGCCAACACATAGCCAATTCTCAACCTCTAAACAACCTACCTTTCTTGTGCAATTCATGTGGAATGAAATCCATTTTCTTTAGGAATTTTGGCATTCCTTGATAGCACAAGAATCATGGTAAATCCAATGGGTGTTTGGTTTCATGGGTGCAACCCAATAATCCTACAACTGATAGTCAACATCCCTTTCACCTAGATCTCAACTGGGTCCTCACTGGAACTGACTTGCATGCATCTAATAATAGTAAATCCTCAGTTGCATGTGAGATCACTGATTGTGAATTAAACAATATTTAATTCACTTGATCTCTCACTAGTGTATCAAATAGTTACAAATAGCACAACTGACTTTAACTCACTTAACTTAGTTAAATTGATTAAAACCTGCATTAACTAATGCACCACTGCACTTCAAACTCTGTTACACCTAGAATTAATCTGCATGCCTCACCAACTACCCTTAACTCGAAATTCATGAGTTAACTGAGTTTTTCACACTCAGTTAACTATTACAAGTTATTTTGAGATTAGATTACATTTTATTGTCCATTTTAATGAAGGGATAACTAAAATAGACATGCACCAAATTTAGCCCACACCAGTGTAGGTGTTGCTAAAACCTGTGGTCCCACACTAGTGTAGGTGCTTCTTGGACCTCCTGGTTCCATACTAATGTAGGTGCTGCTTGGACCTCCTGGTCCCACACTTAGTGTAGGTGCTTCTTGGACCTCTTGGTCCCACACTTAGTGTAGGTGTTGTTTCCGGATGCCAATTTCACTGTTTCTTGTTGCAAACTTCAACACTCCCTCTCAACAAGAAAGGAATGTCCCTGCATGCGACATGCACCTCTTGCATGTGACATGAAAATCTTGCATGCAACACTTCTCTAGTGTTTCTCGCACGTGCAACCATTTTATGCAACACTTCTCTAGTTTTTCTCACACATGCAACTCTTGCATGCAACACTTCTCTAGTGTTTCTCACACATGCAAATTTTACATGCAACAGTTATGAAATTGAATAGCCTCCAAACAACTAAATCATTATAATGCATATGTCATTAGAGTATTTTGACTGCTACTAGCTACTGCACATGTCTACTGGTTTCTCTGTGTTGTTGACATCTGCATCCATGTACTCTACACTACTGCCAACTCTGATCTGGGCTCCAATATCCAACACCTGTCACTCTGATTTCAGTCCTACCATCTGACTGCATCAATCTAATTGATATTGCTACTACTGTACTATGGGATCTTCGTAGCTAGGTTAGATCCATGAGACGCAGCATCTCTAGGACCCTTCCCAAATTTCTTCTTGGGTTCCATTCTGCACATCGCCCAACCTCACACCTAGAGGTATACCTGCATGGACTTCCTCTACCCATTTGTTTCAAAAATTTTCTTCTTGAGCGGTTTATGCCACTACATGATCCTCCGCATGTGGCTGCTCCACATCTTGAGGTTCATTCTTTGGAACCGAGAGTTCCTCATTTGCATGCAAATCCAACTCCCTCTGAAGGGACAATCGCATGGCTTTCTCACACTTTCCCATGGTTGGAAGCTCTGTAGAAATCACATCTATATTAAGTTTATAGATATTCTTCACACGAATCCAAATCTTCTTGGCTTGTCTTGTTGCTTTGTGTTGAAGGAAAACTTTTCCTTCACTAGAAACAACATCATAACCTCTATCCTCCAACATTGCAACTGAAATTAAATTTTTCCTCAACCTTGGTACATGCATTACATATTTTAATAAAAATGGTTTACCAGATTGTCTCTCAAAAGTAACTGTACCAATCTCGATAGTGCTATACCTTCCATCATCACCCATTTCAATATGCATTTGGAGGTCCTTCTCCTCCAAGCTACTAAAAAGTTCCTTGTCTCCTGTCATGTGAAAGGATGCACCACTATCCATATACCACCCTGATCCCATTGCACTTGACACCATGCATGCGATCAGTGAGAAGTCAAGCTCAAATTGCAAGATCAAAGCCTCACCAGCTACAGATCTTGAAGCCTTCTTGTTCTTCTTCTTTTTTTGAGAATTAGTGGCATAATGCCCATGCTCGTGACAGTGGAAACACTTCACTCTGGACATGTCGTGCTCCTTGCCTTCTTCACCGGACTCAGATTTGGAATGAAATTTCTTTCCTTTCCCCTTCTTCGCCTTGGCAGCCAAATCAAAATCATCTTCATCATCATTCTTAGATGAAGATCCATCTCTTGTATTATGCCTGAATTCTTCTTGCACCAATTCCGACCAAATTCGTTCCCAATATGGTAGCTTATCCCTCCCATTGACAGAGTCCTGATAACTGTGCCAACTCTTGGGAAGTCCTAGAAGAGGTACGATCACCAAATCATCATCAACGACAGTAATTCCTACACTCCTAATCTCATCACGACATTGGACAAACTTTGGTAAGTATACCGGAATAGTGTCATTTTTCTCCATTTTTATCTTCCTGAGTTTATATTTCAGTGCCAATTTCCTATGATCACTGCTTCTTTGAAATAGATATGTCAAAGCTTTCCAATTTCATATGGTGTTGCTTTTCCATGGATACTTGAGACAATGCGGTCTTGTGCTCCCTCCAGTAAGATCCTCCTCGCCCTTGCAATTTTTTTTTTCCATGCATCAAGATTTGCAGCATCTGTCACAGTGGTTTTGGGAACATCATTTTCAATGAATTCCTTCAAGCCATTATCTTCCAGTACTGCCTCCATCCTATCTTTCCAAGCAATATAGTTAGAGATGCCCTCGAGTGCATACTCCAATCTCAAGCCATTGAAAGCTATTTCGATCCTAAATCAGGTGTAGCACCAAGTAAGTCTTTCTACAAATTCAAATTCTATTCAATCACAAACTCATATCCTCCTTCACTATTGTGATTTCCTCTGGTCTAATACCATGTAGGAATTATACAAAAATTGTGTATATCATGGATTCAATCCAATCCAAAAATGTACTAAAGCTAGATACTGAATCACTTCTACAAATCAATTGCGGAAATTAAACACAATCGCCAATCACATGAAGCAAAGAAAGAATCAAATCAAACCACAACATAGATAATTTCCGAGGGAAAGCTTGCTGCTCAAAACCCCACTATCTTCTATTGTATATTCAACATGGTTACATGAAACAATTACATACAACTCTTCTCACAAGAACCTCTTGTACTTAGCTAATTGTCTCACATTTCCCTGGAAAAAACTGGCCAACGCATAGCCAATTCTCAGCCTCTAAAGAACCTGCCTTGCTTATGCAATTAAAGTGGAATGCAATCCCTATTCTTTAGGAATTTTTGCCTTCCTTGACTATGCAAGGATCATGGGCAATCCAATGGTGTTTGGTTGCATGGGTGTGTAGGAATTTACAGGGTAAGTTCCTTAGATCAAGAACCAAAGGTCACCGCTCACAAATAGATCACAAATCAGTACACCAGTATTATCATGTGGTTAAAACCCTCGAAGAGGGAAACAGTCCATGGCTTGAGCCAACGTGGCCACTTCAGGAAATTTATTAATATAAAAAGAAAAGTTACATATGTTTCTCTCATAAACAGTTACTAGACAAATGACCGTCCATGCTCTTTAAATAGAGATCATGGACCAATAAGGTGTTAAGCCAAAAATCAAGTGTCATTAATACTGAGGAGAGAGTGAACCGCCGGATCACTACAAATCGTGACCGTCGGATTATACGTTACAAATGTACATAGTAAAGAAACACACTTTACCTAACTCTACACTAGACTAAGTTATTTTTAACTATTTCCTATGTGTCAAAATATCCTAACATCCCCCCTTAAGAACAACTTGGGATAGGATTGAAGGATTTACAAAGGTGACACAAAAGGAGCCTATTTCCTATGTGTCGAAATATCCTAACATCCCCCCTTAAGAACAAATTGGTATAGGATCCCTATTGGGATTCGAAACATCGAAAAATGTTGCTTGATACTATGGATAATCTGAAAAACTCTTCAAAAAATGAAAAACACAGGAACTTAAAAACCAAAATTGGGATAGGATTGAAGGATTTACAAAAGTGACATAAACGGAGAAGGAAGGAGGCATTACAGCCTATCCCCCCTTAATGACAACTTTCCTGAACTCCAAGCATGGATCAAAGTTTGGTAAACTTCGCTTTTGTGAGAGCCTTCGTAAAGATATCGACTACTTGATCATTGGTTGGACAATACTGCACTTCAAGAACATGATCGTGAATGAGCTTTCCGGTGAAGTGTATGTGGAGTTGAATGTGTTTCATACGCTGATGCTGAACTAGATATTTACATAGCTAAATGGAATTCTGATTATCACACCAAAGTGTAGTTGGATGCTACTGATGAAGACCAAATTCAGATAGGATCTGACGAAGCCACATGGCTTATTTGCTGGCTTCAACTGCACCATGATACTCTGCTTCAGCCGAAGAAAGAGAGATGGCACTTTTTTTCTTACAAGACCAAGTAATAGGTCCTGAACCAAGAGTGAATACATATCCTGCAGTAGAATTTCGATCATCAGGGTCACCAGCCCAATGAGAATCAGTGAAACCAATCAAAAATGGAGATGCCCCTACACTGTAATGAATCCCAAACTAAATTGTACCTCGAATATATTGAAGTATTATTTTATCTGCTTTCCAGTGACTTTCATGAGGTTGGTGCATAAACCGAGCGACAAGACCAACGAAAAAGGAAAGGTCAGGACCGGTATGGGTTAGATACAGAAGTTTGCCAACAAGTTGACGGTATAAGGTAGCATCAAATTCGGGGTAGTACACGTGACTAAAATCCTGAATCCAGACTAAAAGGGAGAAGGGGTTGGCTTACAATATTCCATGTGAAATTGCGTAGAGTATCACAAGCATACTTGGACTGAGAAAGGGTAATACCTTCTTTGGATTGCAAGACTTGAAGACCAAGGAAATAATGCAAGTGTCCTGAGTCTGTCATTTCAAACTTCTTTTTGAGGCTAGACTTCACATGGTTTATATGGTTGGGATCACTACCAGTAAGGATAATATCATCAACATAAAGAACAAGGATGGTCAAGGACTTACCGACTTTCTTGGTGTAGACAGTGTTGTCAGAATGACACCTAAAAAAGCCATTATCTAATAGAAACCTATCCATTTTGGCATACCAAGCCCGAGGAGCTTGTTTGAGACCATAGAGAGACTTCCTAAGGAAAAAAACAAGGCTGGAATCGTTTTGGATAAAGCCATGGGGTTGCTCCATGTAGATTTCTTCATGCAAATATCCATGTAAGAAGGAAGATTTAACATCCATCTGATGGACTTCCCATTTAAAGGAAGTAGCAAGGGAAAGAACAAGGCAGATAGAATTCATTTTGGCAACAGGGGATAAGGTTTCAGTATAGTCAATTCCTTCAACTTGTGAAAATCCTTTAGCAACAAGACGAGCTTTATGTCTATCCACTTTTCCATCTGGTCCAAACTTTGTTTTGTAAACCCATCTGCATCTAACAAGTTTTCTTCCTTTTTGAAGAGGAACAATATCCCAAGTATCGTTTGCCAATAAAGAACGATATTCTTCATTCATAGCTGCATCCCAATCTGGATGACCGGAGGCTTCTTCAAAGGTTTCTGGATCACAATTTTCTAGGTGTCATTCTAACAGCACTGTCTACACCAAGAAAATGGGTAAGTCCTTCACCATATTTGTTCTTTATGTTGATGATCTTATCCTTACTGGTAGTGATCCCAACCATATAAACCATGTGAAGTCTAGCCTCAAAAAGAAGTTTGAAATGATAGACTTAGGACACTTGCATTATTTCCTTGGTCTTCAAGTCTTGCAATCCAAAGAAGGTATTACCCTTTCTCAGTCCAAGTATGCCTATGATATTCTACACCAATTTCACATGGAAGATTGTAATCCAACCCCTTCTCCCTTTTAGTCCGGAGTCAAGCTTTCAGTCACTTGTACTACCCCTAAAGTTGATGCTACCTTATACCGTCAACTTGTTGGTAAACTTCTGTATCTAACCCATACCCGTCTTGACCTTTCCTTTGCCGTTGGTCTTATCACTTAGTTTATGCACCAACATCATGAAAGTCACTGGAAAGCAGCTAAAATAATAATTCGATATATTCAAGGTACAATTTAGTTTGGGATTCATTACAGTGCAGGGGCATCTCCATTGTTGATTGGTTTCACTGATTTTGATTGGCCTGGTGACCCTAATGATCGAAATTCTACTCCAGGATATGTATTCACTCTTGGTACTAAGGCTTTATGTTTCGCATCTGGAATATGGGCCCAAGCATCACTTCCAAAACCACGAAAGTGACTTACATCCTAACAGGGTGCAACCCAATAATCCTACAACTGATATTCAACATCCTTTCACCTAGATCTCAACTGGGTCTCCACTGGAATTGACATGCATGAAACTAATAATATTAAATCCTCAGTTGCATGTGAGATCACTCATTGTGAATTAAATAATATTTAATTCACTTGATCTCTCACTAATGTATCAAAAATTACAACTAGCATAATTGAATTTAACTCACTTAACTGAGTTAAACTGATTACAACCTGCATTAACTAATGCACCACTACACTTCGAACTCTGTTACAACTAGAATTACTCTGCATGCCTCACCAACTACCCTCAATTCTAAATTCATGAGTTAATTAAGTTTATCACACTCAATTAACTATTACAAGTTATTTTGAGATTATATTACAGGTTATTGTCCATCTTAATTAAGGGAAAACTAAAATAGACATGCACCAAATTTAGCCCACACCAATGTAGGTGCTACTAAGACCTGTGGTCCCACACTAGTGTAGGTGCTGCTTGGACCTCCTGGTCCCACACTAGTGTAGGTGCTGCTTGGACCTCCTGGTCCCAAACTTAGTGTAGGTGCTGCTTGGATCTCCTGGTCCCACACTTAGTGTAGGTGTTGTTTCCAGATGCCATTTTCATTGTTTCTTGTTGCAAACTTCAACACAGCCTGTCTTCAGCCTGCCTTGCTCACACAATTCATGAGGAATGCAATCTATTCCTTAGGAATTTCAGCCTTTCTCAACTGCGATGAGTATCATGAGAATCCTATGGTGTTTTAACCACATCTGGGCAGCCTGCTAATATCACAACTGATAGTTAACTTCCCTTTAACCTTTTTCTCAACTGGGTCTCCACTGGAACTGAAATGTATGCAACTATTAATAGTAAATCATCAGTTGCATGGCAGATCAATGCATGTGAATTTAATCTGATTTAATTCACTTGACCTCTCACTAGTGCAATAAACAATTACAACTAGTTCAACTAAATTTAACTCACCTAATTGAGTTAATTGATTACTCATGCATTAAACTCATGCACTTAACTGCAAATTGAACTCTAAAACACATAGAATCATTCTGCATGCCTCACCAACTACCCTCAACTTGAAATTCATGAGCTAGCGAAGTTTATCACACTCAATTAACTATTACAAGTGTTTATGAGATAAGATTACAATTTATTGTCCAATTTAATTAAGGGATAATTAAATTTGTCACATATCCAATTTATTAAATACATTTAATTTCACACTAATGTATCACTAGGACCCATCACTACACGATGAGTGGTCCCACACTAGTGTAGGTGTTGCCATGTTGTTTCTGGATGCCAATTTCATTGTTTCTTGTTGCAAACTTCAACACTCCCTCTCAACAAGAAAGGAATGTCATTGCATGAGCACATGCACCTCTTGCATGCGACATGCAACTCTTGCATGCAACACTTTTCTAGTGTTTCTCGCACATTCAACTCTTGCATGCAACATTTCGTTAGTGTTTCTCACACATGCAACTTTTGCATGCAACACTTCTGAAATTGAATAGCCTCCAAACAAATGAATCAGTATAATGCATCTGTCATCAGATTCTTCTGACTGTTGGTACCTTCTGCACATGTCTACTGGATTCTCTGCGCTGTTGACATCTGCATCCATGCACTCTACACTACTTCCAATTCTAATCTACGCTCCAGTATTTGACACCTGTCACTTTGATTTATGTCTTCTTGAAATCTAATTGCATCAATCTAACCAATCCTGACATCGCTATATTGTGGGCTCCTCGTAGCTAGGTTCGATCCATGAGACACACCATCTCAACGAACCCTACCCAATTTATTATTCGGATTTAATTTTTCACATTTCCCCACCTCACACTTGGATATATAGTTTCATGTAATCCCTCTTCCCATCTAGCTCAAAATTTTCCCCTTTTGGAGGTGTCTGCTTGAGTGGACACTTCGATTTGGTCTCCTCTCTGCTTCTCCAATTGTGGCTGCTCCACAACCTTCTGAGACTGATTTTGAGACTCCATGTTGAGAGGCTCCCTCTCAACCACCAAGGCACTATCCGCTGCTTTTCTCCTTAAAGCTTTGCATGCATATTGTACCTCAATTTCTTGTAGGTTCTTGACTTGCGCATATTGTAATTGTCCTGCCGTCACAAAATTTTCTAAAAAAAGAGCTGATTTTAAATCGATAATATCTCCCCCATCCGAGATCCGATTCGAACGATTTGTTTTTTCAATTTGGGTATTTTTCGCAAGGAATACAAATATGCTATTTATTTTTGAAAATTTTGCATCACAATTTTCATATATTCTCTAGAAACTCGCGCGCCCAAATAATTCTTGCTCTGATACCATGTAGAAAATCTCTAACACAAATCTAATACCATGTACAAATTATACAAACATATGTATATCAATGGATTCAATCTGATCAAACAATGTACTAAAGCTAAACATTGAATCCTTCTACAAATCAATTGCGGAAAACAAACATGATCGCCAATCACAACAAGTGCATAAAGAAACAAATCAAAGCATAACACAGATATTTTCCCGGGGAAAGCATACTGCTCAAAACCCCTCTATCTTCTATTTTATATTCCATAAGGAACCATGAAACAAATTACAATGCACTCTTCTCACAAGAGTCTCCTGCACTTTGGCTATCGTCTCACACTGATCTAGACAAAATCAGGCAAACACTTAGCCAATTCTCAATCTGTCTTCAGTTTGCCTTGCTCACGAAATTCATAAGAAATGAAATCCATATTCCTTAGGAATTTCAACCTTTCTCAACTGTGCTGAGTATCATGGGCATCATGTGATGTTTGAACTACATCTAGGCAACCTGCTAATATCACAACTGATAGTTAACTTCCCTTTAACCTTTGTCTCAACTAGGTCTCCACTGGAACTGAAATGCATGAAGTTATTAATAGTAAATCATTAGTTGCATGGAAAATCACTGCATGTGAATTAAATCTGATTTAATCGACTTAACCTCTCACTAGTGCAACAAACAGTTACAACTATTTCAACTAAATTTAACTCACCTAACTAAGTTGACTGGTTACTCATGCATTAAATTCATGCACTTAATTGCAACTTGAACTCTAAAACACATAGAATCACTCTAAATGCCTCACCAACTACCCTCAACTCGAAATTCATGAGCTAACCAAGTTTATCACACTTAATTAACTATTACAAGTGTTTATGAGATAATATTACAATTTATTGTCCAATTAAATTAAGGGATAATTAAATTTGACACATATCCAATTTATTAAATAAATTGAATTTCACACTAATGTATCGCTAGGACCCATCACTACATGACCTGTGGTCCCACACTAGTGTAGGTGTTGTCATGTTGTTTCTGGATGCCAATTTCATCGTCTCTTGTTGTAAATTTCAACATTGCAACCATTCCAACCACTACAACAATGATGGTCATACACATGATAAGTTCTTGAAGTTGCATCTAGAGCTTAACCTAAAGAACATAAAGAAATATGTAAAGAAGAATAACATCACGGGAAATAATTTGAGAAACAAGGTTAAAATCATCTCAGACATGGATGGGAAGATCATTTGTACATAAGTGCAGAAGGAGGTGAAACTGAGTAGCCTTAAAAAACATGAAGAGAATTGAAATGTAAAACTCTTCCATATAAAGATACAGGTCGAGAAGAAAAATATTAATGATTTGTTTATCTTAGGATCAAAAGTGAATCTCATTACAACAAAGTTGGTCAACAAACTGGGATTTGAATTTCATGATCATCCAAGCCCATATCCATTGGGATGGGTAAAATGAGGCTGTAGAAATAAAGGTAACCAAATAATGAAAAATCATATTTGATTTCAGTGTTGATTTTATTGATGAAGTAGAACTAGATGTGATTCCACTTGATGTGTGTGGAGTGGTGTTTGGAAATATATTTATGTACATGCAATATTCATGTGGAGATCAAACCAATATCACCTCATCAGGGATGGAATATCCTTCACAATCAATGTGCACAAGGAAAAGTCCAAAGTTTCACTAGTAAGTGCCAAACAAGCTAAGAAACTAATCAGTTCTAGCATGGAGTATGTTCTACTATTTTAAAGAGAAAATCAGTCTGTAGAAGAGTATATGAGAGTTATGCCATCCTTGGAGGGGTGTGCTAGAAACATAAACATTGACTAGAAGAGTTACTATAGGCATACAAGGATGTGTTCTAGGAGCCTAAAGGGATACTTCCCAAGAGGGAAGTGGAGCATGAGATTCAACTATTGCTAGAATCGACATTGAAAAACATTTGGCTATATATACAGTCTCTTATAGAAGCAAGTGAGATGAAGAAGACGTTGCAACAACTACTAGAATAGGGTGGAATTTGACCAAGTACCTCGCCATGTGGGTCATCCATCATCATTGTGAAAAAGAAGGATGTGACTTAGTGGATGAGTATCAATTATAAAGCATTAAACAAAATCATGCTTAAGAATAAGTACCCCCCACCCATGATAAACAAATTTTGTTTCAATTGCAACAAGAAAAATAATCCACTAATATGGATTTAAATCTTGGATATCACCAGGTTTGAGTTAGAGAATAAGGTACTAGGAAGAGAAACTTAAAAGCCAAGAGAGGTTTGTATTGTAGGTTTTAACCCTGTACAAAAATTATCTGCAAACGAATCTTAAAAACATAAAATAAACAATAGCGAGAGCATAAAACAAAAACATATATTCACAAATATTTTCTCCTGGATCCCAAATCGAAACTGCCAGCTGATTTTTCATTATATTCCTTTTAATGTTACAACACATATATACATGTCGAAGCATTCATAAACCCCAATCCATTAACCCTGTATTACAACATAACCATAGTTCCCTTGATTGGATCTAAAAAATACCAGAGGCTGAAAACCATCATGCCCCAAAACCATGTGCAAACCCATGCACAAAACCATGGGTGGGTCCGCCCACCGAAAAATAGGGTCCAATTTTTTTTTCTCGGGGCGTTGCTGCCCCTGCTGCGCCCAATGCAACATACAGGAGGGGCTATCGCCCCCACGCATGCGACTAATCGTGGAAAGAATATAACACATACCCAAAATTCTCCCACTTTTTTTTTCTTTCCGAAGGGGGCCATAGGAGATCTTAGTAATTAGTCCAGCTCTTCAACACCACTGTTTCTCTACACCAATAAAACTTATAAGTGCTCATAGACTTCATCAATGCATCTAAAGCATTCTTCAAAGTGTCCACCTCTACTAGCAACGCCCTTTTATCCTCAATCATATCTCTCACAAACTGATATTAAACATCAATGTGTTTTGTCTTTGAATGATAAGCAGGGTTCTTAGCCAAGAAAATTGCACTTTGGCTATAACAGTCTATCCTTATAGCTCACTGCACCAACCCCATACTTGAACACAATCTCTAAAACCAAACTACTTCATTGCTTGCATGAGTGGCTGCCATGTATTTTTCCTCTGTATTTAAAAGAGCCACTACAGACTGTCTTTTACTCATCCAATTGATTTCACCTCCAAATAGTCTAAACAAATACCCACTTATAGATCTTCTTTGGTCCAGATCTCCAACCTAGTCTACTCTGTCCAATCCTGGTCTTCCCTAGTAGTACAAACCATAATCAGTAGTGCCACACAAATATCTGAAAACCCATTTCACGATTGTCCAATGCTCCTTCCCTGGTTTTGACATAAACCTGCTCAATACTCCCAATACATGTGCAATGTCTGGTCTAGTACAAACTATTGCATACATCAGGATACCCACTACACTTGCATATGCAACACGAGACATATACTCCTCTTCTTCTTGTGTCTTGGGACACTGTTCAGCAGACAACTTTACACCTACAAGAATATGAACCTTCACCCCTACATATTGAACCTCTGCAATATTGTCTCGACATACTTCCTCTAGTTTAACCAGAGCTTCCTCTTTGCCCGATCTCTCTTAATTTCCATGCCCAAAATATAGTTTGCAGCACCAAGATCCTTCATGTCGAATTTGGAGAATAATTGGGTCTTCAAATCCTGGATAAGTTCTTTGTCATTTTCATCAACAACATATCATCCACATACAAGACCAAATAAATAACACTATCACCAATTAATTTAAAATATACATAGTGATCCTCTTTGCTTCTGGTGAAGCCAAGTCCCTGTATACAGGTATCAAATTTCTGATACCACATCCTTGGTGACCGTTTTGGCCCATACAGAGACTTTTTTAAACTGCATACTAGTTCTTTCTTACCCTTCACCATAAAGCCTTCAGATTGCTTCATGTAGATCTCCTTGTTGGCGAGGAATCAAGTCTCGCAGGCAAGACCCAGGTTCAGGAGTTGTGGCCAACAAAGGAATCCGCTGTAGTCTAGAACCACGCCGGTATTATCACCCTACTCCGGAGAGTAGAGAGTCTCACCTGAGGCGTGTCGCAACCACATGCAAGAGGGGAATGGATCGATAGCAAGGAATGGATCCGCAACTCATGATTAACATTAAATAGGTTGCATAAACATAGACATGTACACAAGAACATTCAGAGCATGAACAGGTATTAAACAAATAAAATTTTAAAGCATCACAACCATCATGCATGCAAATCACACAGTAGGACCGTAACCTGCAATTGTATTGATATCGTTAGCCAAATCCAGAGTTACATCGCTCCCACAAGGAGAGCTTACAAGTCTGATACACATGCCTCATAGAATAGAAAGGTAGAATAGAGAAACCTAGGAACTACAGGGATATCATGCATGATCTCCTTCAGTCGCTCGGTATTCCTTCTCTTGTCGCAATCCCCATTTCTTTCGTCCGGGTGACTGCTATTTATTCACCCGCTATCGCAACTGTTAGTTCCTCTCTGTGTCCTTCTTCAGCGGCTTCCGACTTCTCTCTTGTTGTCTGTGTGTTCCGCTTCCTGTCTTCTGCTATATATTCTCGTTATCTGTACTCGTGCATCTGCTTTCTTCAGCTATCTCTTGCTTCTGTGCCACCTTGATAGCTCTGTGGCTTACGGTAGTTGCGACTTGGTCGCGATTTCCATGTGTCCTTATGCCACAACTCAAAAAGGTCATCCTTTATTCAAAATTCAAAATGTTCCAACCAAGTTTTCAAAACAAGGGCCCCAACAGGCCCCGACCACAATTTCTTGACTCGTCCCCGAGTCAATCACAAATGACGGTCTCTATCTCCATTGCCCTGCTTGATCCCGTGCCCTGTTCACGCTGTGTGCCTTCAGCTTGTGCCTTTTCTTGCTGTGCGCCTTCAAGCTATTTTTCAAACAAGGGCCCCAACTCCAGGACTCTACGGAACGCCGTAGCTTTAAGCTCCGTGAAGGCCGATACAGCTTGCTGCCACCCTTTCAAGAGTGAATATGTGTCTTCAACGATCTTGGTGACAACGGCCTCTTCTAGGGGTGCCGGGATAGCCCCGAACATCGTGCTAAGCTGGGTTTCGGCCTCAGCGGCAAGTTGTTGCATTGTCCGGGCGCTGTATTGGAGGGGCGGGTGGAGCTCCCAAATTACCCGTTTGGCTTCTGCGGAATTGGCTTCTGTTTGCTGGATCTGTGTTTCGAGCTCATCGGCCTGGACGTATAATTGGTCCAACCTGGCGGGGTCCGTTGCCTCTTGAATTTCCCGGGAGACCTGCTATAGTTGTGCTGAGATTGGCTGTGCCTTGATCGTAAGGGCCAGTGAGCATTCCTGGGGACCCTTCAGGAGGTTGTGGGCCTCACGCACCACAGAAGTAAGGGTTTCCTGCATCTGAGTTGCCTGGCCTTGCTTTGCGGCAACCTGAGCTGAATAGGCAGCCGTTGGGTCGGGAAGTGCTGGTCGTGTGTCTAATGCTGCACGGAGCTCCGTATTTTACCGGTGGAGACCAGTGAGTGCAGTTTGGATGTAGAAAGCCTGGCCGACGACACTCCGCTCCGCTACATCGGCAGGCAGCGGGGTATAATGAGCCCTTACAGAGGGCCATAGGTCTGAAAATACCTGAGTTACGTTGGCTATCTGACCTTGCAGGCGTTCCTGCGTCATGATAAGCTGGTCGCGCTATGTAGGAAGCACCATGATCTATTGTTGTTGCTCTTCGCACCACTGCTGCAGCTCTGAGTGAAGCCTCTCGGCTTGCTGGTCCTCCCTCTGAATGAATAAGTATAGCTGAGCTGTACCCCATGTTTCTAAGTTAGCTATGCGTGAAGCACCCTGGGCCAGCCTCCTTTCCTGCAGGGGTTGCCCACTGGCAACTGAGCGGTTGGAATGCTCTGGAGGGGACATCGGTGTCTGTTGCTGCGTTGAGTTGGCCATATTCAAATCTGGTCGCTCCTGCTGATCGGTCTGGCCAGTGGGGGGAGGGTCAGCATGCTCAGGCTAAGCCTCGTCCGAGTCGGCCCCAATTTTTTCCAGCTGGGTAAATATAGCAGATAGAGAAACCTGGGGTGCGCCCACGGGGTCGACTAGTGGTACTACGGCAGCAGTACTGGAGTCAAATTCAGCCCCGTGGTCCCCACTAAAGAGTTCCCGGATGAGCGGGTCGGACACAGTGGCAGATGAATTTGATGGAGCAGATGAAGTGGTAGGTGGAGGTGGAATGGTGGACGGAGGTGGAGCTGTGGATGGAGGGTGAATGTTAATAAACTCGGAAGGGTCAATAAGGGGTTCTTCTTGGATCAGTGCCCCTGTATTTGTGGGCAGGGGCAGATCATCATCAGTAAGGTCCACCACCAGATTGGCTACGGTGGTGCGGGCCCGCTTGGCCGGAGGAGTTTCTAATTGCTCGGGGGCCGGGCCCTTTCCTCCCATCGAGGTGATAATTGGGCTTACAGAGGTAAATAAAATAGTCGGGAGGGGAGAAGTAAGAGGAGTGGTAGGGGTGTGCAAAGTAGACCGAGAAATCTGAAATTCGAAAAATAGAGGGAACGGAGAGGCACTGCTGGAAATAACCTGGGCTGCCGCATTAAAATTGTGCACCTGTGTATTAAAGTGGCGGACGATGGGGACGAGTGGCGGAGGGAGTTCTGGTGGTGGTGCTTCCGCATCTGTCTCGGCAGGCTGCTGTTGTGGTGACATCCGCTCAAAGTTGTACCTGGGCACCCCATCGCGGACTTCCATCGTGACCCCCGGCCACCCACAGACTTCATTGTGGAATGCAACATCCTCCTGCTGGAATTTCAATGGCTTCATGTGGAAGGTGTCCGCCAGCACGCAAGTGGGCCGGAGGTAAGTATGCCTGTGACTTACCCCGAACCACACTTGCTTGCTATACTCATCTAACTGGTTTCTGGGCACCCGTTTCTGGCTGGCTATGACGTCCGTCATTAAACCGTACCAGGTCCGAAATGCTTCGGCATTCACCTGCTTAGTGCTCGGATCAGCCGACACCTTCCATGGAACAAATTTCATCGCAAGAGGCTGGCCCTCTGGAATTTCTGCTGGTATTCTGACAAGAAGAGTGTGCCACTTCCACATGGAAAAAGCAATGATCAAGTATCCATAAATGAAACTGGTCGTATGCTTGTAATTTTCTTCTCACGCATCAAATAACTCTTTCAAGAGAAAGGAGCACCAGTTGAGCTTGGCACCCTGAACACAGTGCTCCATAATAGAGATAGTGTCCAAGGTGCATTCGCCCTTTGAGTAATGCCTCATTGTCTTACTGGCAATGAGGTAGCAATCAAATTTAATCTTGGGCGTATTGATGAGCTCTATCTTAGCTCCCTTCCCTCCCCGCCGGGTGCCATATTTGCTGTATAGGTCTGCGTCCCCGGATTTCCGTGCATGCTTAGAGGTGGTCTGACATGCGGTCGAGACATCCGCACCATTCTATGAGAGCCTGGTCAGAAGATTTCTGAGATTCATGAGAGAATATTGCTGAAGGCCCCGGAATGCTGGTAAAATTCAGTTGGCGGAGTGCCTGGCTGTGCTGTAATAGTGTTCCATATACACTTGCCAATTGAGCGCCGGGAATTTGGACGAGCCGGAAAGGTTGGCGTCTATCAAAACTGTACTGTCGTATTTCCCAACCAGAGACTCTGTCCTGTGAATCCTACTGTCAAGCTTTGGTTCGACGACGGATAGGAGGGCCTTCAACATTTTTGCTCGGTGCTGATAGACGTGGAGAATTCGACACAGTATCCTCTCTCGGTGCTGTTCGCCTGAATGCTCCTACTGCTCCTGTGCTGCTGCAATTGCTAATGCTAAGTGTTCTGGAATTTTCGTGCTTTTATTCATGCAAGTGATGTAATTTACTGGCACGAGTGAAGTTGATGAGACCCCATAACGAGTTAATTCCTGCTGGCATTCTTTTCTGCGATAATCGTGCGATCAATCGCGTGCCAATGGGTATTCTGATAGTTGCTGACGGTGGCATGGGGAAATGGGTGGACGCGACGGCTGTGGTCATGGCGGATGATGGCAAGGTTACTTCCAATTATGGCAATTTATGATGCAAATCGGGACGATCCTACGGACTGACGCAAGTACTAACTGAAATGACCTAGACTGACATTGGCACGTTTATGGATCCTACAGGGATGACATGCTAGACACGCCCCTCCTCGACCACAGTCGGTTGCGGTGCGGTCCCCGCAACAGAACGGTTATTGACAAGTGATGCGGAAAAGGAAAATACTACCTATGCTCATCCTGGTTGCGGGAGAGTTATTCAGCTACACTACTCTATGGGTGCTGTCGGGTGTGGGAGTTATTGATGAAAAAGGAGGGCTACTTACTCCTGGTAGGGTTTCAGGTGTGCGCCATTCACCCACCCAGGTAAAACAGTACCGTCCAACTGAGTTAACCGAACAACTCCAGAATCTCTAATCTCAATGATGAAGTAAGGTCCCAGCTAGTGCATCTGCAGCTTTCCTGGAAACTTCTGAAACCCGCTGTCATATAAGAGGACCTTACCACCAACCTGGAATGTTTTGTGCTTGATGTGGTGATCGTGCCACACTTTCTACCGGGCATTCTGAACCTTCTGGTGAAATTCAGCCAGAAATCGGGCCTCGTCTAGTTTCTGTAGTTCGTGGAGGCGTTCCCGAAGCAACTCCTCTTCCGAGAACTGGAGAGACGTGGCGATTAAAAGACTGGGTACAGTGACCTCGGAGGGAATCACAGCTTCCTGGCCATACACCAGCTGGAACGGTGTCTGATTGGTCAAGCACTTCACCGTGGTCCGGTAGGCCCATAATGCAGCTGGTAGGCGCTCATCCCAATCGTCACCCTGGGCATTGCAGATCTTAGTCAAGCCTTTTTCAAGAATTTTATTGAATGCTTCAACCGTACCATTAGCTTGTGGGTGGTACGGGCTGCTCTTGTGATGTTGGATCATGAATGTGTCCAGCAGCGACTTGACCATGGAATTAATGAAATGCGTACCCTGATCGCTGGTTAAACTTCGCGGGTAGCCAAACGTACTGATGATGTGTTCAAAAATGAACCGGGCCGCTGTATCCACCATGCAGTCACGTACCGCTGCTGCTTCAGCCCACCTAGTAAGGTAGTCAGTTGCGGTAATCATATAGCGGGCCTTGTAGTGCCTGGCGACTAGGGCGATGAGGCCTACAAAGTTGACATCCCACTTCTCGAACGGCCGCAACACATGGATTGGGTGTAGTGGAAGTTCGTCCCTGTGAGAGGGCCTCCCTGTCCGCTGACAGAAATCACATTTCTTAATGAATGTCTTACAATCTGCATGGACCGTCGACCACCATAGCCCAGCTTGGAGCACCTTCCTTGCGGTAGGTTTCGCACCCACATGTCCTCCCACAACTCTGCTGTGGCATTCCCACATCATGGCTTCACGTTCGTGGTCAAGTACGCATCTGCACAAAACCTCATCAAGGCCCAGTTTGTATAGCTGCCCCACAATCCGTTGGTATTCGGCAACACAGACTACCAAGTGCCATTTCTGGAGTGGGGTGTAATCCTGAGGGCATTGCCCCGTGGTCAGATAGGTGGCAATGTTGGCCAAGTAATCCGGTACCGCTTCGACCCGGAAGAGGTCAGCATCTGGCAGCTGATCATCAAGTGAGTCGTCGTTCTCCCCCGTCTCCAACCTAGATAAATGATCGGGCCCGACGTTCAACCTCCCGGGCTTGAAGATCACCTCAAACGTAAATTCTTGAAAGAGCAGTAGCCAGCGACAGATCCGTCCTTCCAACACAGGTTATTTACCAAGTACTTCAATGCAGAGTGGTCCGTAAAGAACTTAAATTTTCCTCCAAGAAGGTAGTGGCGGAACTTCTGGAGAGAGTACACCATTTCCAGGGCCTCCCTTTCGGTAGTGGTGTAATTCTTCTCCGCATTAGACAATTTGCGGCTGGCGAAGTAGACTGGATGGTCGACTGTCATTTCTCCTGGTTGCGCCAAGAAAACCCCAAGTGCAATACTGGAAGCATCAATATGCACATGGAACTTCTGATCCCAGTCTGGGTGAACAAGTATAGGCGCCATCGCCAGCTTCTCCTTCAGAGTGTCAAGAGCCTTCAACACTCCTCCGTCCACTGGAATATTTCTGACTTCCACAGTAATTTCTCCAAAGGGGCAGTGATCTTCGCGTAATTGTGGATAAACCGCCTGTAATATCCTGTGTGCCTGAGCAGTGCCCGCAACTGCTTCACAGTTTCGGGGGCTTCCATGTGGACTATTACGACGACCTTGGTGGGGTCGACACAAAACCCTTGCTTGCACACCACATGTCCTAACAACGTGCCGAAAGGAACTGCAAAAATACATTTCTTCAAGTTCAAGGAAATCTGCAACTGGCGACACCGATCAAACATAATACGCAATAGGGTGGCATGTTTCTTCAGCAGACTGCAGACAGTCCAATCATCCATGTAGACTTCCAGGAACTTGTGGATGTACTCCTGAAAAGTAGCAATAACAATCCGGGAAAACACGGCCGGAGCATTTTTCAAGCCAAACGGCATTATGTGGTATGTGAATGATCCCCATTCAGTGGTGAATGTCATTTTCGGCTTGCCCTCTTCCGCAATGCACACCTAATGGTAACCTGAAAAACCATCCGTGAAGGAATAAGCTTCATTTCCCGCAACATGATCCAAGACTTCATCGCTAAAAGGAGTGGGAAATGGATCATGGATGCAGGCATTGTTCAGACTTCTGTAATCGACACAGACACGTATCTCCGCCTTTTCCTTCTTATTCTGAATGATGATAGGACTCACCCACTCTGCTTCTTCCACTGGAAAGATGAGACCTGCAGCTAGCATCTTGTCAATTTCCATCTTGACCTTTTCTTTGATTCGTGGGTTCAGCTGGTAGGGTCGATGCTTTATGGGTCAGGCATCCGGTTTCAGCACAATGCACATCTCGCCGAGGTCACCCTTGATGCCCTTCAGATCTACCACTGACGAAGGGAACAAGTCCTTGTATTCCTGGAGGAGGCTGAAAATTTCCTTTGTCATCTCCTCGTCCCAGTAATCTCCAACAGTAGCCAACTTGGGATTTTCCTCCGTACCGATTTTCAACTTCTTTGTCTTTAGCGGCTGTAAATGGACGCCTTCGGTGGTCAGTTCTTCGTTGAGGTTCCAATCGCCTTCCTTTTCTTCAAAATATAGGTGCCTGAGGTCCTCCAGACTGTCATCGTCTGGATCTCCGTCTATCCGTTGGCAAACCAACTCGTGCCTGGCCTCAGGACATGATGCAACCGTGCCCCCATCGACCTTGGGGTCGCGAAAAAACAGGACCTCCTTGATCGCTTGTAGTGCCCGAGATTCCTGCCCTGTCTCCCCTTCAAACGAGAAGCACCGAACAAACTTGTCCGTGACTTCCTGCCAAGAGCGGGTTCCTCGTTTCCGCTCTTCTTCCAAGTACCAGGCCTGGGGGATTGTATCCAAGGAGTGGATAAACTAATGTACCCACAGCTCTTGCGGGTATCCCAGACCTTGCCACTTTTCCTCACAGCTCTTCAAGTGGGCCCGCGGATTGGAAGTCCCCTTGTACCTGTGCCCGCTTTGAGGGCCTTCGTCTTCTTTAAACCGTGCCTTCAAAGCCTGAGTCGCGCAACTCCACCGCGAAAAGGTGGTGTGGTGGTTCCTCCACCACCTCGATGATGTGGACTGTAGTGCAACATCCAAAAGTGGTACCCTGCGGCCTTCTGGAACCGTGTCTTCCACCTTTGCAATAAAGGTACTCACAACCTGCATGTTTGACAGGGTGTGGTATTCTCTGAACTCAGCACCAATCCAACTGACTCGGGCAATGGCTGCACATCTCCGCATGCTGGTCTCGTACCCCCCCTGCTGCCAGTCTTCCCACGCGAGTTCTGAACCCAACTCTGAGCTCTGGACACTGCGCCAACTGACGAAGCCGGTTGTTGTCGGGTTGATATAATTTTCCCGCTTCCCTGCAGTCATCTGATAAAGGTGATCCATCATCTGAGCATCCTCTCGGTTGTCCATAGTTTCGGTATATCGCGGACCTTGATACGGGTCGAGGGGCTGCGTGACCCAGACCTCCCCATCCTCGAAGATCATTAGCTCCTTTTTGAGGTCGATGATGGCGTAATTCTCAAAATCCCAATCGATGCCTAGCAGGGTAGGGTAAGGATCCTTGTCCCCCATAATATCAATAACCTCAAAATCTGTGTAAGTCTTCACCCCCGCAATGTCGACCTTGACACCTTCGAGTCGGCCGATCAGCAGAATGCAGTACTGGTTTGCCATTCTGAGTTAGATTGGCGAGTAGGTTAGCCGTGGCCGTCCAAGAGCCTCCCACGTCTTCCGCGGCAGGATGTTGACGTCAGATCCCAAGTCAAGCATGGTGTCGCTGATTTGGAATCCCGCAACCTGCGTGTTAAGCCGGAACTCCTTTCCCGTTCGTCGGTTATTCCGTTTAACTTGCCGCACACACTGAGGTGCCGTGTCCCCAGGTTCCCTAGGCCTGATATTCCCCTGTAGTGCATCCTACAGAGTATGCTTGAGCTGGTCCCGCAGCGAAGCATTATCAACAATTTTGAGGAACAGGTGAAACCATTCCTCAATCAAGGTCCCCGTGGCGCTCTATTTTCCAGAACCAGTCGTCGAGGGTATCTCAAGGCCCCCGACTTCCCGCAGCTGAGAAAGGCCTCCACAGCCCCCTGAAAGTACTTGTTCTGCGCGTCTGGTCGGATCAGTTGTTTGGGGGAGGCAGGTCGAATAGCCCTGACCAGATCCCACCCATCTTCTTGCCACCCTGCGTCACGATCGCGACATTCTACATGGCCGGGGTCGCTATCCCTCGCGGCTCTGAGTTTACCAAATTCGTTCCCCTCTGCCGCGCCCGTTCCTCCCACTTCTTGATGATCTCTGGACAGTCCTCTGTGGCATGGGCATTCACGCGGCACTGGGAACACCAAGGACGTCGCGGTAGGGGACATTACCGAGCCACGTGACCCTCTTGGTCACAGTTGTAACATTTCACCGCACCTCGTCCCCCTGTACGGCTTCCGTGTATACCGCCTCCTCTCCCCCTGGGGGCCTCATTCACCCTATAAAAGGGTCGGTCTAACCGGTCTGCGAGTGCGTCGAGAGCCCTGCACTGCTCAGTGTTGTGAGTTGTGGAAGCACAAAAATCACAGTATACGTTGTTTGGGACATTGGAGTACTTCTGTAGTATCGGGCACATCCGAGGTGGATGCCCCATCGTCTGGAAAATCTCGCAGTACTTTGTGGTGGCGGGGTTCGGTTGAGGTGGGAACCCCGCGTAAGGCTGTTGTGGCTGGTATACCCCTTGCGGATTCATCGCCGTGACACCCCTGGTGGGTGGACCCCCCTGGATTGCCACGACCGAGGGTCCCACACCCGTGCCACGTAGCCGAGGACATTCGGTTGCGACGTGGCCTTCAACTAGGCAGTGAGTGCACCAAAAATTCGGCCTGGCTGGTCTTATAGGTTGCATCTCCTTGAGCTTTTTTGTCAGACTAGCGATCTGGTGCTGTAGTCCCACCAAGGAGGGATCTGGTGGGGCTGGCCCTCCTCGATATTCCTGAGGGTAACCTACCATGGCCTCTATCTTCATGGCCTGCTCTAAAGCATCCTGCAGGTTGTCAATCTTCTGTTGGGTGAGGGGGTTTCGCGTCAAGGGAAGCAAAGCCTTGATGAACCAGTCCCTCTTATGGTTTGGGTCGATCGGGTAGCTGAGTTTCCCGATTGCATCCTTGAATCGCCGCATCAGCTCCCATGCGGTCTCTCCTTCTTTCTGCTTAATTTCCCAGAGCTCGGACAGACCCTGTTGATCTGTCTTGGGAAGTTTAAATTCCCGGACAAAATCCCGCTTAACGTCTGCAATTACTGGATTAGGATGGGCCTCAGACCACTTGATAAACCATCACAGAGCCCTCTCTCTAAGTGTGGTCTGGAACTCTATTAGCTTCCCTGCATCTGGTGTCTGGCGAGCCCTCCATATGGCTTCGCACATACCAGTGTTGCTCTACATCGTCATTGCCCCAGTTAGAGAACTCTGGATACCTGGTGAAAGACCCCGCCATATTTACTTGCAGAGGGTTAACCAGGATAAAGCCTCCAGGTCCTGGTTACGTGATTATTCCACTAGGGAACGAAATATTATTGGTGCCGCTACTACTAACGTGTGTCGCTGTCGACAATGAACTACTATGCAATTGACTCAATGCTTGTAACTTAACGAAAATATTACTCAAAGGTTGATAAAGTACCAGGGGAAGGTAGGGATCCCTGCCATGCAGAATGTTGGAAGCGGGGCTGCCTGGAGAAATGAATGTCGTCCGCTCTTGAAACAACCGTTGCATCACGACGTACCATTCACCATCGAAACTCTCGACGGGCTGCATACCTGCATCCTCTTCGTCAGTCACCGTCTCCCTTTCTCGCTTAGCTGGGCTCCCATGCACCCGCCGCACTCCCACAGCGGTCCCTTCTCCTTCCTAGGTATTCGCGTCCATAATTCCTATCCTCTGAGGCGCCTCCTTCTAGTTCTTCCTATCGGTTTCCCTTCGTTTCAAATCCCGCATCACCCGTTTTCACCACCTATCGGCGATCTGCGCCCGCTGATGTGCACGTCACTCCGTCAACTTCCGTGCGGCCTCAACATCCATTCCCCACTCCCCGCCTCACATTCTACGTAGCAACTGTCCCTTCAGCCCTTCCCCCAGCACCAGAGGTTTACGCTTCCATACTCGCCTTCATCCACCATCAGGGCCTTAATCCACAGCGGAATCTCCTTGAGCAGCCTCCCTCTTAGCCTAGAGTGGAAGGTAGCTTCAGCCTTTGAGAAGGACTGGTAGCACTCTGTAGCAAACTCCACAATATATCCATCCAAAGTGGTCTCTACCCAGAAATCCACCGCGCGGGTCAATTCAGTGTCCAACCGATGCAGAGCCACCATATCCCGATGCACCCACTTGCGGTTTATCTTCCGCAAGCCGTCCTTAGGCACCTTTGTCTGTAACCTCCGCAACTAGTTGTAGAGGTCGCTAGGGAACTTTCCCCAAAGGATCTTGTACGTATCACTGGCTGAATATGAGAAAAGGACGAGCTCCTTGATCGCCGCCTCCTTTTGCTTGGTCAACTCTGCTTGCTGAGCAATAAATTGGTCGAGATGATTATCCCACCATCGCCGTATTTCACCTTCGTAGATCCTTGAGACCATGATCTAATTCCCCTCATATCATGCAGGTCCCCGCAACGAAACCATTTGTTGGCGAGGAATTAGGTCTTGTAGGCAAGACCCAGGTTCAGGAGTTGTGGCCAACAAAGGAATCCGCTGTAGTCTAGAACCACACCATCATTATCACCCTACTCTGGAGAGCAGAGAGTCTCACCCGAGGCATGCCGCAACCACATGCAGGAGGGGAATGGATCGATAGCAAGGAACGGATCCGCAACTCATGATTAACATTAAATAGGTTGCATAAACATAGCCATGTACGCAAGAACATTCAGAGCATGAACAGGTATTAAGAAAATAAAATTTTAAAGCATCACAACCATCATGCATGCAAATCACACAGAAGGACCGTAACCTACAATTGTATTGATACCATTAGCCAAATCCAGAGTTACATCGCTTCCGCAAGGAGAGCTTACAAGTCTGATACACATGCCTCACAGAACAGAAAGGTAGAATATGTTAGCCACCCATAAAAATCTGTCATATCAGATGGTGGCTAAATGATGTTGGATAGCCTTCAAGAAAAAAAATTATTACTAAATTTGCTGATACTTGAAGACTTTTGATAATATCCTATCCTTGGGTAATATTCACTGCTGTTTCCCTTCAGAACCTAGAATCCTGCTGATTTCCAAAGCCAAATACTATTGCAAACCCCTGTTTTCCCCTTTTTCTCCTTCCCATATTAACCTCATTTTCTATTTTCCCATTCCCCATGAAAATCCCATAATTTTATGTTTTCTTCCCTTCCCATTTCATAAAAATCCATTTCATAAGTTCTAAGACCCCTTCTTAGCCTTATCGGAACTAAGACCCCTTCTTAGCCTTATCGGAACCCTCTATTCCCTTCAAAAACCATTAAAAAATCATGAAAAATGCATATTTTTATATATTGGGCTTAAGCCCCTCGGGCTTAAATTTTCGGCCCTTTTCCATCCATAAAACCGAGCGCCAGAACCAATTGCAAGACCCTCGGGCGCTTATCAATTTTAAAAATTATATTTCCCCGCCGGAACATATAAAACCTTTGATTTTTGTAAAAACCCAGCGTTTTATCATTTTTATTAAAAACCCGCCCGTGTAAATTATGGAGCAATCTCCACCGTCGATCTGCCCCACAGATCGGACGGCGCGGAGTACATTTCCCGGTGGTCCCCGCGGTCCATAAGCCGTTTTGCCAAACTGTGTGGTTTCCATCACACCACCTTTAGGCCAAGGGTGGTTTTCTCCTGATGGCCAGCGATTCCATACGTCGGTTGACGCGTGTCCCTTGTACGTTTTGAAAACTGCCGTGCAACTGTCGTCCATTGCGCGTTAAAGACCGGACCAGGATGCCCAGCGAAATAAATCTCCGCCGTCTGATCTGGGCCCCCTCATCCAACGACCATCGCTCTTTGAAAGTGTCTGATGGTTAACCAAAGTGCCCGCGCGATAAACCAGCCTTCGTGCAGCAGCAAAACAATCTTCGTCGTCGATCTGATCTGCAGATCGACGGTCCATATTTCATTGCCCGATTCCATCGCCCGGTCAACGATTCCCCGTCGCTGACTTTCCATCGCCAAATCTCGACCGTCGATCTCTGCAGATCGACGACACGGACTTAATCTCTCCTCCGTCCATTCCATGATCACTCCCAATAAATCTGGACCGTTGGATGATGCCATCCAATGGCCACGCTCCCTCCATATGCCTCTGCAGCAGTTAACCAATAAATGCATGGATTTTATAATGTTTCATTTGTATTTTGCAGGGATTAATGTTCTTTTTGCTATGTTCGAAAACGATTCGAAGGAAGACGGTGACGACTCTCTTGCTTTCGATTTACCAAAGGAAATCGACCGCCGGGTTTAAAAATTCACAGCTATTAATTTTTCATGAACCATTGATGCATTATAGACCCTGTGCAGCCCTACGCAACAGAAAGAAAACATGGATTAAGCTCAGAAAAAAAGTATCAGCGCTGAAGACCAGGAATTACCAGAGCAGAGGATTAAGGGATAATGTACGGGGATTATGGCCCAAAAATTATCATTATAAACCTAATCCCCGGTTAAAACAGAGTTCAAAGAAAATCCAAAAGGTTTCACCGACAGGGAACCCTCCACCGCCATAGATTGAGGCAAATTGATCCCTCTAGCTACCACGACGCCACCTGTGCTTCAAAATATTCAATCAGGAGACGAATTTATTGATCAGGATCAGATATTCCGCCTCAACGCAGCCGAAGAGTTACTTTTTCCAGGAACTTCAATGCAAAGAATATCTGCAGAGTTACTTCGACGCCACCAAGTGCCTCAAAGGTCAACAAAACTCATACCAAGCTTGAAATCATTATGTAAATCATTTAATACAGAGGATATGTATGTAAGTCTCCTCATTTGAGCCCCTCGAGGTCCAATGAGCCATTTAATTCTGTATTAATTGTAAATGAGATCTTTTATCAGATCTCACCTCCTCATCCTTCTATATATACTACAGCAGAAGATGAGTGAGTGTTGGTTGTTGTTTGATTACAAGTTGTAACACTGAAACTCTCCGAAATAAATATACAAGTCTGTTGAAGTTGAAAAACAAATTGAAGTCTTGGATGTCTTGATGATGTTGTTGCATGCTTGTTCCTGAAAAGGCTCTATCATTGGATCCATGAGCTTGGCTGTTGGTGAAGTATTCTGAACTGTTCTGTGTTTTTCCCCTGTTTTCATTATGTTCCATAATTTCTTACTACAGTAGGTTGAAAGTTCTAGGCTAAGAAATGACTCCTGAAAGCACCTTAGACCTGTTCATCCTTCACTGTTTTATGTTTTCTTCTGCTGAAGTATTTTATAGGCTTTAAACTTTCTCTATAGTCTTCATGCTTGTTTATTTCCTTAATAGCTCAAATAGTCGGTTTCAGCATGATTTATGGTTCTCCCTGCTTATCTGCTATCACTTGAAAGTTGTTATTGAAGTCTCCCTTTGAAGTACCATTGTTTTAAGTTAATCAAAGAGGTCGGTTTTGATCTTGCCCTTTGCCATTGCTTGAACAGTTGTTTTGAAGGTCTTTATAGTTGTAAGCATAGATGTTATTTAGGTGTTCCCTCTTCTATGAATGCAACTATTAGTGAATCTTTTATGTTTTCTAAGTCCTTTAAAATAAAATCTTTGAGGAAATAGGGAGTTCCCCGAATCTTAGATTTCATTTTAAAAGTTGTCTTGAAGTCATTATTTGCTTAAAGAATGTTTGTAGAATTTATGGTTAGCCCTGTCTATCAAATATTTCTTTATTGTTAAGTTATGTTTTCAAGTTTCCCTTTGTTGAGAATTAAACTTCTTTTTCCAAATCATTAATGTCCATTCTCATTCCAAAGCAAAGGATCCTATGGCCAAGTTATATTTGCCCTTTGATATCCCATATCCCTTCAAGAGTTTTTTCATGACCTTATTTTGACTCCATTGCCCAACGAACCAGATATTTCCTCTTTCTGTCTATCTTTCCTAGACCTTTCATGTTCTGCTGTATCAACTCAATCCAACCAAACAAACATCTGCACTTAATAACTAGTCTAAAATCCATACTCAAAGCACACAAGATAAACCTTTGCAAACAAATATTTGAGAGATCCCTCTCTGAGAACAGGAGGACTAGATCCTGGAACTCTAAAGATTGGTTCTGATGTTGCCTTGTCTTTTGATTTTCCAAACTGTCAAAACACGAGACACCAACAGAATAGAGAAACCTAGGAACTACAGGGATATCATGCATGATCTCCTTCAATCGCTCTGTATTCCTTCTACTGTCGCGATTCCTCTTCTCTTTCGTCCGGGTGACTGCTATTTATTCACCCACTATCGTAACTGTTAGTTCCTCTCTGTGTCCTTCTTCGGCTGCTTCTGGCTTCTCTCTTGTCGTCTGTGTGTTCCGCTTCCTGTTTTCTGCTGTATATTCTCGTTATCTGTACTCGTGCATCTGCTTTCTTCAACTATCTCTCGCTTCTACGCCACCTTGGTAGCTCCGCGGCTTACGGTAGTTGTGACTCGGTCGCGATTGCCATGTGTCATCTTGCCGCAACTCAAAAAGGTCATCCTTTATTCAAAATTCAAAATGTTCCAACCAAGTTTCCAAAACAAGGGCCCCAACACAACCTCACGATTGTATTACTAAGGATTATTATACGGCTACATTGCCTACTAACATTTCTGTTTTCATTAAGTGTATTGCGAATGATACTTTGGCTCTTAATTTTGCAGAAGAAATTGCCATTGAAATTGACTTAAGGTCTATTGGGGTTGTTATCACCCAAAAAATGATCACCTAGCCGTTTCTAACTAGGTGGATCGAAATACACCATGTAGGATTAATTTTACCATAGTAAAATCACTTTCACCATAGGAAATAATTTATTAAACCATTTTTATTGACTTGTTTCTCATTAAAAGTAAAAAACCCCATGAGAATAATTGAAAATCACTTTCTATTTAATTTTCTCTAGAAATAATTATTTGATAATTATTTGATCATTATTTCTAGAGAAAATTAAATAGAAAGTGATTTTCAATTATTCTCATGGGGTTTTTTACTTTTAAAGAGAAACAAGTCAATAAAAATGGTTTAATAAATTATTTCCTATGATTAAATAATTATTTGATAATTATTTCTTAACACATTTAACTAAATCATCTTGGAATAATTAAATAAATCACTATATATTTATTATTCTTTATTCTTATTTTTGGAATAATTATGAAACCATTATTTCAATTTCACACTTTTCTTAACTCTCACAAAGTAATTAATAAATCATTTTATTTGTTAATTACTTCAACCATTTTCTGAATAAATATATTTGACCATTTTGAAGATATTTTCCCTCTCCAAAAAATATAATAAAGTATTACTAATGGCTTGATTTTTATTTGGTCAATAATATTTTATTATTTTACAATTCCTAATTTAGCTCAATACTTTTTTATAAATAAGATGGTTTTCCATTCATTCTTCACCATAATCATTATCATCGTCACCATTATCATCTCATGTCATTTCAGCTCCCACTTGAGTTTTTTCTTTCTTTTTGGGTTTTTTTTTGCATATTCGAGAGAGAAGAACAAGATTGTCGAATCACAAGCACATCAAAAGGACAGTGGTGTAAATATTTTTCACCAGGCATTCCAATAAAATTACATTTCATTTAAAGTATTATAATGGGTTATTACACTTCTCTTTTCTGTTGCTATATGTTTTGGGCTTACATCAAGTGTTTTCTTGCAGGGTTTTATCCTGTTTTATTGTAGATCTAAAGTGTAAAACCAACCACATATTTTTGTTAGGGTCACTTGTCACTAGTGAATTAAGTGAAGCATTTTTAGTACACCTACTAAGAATTTTCATCCGTGGTGTAAATATTTTTCACCAGGCATTCCAATAAAATTACATTTCATTTAAAGTATTCTAATGGGTTATTACACTTTCTCTTTTCTGCTGCTATATGTTTTGGGCTTACACCAAGTGTTTTCTTGAATGGTTTTATCCTGTTTTATTGCAGATCTAAAGTGTAAAACCAACCACATGTTTTTGTTAGGGTCACTTGTCACTAGTGAATTAAGTGAAGCATTTTTGGTACACCTACTAAAAATTTTCATACTAGTAGGGGTCATTGCTAACCAGGAAGACTCAAAGGACTTAAAAGACACTAGTAAAAAGTCCCAAGCCTCTTCCATTAAAAATAAAGAGAAATATAATTTTGACATGGAAAACTTGAATAAATCCTTGAATTTTTTAACAATTGAAGTATCTGAATTTGAAATGGAGTCAAGTGAGGCTTTTACAAATAACAAGTGTTTTAAGTCGTTTCTTAGGAATAATTTCAGTCAACCGACTAACTTTGCACAAAGTTATAATGTTTTATTCAATGTTGAGAACTTAGGCATGGATAACTATTATACTTTTCATCAAGATGCACATTCAGAGAAAACATGCCCTCAATGGAAAATAATATGAATGTTGTGGTTTCCCGTGTCATAGAAAGTTTGTTAGTGGAAGATAATCCTGAGCAGAGTCACAAGATTGATGAATCTACCTCGAAAGAGGAAAACATAAGTGATGGTGATTCAATTTTCACTTTTGATCTTATCTTGAAAAATTATCAACAAGGTGTTGGTGAGCCTCTAGTGGGTGATGCTCCTCCTGAACGGTCTGCTAAGAAATATAATTTGAGGACCAAAGGATCGATGCTTGAGCAAGATGTGAGAAAGAAATTGTTAGGAAATATTCCTAGTAATCTTACTCAAGGCACTTAGAACAAGTCTAGAAGAGTACAACCTTAGAAAATGCTTCCATAAACAATAAGAGTAAATCCATCACTCTTGAGGTATTGAGAAAGGTCACACCACCTACCATTTAAACACACCCTTCCCAAGATGAAGATATAGACTACAATGTTCTTAAAGACATGAAGAAATCTCATGAAAATATTTCCATATTTGAGCTAGCAAAGTTGGAAGGGAAACATGAGTTGATCATTGAAGCATTTTCATCTCAGCCTCCATCAGGTAGAATTATTTTTTCTTCTCAAGCCTCATCTGATAAGTCTCCTATCATTCTCAAATCGGACGTTAATGCAACTAACTTAAATTCTAGATCCACTTTCACCCCTTTTATTTTAACCTTTGGTATTTTTAATTATGATGTCCATAATTTCCTAGTTGATTTTGGTGCCTCTGCAAATGTCATGCTTTTATCCGTTGCAAATAAAATCAATGATAAATGGGAAAATGTTGTCACCATATTCATATATTTAGATATATCTTTAGTACATAAAATTTGTGAGCTTAACACTGTTATAATTGTTTAATCATCTTATCATAGAGTTCACTAATATATTGATATTGTCATTGTGGACATTCCAGAAGCTTATGGCTTGCCTTTAAGCAGAGAATATTCTAGCAAGTTGCAAGGATACTTTGCTACTGACTGGTCACATTTGTGGCTTCCTTATAAGGGCAAGAACAATTAGATTTGAGTAGAGAGTGAACCTTTCATGAATAATACCTTCACGATGCTTGAAGACCCTAATGAACCTATTTTTTATGCACAAGTAATTTTCAGAATTTGTTTTTAAGAAATTGATCATGGACGCTACCTTGCCAACCATCCCTTGTACTATCAGATACAAAGTTGGAAATCCTTCCTTACAATCCAACTGGTGCTAATACTTGTTGTAATATAGATGTAAATAGTAATATTGTAACCACCTCCTACCACACTTACCCAACTTCACCGGTCCACCGGGGTAAATATGTGATGAAGAGTTAATATGATATGACTCAACCTCCTAATTAAAGTTAAGGAAGTGGAATAGAAAAACCAAAACTTCAATGACCTTCCTCAGGAGCTATAGGACCCCCAAGAGCTAAACAACCACTGCAAGTGCCCAAACCCTTAGCTAGGCTTATTTTTCACTGACCTAGGCTGTCATTCACAGGAATAAAATTACATAAGGTTGACTACATGCATCCATTCGTAGGAATAACACTACATGGTAGTGACTGTAGTCTTATTTTCCCAGTTCTCTGCCCGCAACTGCGAAATTTGTGCCACCTTTTTGGGGATATACTCTAGATCATTACCCAAAAATTGATGAAACTTTCCAAAAACAATAAATGACACAAATACAAAGCCTTTAACACAAAACTTGATCAAGGAATTGACCTAACCAAGCCTAACCATGACAAAAATTTCATAAGACACATGGAAAACATGTAACCTATAGGTTATGAATGTATATTTAAACATAGGGGTGTCATACTTATCTGAGAATCATCAAGAAGGTCTAATTCCCTCTCATAGGAACTGCAATAACATATATTAGATCATACATTCATTAAAAATTCATCGTGAAATCAAACATATAGAGAGCCATAACTAGAAACTTTTATGGAAACATGCTTATAACCAACATATAACCAGAATAATAAAAATGATAGAACAACCATTAAATACACATAATAACAAGTATAATTACTCATGAAATATAAGAGGAAAATAGCTCTTATTATCATATGCAAAAACCGACCAAGTTATGGACTTCCACATTGAATGAAATCTTTATTTCAGCTAATCACCCCTGTGCCATATTCCAAGCATGAATGTGTGACTCACAACGAAACAACCAAGGCCTCCTCAGGATTTACCGCAATCCCACCAAAACCAATCAAGGGACTCCTAGGCTTGAAACAAGCACCTAGATAGCCATACTTTACTGCAAACCCACCATTACTGGTCAATGGATTACTAGGGCCAAACAAAGAAACATACACTACTAGGCTTTACCACAATCCCGTCAAAACTGGTCAAGGGATCACTAGGACCTTACAAGCTTGGATGCCTCCAGATTTCTTCACCAATACCTTGAGGAATTTTCCTGTTTCCACCCTTAGGCTTTACCACAATCTTGCCATTATCGGTCAAGGGATTTCTAGGCCCTTGGGAATTTTCCTAAGATCACCTCACCTAGTTCCAAAACTATTCGGCAATCCAAAGCTCACAAAGTAAAATAACCCCATCACACCATGTTATCTGGAAAGGGCAAGGTAAAGCTGAAACCACTATCACACCTGGAAAAAATCATGCCAATGATAGAAAGACAATGAAATAACCACATGAATGTACCATGCATGCCAAAAATATCAAAGAAATCATACATGTAACTCGATACCTTCAAATTAATAGTGCTTTAGTCGCTTCATCCAACTCATCCTTTCTTGATATTTCCTTTCCTTTTCTTTCCTGTCTTGCCTTTTCCAATGCTAGAGTGCTCCAAGAATTCTCTAAGTGTGAAAGGGTATGAGAGAGAGAATAGAGCGGGATCTCCAAGATAAAACTAATAAAGGGTGAGTCAGACATTGACAAAAAGGTCGTTTACTGATCCTCAAAATAATTTTTATCATTGAGGCTTCTATTTTCTTCAATTTCCATTATTTTTCCTTCAATTTCCTCTTCAAATGCAACTTATGACCTTTCACCTTCATTTTATCCTATTTTCCTTTATTTTCATAAATATAATGATAATTAATGCCTTTTTTCCTTTTCAACACTTTGCCAGTTTCTTTAGCCATAATAAACCAAAATTAACACCCATTAGGATGTTTTTGCCAACATTCATCTTGGAATACATGTCCCATGACCTCGGTCTTATATTTTTTTTTTACATGGAAATTCAACCAGGGCTATTACAACTATCATAGGAACTAACCCTGTTGATGCTAAAATTGGACTTTATATTTTGATGGTTCAAAAACGCAGGAGGGTCCTGGAGCTGGTTGTATTTTGATTTTCCCACAAAATAACAAGTATTTAATCTCATGTTGTTTGAAATTTGAGTGCACAAATAATATTACTAAATACAAGGCACTCATTTTGGGATTAAATAAGGCTATAAACCTCGAGGTGGAAGCACTAAAGGTAATAGGTGACTCAAATTTTCACATGTTAGGTACAAAATACTATTCATTGTGTGCCACCTAATCTCATAAACAACCAAAAAGAGGCATGGCGTCCTATTTCTTTCTTTCAAGATTTTAATATAAATTTTGTTCCTAGAATTCACAATGTAGTAGCAGACATATTAGCTAATGTTACTGCTAGTTTGTCACCACTTAGAGATGAATTTTTAATTGATACAATTTATAAGCCATTTGTGGATCATAATGTTACTAATTTTCATGTTTTCAATGATGACCAACAAATACTATATTTTATGGTTAATGCTAACATGTTTAAGGATGTAGTGATAGATGGAGATGAGCACAAGAGGGCTTTGTAGGAAAAATACTAGGCACATAAAGGGAACCCCATGCCTAAGGGTTGTAACTTTAGAGAATATTTATGACCTGAAAAAATACTTTAAGGGGCCAACCAAACTAAAACCCATAGTTCTACACAGTTGAACAAACAAGTTAATTTGGGTATAAAGGAAGATCCAAAATATGTGAATCTCAGTACATGTTGTACTCGCTAAGAGAGATAATATTTTTTCCATATTTTCAAAAAATACTGAGATGTATTTGCATGGACATATGATGATTTGAAGACCTATGATATGTGAATTATCCACCATCTGATACCCACTAAGGAAGGGGTAAATCCATTTTAGCAGAAGTTAATAAAATTTCAGCCTACACTTGAACTCCTCATTCATAAAGAACTGAGGAAACTGTTGGATGCTTGGATCATATTCAAAGTTCATGATTCTACCTGGGTATCTAACTTGGTTCATGTTAGAAAGAAGTCCGGGAGATACGCTTATGTTTTTATTTCCACAACCTTAACCGATTTTCCGATAAAGATAATTATCTTATGTAATATATGGAGCAAATACTCCATATGATATCTGGGTCAGCAATTTTATCGCTATTAGACGAATTTTATGGATACAACCAAGTTCTAGAAGTATAACCTGATAGGCTTAAAACTACTTTCAAGACTAAATGGGGTACATTCACATTTTGGAGGATGCATTTTGGACTCATCAATGCAGGTGCTACCTTTAAACAGGATATGGACATCACGTTTCATGGTTTGATTGGAAAAAGTGTGGTTGTGTTCTTGGATGATGTTACAAAGTTTTCAAATAAAATATCTAATTACTTCCATCATTTAACGCAAATATTTGAGCGATGTCAAATATATGGCATATCTTTGAATGCAAAGAAGAGCATCTTTGGAATGTCTGAGAGAAACCTCTTGGGACACATCATATCTAAAAGAATAATTAAAGTGGACCTAGAATGGGTCAAGGCTATTGCTCAAGTTCCCTTTCTCTTGAAAAATAAATCTTTGCAATTCTTCTTGGGGAAAATCAAGTTCCTCCAAAATTTCATCTCACATTATACACAGATTTTTAAGCCATTAAAAGATATGATTAAGGAGGATTCAATTTATAAGTGGGACCAAAGGGAGAAATATTCCTTTTCTTGGATTTTAGAAGTGATTTCCAATGCCCCAAAATTATATAGTATGGATTTTAACAAAAAACATTTGTTGTGTACTTTTTCTTTTGACACATCTCTTACATTCATTCTTACTCATAAGGAAAATCAAGGGAACACGCAGACCGTATCATTTATCAACGTTGGCTTACCGAGATCTAAATTGAATTATACCACCATTGATAAGAAATCCTATGCAATATGCAAGGCAGTGAAGCACTTCAGCCCTTACCTTTTGAAAGTCATGTTATCATCTTTGTGCCTCACCCAACAGCTAGATCACCTTTTGTGTAACAAGAGTTGGGTGAGAGGAGGGCGAACTGGATGAAAAACCTTCAATAATATGATCTATAATTCAAGCTAATTCATACAATAAAATGCCATGGTCTCTATCGACTTGTAACTCAAGCAATAAATTTTCCAGAAGAGGGTTCTTCTAGTTGGGAACTAGAAATCAGAATGTACAATATTGAGCAAGCTACCCCTACAAATGCAACCATGTCTTGGTACAATGATATACGTCAGTATCTAGAGCATATTACTTTACCCTCACATGTATTAGTGGAACATAAGAGGGAAATTCAACTTAAAGCTTTAGCTTATAAAATATGATGGGCCTCCCAAATAGGTACAATTCAAGGCTCATATGACCATCCTTCAACATATTTAACCTTTCTTTTTGCATTTGATGACATATTTTTGAGATATAATGTGTTCATTAGGAAGGTTTATATCTAATTGCATATCATGTGCCGAATATTATTTAGCTTTGTATAATATTGTGAGAATATTTGGAAGATTCTAAGGATTTGGAAGATGAGATAATGTAGGGACTTGCTCTTGTTCGTATTATGGCTAATGTGTTGTCCTTGATGGAAATCTGATTGATAAAAATGTACTTTATGTGAACATTGTGATAATATGAGCTCATGTAGATTGGTACAAACTCTATAAAATACATGGACAAAGAAATGGCATCTATGCATCATACAACTGCAAAGAAAGTATGGGATAAGCTACAAGAACTCCATGAAGGAAATTCAAAGGAAGACTGTTCATCAGAAGAACCAACAATTAATATTGCTTCTAATGAAAATAATGATGTATCAAAAGATGAGTATGTTATGTCAAGTGGAGTCATTGATTCGGAAAAAGACAGGTAGGATGAAGTCTTTAATGTTAGAAGAAAACTTGATTTTTCCTTTAAAAGGATTAACAATCTTAAAGATAAGTTGTAGACATGTGATATAATGGATCATATAAAATCAATAAATGTTGCAGTGGAATCTAAACAATATTGTGAAGGTATTGAAACTGAGATCGTCTCTCTAAGAGCAGATCTTGAAAAGTAAAACAAGTGAAATGAAGAGCTACTTCAAGAATTTGAAGAAAAAGAGAATGGGCTAGAGGAAGAGATTAACAAGTTAAAGGAGAAAATAGAAGAAGGAATGATGAACTTAGTATCTAGAAAAGGAAGAGCAATACGAAAGAATGGAGGTTGAGGTAAACATTCTAAAAGTTAAATAGAAGAAAAGAATAAACACTTGATATTTCAAGATAATACTAATATTTTGGATAACATTCTTAGTAGTCAAAGGTTTCCTTCCATTAAATCTGGTCTTGGTTTCTATGAAACTGTAAAAGGACAATCTAGTTCATAGGCTTGTGCAAAGATCTTGAAGGATAAAAGTCTGAAAATTCCTATGAAAGAATATTCTCCCATAAAATATGTTGTAGAATATTTTAGATTCTTTGATGGGCTAGAGTTGTAGGTGACATAATATAGTCAAGTTTATACTCAAATATCATAGAATTTTGAAAGGATTTCACTGGTACAATCTGGTTTTGGATCCGATCAGGTCACTCCCAGGGTTGAAGGTATAATGATGTATTTTTCCATCTACTCCTTATTTTTGTTTAGACAAATGAATACTCCTCCCCACTATTGAAACAGGGTCTAAAGATGTAGTCGACACTAGACATTAGATAAACCAACATTCCATATATGTTTAGGGACATGGACTAACCACATCCATAAATATCTTTATTGAACACAAATATTGAAATATAAAAAAAATGCTCCTAAAATCTTAAATAAACCCTAAAATAAATTCAAACTTTACATTCACTTCCATATCTTAAGCCATCATCCTAGATATCCCAAATTTTTAATCCATTTTAAAGTGAAAGAGTGCTCCTAAACCCTTAAATGAATCCTAAAATAGATTCAAAATTTTCACACATATAGATATTCACTTCCATATCTTTGGCCATCAACCAAAATATCTCAAATTTTTATGGATTTGGGAAAAAACAAAAGTCTTTGAAAAATATAGTTTATAACACATAGGACATCAATATATATAAAGTCATGGTTATAATACATGTAATGTCTATAATCTTACCTGTAAGGAGATGTTCAATAACTGAAACGTTAAGAGGAGTATACTGAATCTGATATTTATATATTTTTTCCATTACGATTTCCAGATAACGATGTGTATCTTGACCCAAATCCAAATTTAGCACTTTACTCTGAAGGAGAGGAGGAGATGAAAAGGGAGATTTGTTCCATCAGGCGTTGAAAGGAATGAGAGTGAGGTTTGAGCGCGTAGAAGGCATGCTCTTCTTCCCCAAACACCACAACCTCCACGCTCTTACCGCACTGCTTCATTAACTCACAGTAATCATGGGCACGATCTCTGAGCATATCTCTGCCCCCGATGACAACAAGCAATCGGGGCAACGGCACCTCTTCTAGCTTGGGCGCTGCAGGGCTCCAAGGGTTGCTGAATGGATGATCTCTGTCGCTACCCAAAGGGAGCGACAGCCGCCAACCCGCATCGCTAAGCTGCAGAGTGAGACACGCGTCAGGTGGCACTCGTTCTCCCATCGTGTGCGTAGCTCAGCACCGAAATAAGGCTGCAGGAAAATGGCCCCTCTAATTCTCATGGGACTCCACGCTTCAACACCGCCACCACGCAAGAGCACGTGATGTGCAATGTTGGCACCCGCGCTGTCTCCCAGAAGATACACCTCAGAAAAGTCTGCCTGCAGGTCGAGCCACAGGTCGCGTTCGAAGTCTCCTCCGCCCACCGCATGGGAGCTCACCCACTGGAGAGCCGTGATGCAGTCGTCGTAGGCGGCGGGGAGGCGGTGCTCCGGAGCCAATCTGTAAGCCACGGAGACTACCATTGCGCCCACGGACGCCGCCAACTTGAGAGTAAAGCTGTGTAAATCCGGCAGGGCAGGAGAGGCGAGGCAGAAGCCGCCGCCATGAAAATACACGATTACCGGGAGGGGGTGCTTTTCTGTTTGTTGTTGGAAGTGGGAAGTGTTTTGGTAGACTACAAAGTTTACATACATATTCTATTCCTTCTGGTTTTGAACATGTGACCTTTCAACACAAAACACATACTCTTAACTATTAGACCCACTCAAATTGTATTTAAACCCACTTAAATTGTATCTAAAATATTTTATATAATAATATCTTATATTAATGAAAGTGTTTATAAAGAAACTATGTAAATTATTGATTTAAAAGGTTGATTTCCTACTTGTTAATCATGTTTTAATCATTTTGGTATTTAATTATACATAAATAGTTATTAGGTGAATTAAGTTGAATATACTTTTTACAACATATTTTTGTTTACTTTACATTTTAAGTTATATTGAATATTGTTTAATATTTAGGAACCCCAACGTTTTAATAACAAATATTAGTGTTAAATTATATTTTGCAACTACAATCTAGATCACTTTATATATACGAATATGCCTTAATGAGAGAAATGAGTGATGTGGATAGATCTATATTTTGCTTGATCGATGACATCCTACATCGAAGCCTTCGATTTGCACTACAAGATTGACTTACTTTTTGCCCAACAGACCCTTCTTTAGCCCAACGAAACTCTATGTTGCAATAAGGATATGCTTACCTTACCTAGGTGGACTTCCCCAGATCAAGAAAAATGAACATGATAGCTTCCCTACCTTTCAATGTTAAGGAAGTTATGTTAAGGAAGTTATGACTGATGCTACTTCTCTTTGGCTTTTCTCACTCTCTTTTGTTGAGCAAACCATCCTTTCTCACCCCATGCAAACGAGCCATCTTTCATTGATATATTCTTGATATTCAATCATATATGACTCAGGGATTAGGTGACTAAGGGTACATACTTTCCAAAACACACTTTGTTCTCTTTACATCTTATACATTACAGTCAATTGAATATAGTATATTATAAAATTATATAAATTTAACTCTTATTAGATTAAAGGGTTGGATTTGATGTTTTAACATAAGAATAATAAAATTTTAAACTAAAATTATGATATTGAAATCTCATTTCAAATATCTCAAATATATAACTATGTTTTTTTGTAAGGTTAGCAACACTACATCTTCAACATGTCCAATATATCACATTGATCAAGCAGGTAATTGAACCGATGACAACACATCAAGGAGTGCCTTAACAAAGCACCCAATCACCGTCTATCCAATGTAGAAATTATATAGAAGCTCTGAAACCATGTAGAAATTTATAGAAATTCTATAACCATGGATTCAATCTGATTTTGTGATGTACTAAAACAAGATACTGAATCCTTCTACAATATTTGCGGAATATAAAACGTGATCACTCAATCACATGCAAGTAAGAGAAGGAAGTAAATCAATCACACAACAAAACATGTTCTTGGGGAAAGTAACTGCTCAAAACCCCATTATCATATACTGTATAAAGTCAAGGAATCATGAAACAATCCAATGCTTTCTCACACTGAGAAAATCTTGGACTCTCCTGACTGTCTCACTCTGACTTGCTCAAAACTAGCTTGCAATGCTCAGGAAAAATTGAAAAACACTTAGCCAATTCTCGGCCTCTGCTAGGCCCAGCTTTGCTCACGCAATCCCTAGGGAAATAGGACCCTATTAAATAGGAAATTCAACCTTCCTTGATTATGCAATCCATCATGGCCTTCTCATGACTTTATAGTTGCACCCGAGCAATTTTCTAATAATACAACCGATAGTTATGTTCCCTTTAACCTTTGTCTCAACTGGGTGTTCGTCAGAATCTACATGCACGCAGGTATTCATAGAAAATCACCAGTTATATGATTGATCACTGCTTGTGAATTAAATCTAATTTAATTAACTGGACCTCTCACTAGTTCATCACTCAATTAGAACTAGTTACACTGATTTTAACTCAATTAATTTGAGTGAAATGATTACACTCACACCACACTAGCGCTACAACTACAACTTGACCCCCCCCTTCCCACCCCCCCTCCCCCCAAAATATTAGGATAACTCTACATACCTCATCTTAGACCCTCAACTCAAATTTATTGAGCTAACTCAATCGTCATGACTTAGTTAACTGATACAAGTTGTTATGAGATGAAATTATAATTTATTGTCCAATTTATTTAAGGGGAAAATAAATTAGACACCCACATTTTTCACCAATGTGTAACTGAATTTCTCACCAATGTGCGACTGGAATTCCACACCAGTTTGTGTGCAATTTTTGTCCTTTCTGGTTGCCAATTTCATTGTTTCTTGTTGCAAATTTCAACAATCCCTCTCAACAAGAAAGGAATTCAATCTATCTCGATCCGGTACCTTTGTAATGTTCTGCATGCAACACTTCTCTAGTGTTGTTTGCACCTATAACTCCTGAAACTGAATAGTCTTCGAACAACTGAATTGGTATAATGCATCTGTCATCAGATTCTTCTGACTGTTGTTAGCTACCGCACTTATCTACTGGACTCTCTACGTCGCTGCTGACATTTGCAATCCATGCCCTTTGCACTGCTGCCAACTCTGATCTGCGCTCCAGTATCTGACATTAGTCACTCTAATTTCTATCTTCCTGACATCTGACTACATCAATCCAACTAATCCTTCCTGCTACTGCTATGGTGTGGGCTCCTCATAGCCAAGTTTGATCCATGAGACACACCATCTCAATGGACCTTGCCCAAATTTCTTCTTGGGATTATATCTGCACATCACCCCACCTCACACCTGGAGGTATAGTTGCATGTACTCCCTCGGCCCATCTGGCTTGAAATTTCCCCGTCTTGGAGGTCTCCTCTTGAGTGGACTGTTCCACTTTGTCTGCTCTCTGCTTCTCCAATTGTGGTTGCTCCACAACCTTCTGAGACTGCGCCTGAGGCTGCATGTTGAGAGATAATTGCTCCCTCTCAACCACCAAGTCATTAACCACTGCTTTTCTCCTCAAAGATTTGCATGCATCCTCGACCTTGAGAGCATATAGGTTCTTGAATCTTACACAGATCTGTTTCACCTATCTCGTGGCTACGTGTTTAAGGAAAACCTTTCCTTTTATAAACATCACATCATATCCACGGTATTCCAATACCACTACAGAGACAATATTCTTCCTTAGGCATGAAACATACAAAGAATTTGCTAGTTTGAGAGGGGAGCCAGACTGCCTCTGAAAGGTAATTGTACCTATGTTGGTCGCGCTATACCTCCCATCATCTCCAAACTCTATGTTCTGTTGGAGGTCCTTCTCCTCCAAGTCACTGAAGAGATCTATATTCCCTGTCATATGGAATGAGGCACCGCTATCTAGATACCACATGCATCCCATTACAGTGTTGGCCATGCATGCAATTAGAGTAAAATCAAGCTCGAACTATGAAGCCAACACTTCACCCGCTGCAACTGTAGGCTCCTTCTTGCTTGCCTTCTTATGTGGAAAATTCGAGGCATAATGCCCATGCTTGTGACAATTAAAACACTTGGTCTTGGACAAGTATCTCTTGACGTCTTTGCCTTGGGACTTATTTCCCTTGGCTTTCTTTCCTTTTTCGACTAATGCACTGAACAGGTGCTTAGTTTTATGCTAAAAAATTAAACTTCTCAGAATGGTACAAAACCTGAACGATCGCATGGTGCTCATCATTTTTAATCTAGTGCACTTCGTTTCACGACAAATGGACTCTGTATGCTCCCGTAAATGCATTCTGTTTGTTTGCACAAACAAACAAAAAAACAATGACAGGGAGCCCAGTCAACAGTCCGTACTGGTGACATCGCATGTTGACTGGGAAGGGTCAATATTTTGTCATTTTCCTCCAGCGAATGATAACCTGCCAAGTGGCAGCGTATTATTGGTTGAATTTCTTCATTATGTGGTGAATTTTTAATGGTTTAAGTTTGGTCCAATGGTGTGAGGACATGTGGTGCAGCTTGGGGCTGCCATGTGCCCCCCCCCTTCCACGGTGGTGTAAAAATTGCATTGAAAAAGTTTGTTTTAATTCCGAGTGTAGGCGCAAGGGTTTGACCCCACAACCTTCCATGCAACATGCGCACCAAATACCACCACACCACGCCAATGGTTCTTACCACATAACGTTCTCACATATATTTAAAGTTTTCAAACTACGACGACAAGGGGGAGAAGGGGGCCAGCCCCCAATGTATATGGCCAATATATATGACCACAATGAAAAATCATCAAAGGGCTAAAGACTAAGTGCATGATTAATATATTAATCCACCATTATTAACTGATAAACCTCATCATTAACACTAATCCGGTTTAACCCCATAAGCGCAGTTTAGGTGCTAACTACACTTAATTAGCACTAATGCACTTACTTAAAATTAAACAAGATTAGTTTGGAAATCCGCCAAATCCGGCATAACTACCAATTTAACTCCACCTAACCAGATTTAGCTCTAGATAGCTAAATTTAGGCCTGAAATTGTGGGAAAATTTGGAAAGGCCATAAATTTTGGAGTTTTCGACCAAATCAAGTGTAGAAAGAGGTTATATGACCATTTTTTGGTATTCTGGACTCAATGGTGCAGGTTTCAGGAGAAAAAGAGAATTGTAAACAGGTCAATTTTTAAGTTTGAGCATAATATAGAGGCCTAAGCCATGTAAGCTGAACCAAGGAGATGTAGCCCAAGAGGGGTGAACTCCTTCATCAATTACTTATGTTGATGTGTTGTATGGTGATGTTGTACTTTATTTGCTGATGTTCAACCTTTTTTTTTTATGTTAAATTGTTCATTAAATTTACATGAAAAACACTCATGAGACTTGATAATTTTCAAGAGAACTCAAACCCTTAAGCACACATAAAACATTGTATCCAGAATCTAAAAGAGTAATTAGCACAACAATACTAAGATACTCCATTCAGATCATTTTTGGTATCTTAGCCCAGGGTATTTAGGTTTTTTTGTGCAAGAAATGATCTAATTGTTGCAATTTTGTGTCATGCTTACAAGGTTAAAAATCAAAAGAGGAGAAGGGAAGCTGGTTGAAAGCCTTGCAATTGGGTCAAGAGGAAGAAGGGAAATGTTTCCAAAGTTTTCAAGACCAGCATATCCTCAAGTTGAAGTTGAGTCTTCAGTGAGCATGTCTCATGAAGTAGAACCTACCATGATAGAAGATGAGAGAGCATTCATAAATGCATTTTTTGATATGACTGAGATGGTTAAAGTCCTCTATGAGGAGAGGAATTTAAGGATGCAAGGAGAAATTTCAAGGCCTCCGAGAGGAGAGGGTTCCCCAAGAGGAGGAGACCATGGAGATGGTAAGAAGCCACCATCCACTCCACCATTATCCTCACCACCATCTTCACCTTCCTCATCATCATCTTCCATTACCACAACTCTTCCATATGCTCAGACACATACTTCAAAAGGAGCTGGTAAATCACCCTTACTTAAAATTGATGTTAAATTTAAGATTCCTGTGTATAATGGCGAAGTTAATGCAAAGAAGCTGGATAATTGGATTCGTCAATTGGAGGTTTATTGCAGAATTCAGAACCTTCAAGAGGATGCCATAAAGTTTCAATTTTATTCCTTGAGAATGGAGGGCGCAACACTTGTATGGTGGGAAGCAAGGACTCAAGATGTGATTAAAAACCATGGTAAGATATCAATGTCTTGGTATAATTTTATTGCTACCATTAAAATGAAATTTTACCCTCTATATTACATGAAAAAATCCATTATGGACTAGTATAATTTTAGACAATTGAAAGGGAAAAGTGTTCAAGGTTACACTAATGAATTCAGGAGAAGAGCTCTTATTTTGGGTGTCAATTTGTATTCTCAAGAAACTTTGTTACAGTATATTGGGGGTTTGCACAGTTATCTTAGACATACTATTCTCATGTTCAATCCCAAAAACTTAGATGAGGTTTGTGTTCAAGCCATACATCTAGAATAAAGAGGGAAATATAGTGCAGACGAGAACATTGATAGTTTCCTTGAGTATAATGAGGGTAAAGGTAAGGGTAAGTTTAATGGAAGAGGAAAGAAAAATGGTTCTATAAAAATAGAGAAAGAGAAACTCACATGTAAACATTATTCGAAAAATGGCCACGATGAAGACCATTTTTGGCAACTCCATCTAGATTTGAAGCCAAACAAACTTAAAGACACAGAGAAGGGGAAAAATGTTGCGATCATTTTACATGACTTAGGTTTAGATTCAGGAGATGAAACCAATATTACAATAATGGGTTTGAAAGGTAAGAACATATCAAGCACTAGTTCTTCAAGTCATTATAATGTACTCAAGATGAAGATATAAGAATTGAAATCTTTCATTTTAGAGTTGTTTCAAATCATACCAAAATAAACATGTTATTTGATAGTGGTTCTCAAGCTAATTTTATTTTTGAAGACTTAGTTAAGAGGTTAAATCTTGAAACTGTTACACATCCAAGACCCTATCCTTTAGGCTGGATATGCAATAATTCAAATTTGCAGGTTGTTGGCTTGAGGGGTCCTGACCCAGGTTCAGAGTTTATGGATAAGCCAACAAACCCTTCAACTATTGGCCCTTTCAGAAATGATTTTCTTGCGCAGACCAAAGTCTCACTCGAAGTAGTATGGGGTGGTGTTGGAACCAGGTTTCTGCACCCTGAGAGAGAGTTTAATGAAGTGGTCCTCGAAAAAACCCTAAGTGATCTTCTACAGATGCGCAAAGTCAGTTTATAGTAGAATTACAGATCATGCGCAATCATCAACATAATAACATAGAAATATTTTTATTGCTTAGCGCAGATAACCACTCCGAACCAGATCTATGCCTTAATCAATGTAATACTTAACATATGTCAATACTCATGCATAAACACATCAAATAAATTTGTGCATTCAATAATAAGGAAATAGATACTGCGATCTTAAAGCATAAATAGTAAACATAGACGCATAACACAGAGAATTCCACAAAACTGTTCTTTCTGTTAGTCTTCCAGATCTGTCAATACATCTGTCATCTTCCCAAAATCCTTTCAAAAACCCTTACAATCCCTTACAAACCCTTCCGCAGAAACAGTCAGTGGAGTCCGCACACAGCCAGGACTAGGTCTCTCCGCATACAACTAGCATGAGCCTTTCACCCAACCTAAAACCCTTATAGACGCAAAATGCTATCAATATCTAATAACATTCATTGACTTAGAACTTAAGACTACTTAGCTTAGACAAACTCTAGCTGTTTATAATATGCTTAGTACGCATATACTATGGTCTCAAACCATGGTTTGAGGCCCACAGTTTACATTTGAGCTTAATTACATCAAAAATTGGGCCTAAAACCCCTTTGAATTCCATTTGTGCAGCACGCACATATGGACATACAAAAAATATCTTTGGAACTTGTGCCTCCAGGGACCCTGCTCCAACAGGCCCCTAACACAAACATGTGACTTGTCTCGAGTCAGTAAGGCACTATCACTTTTGTTTTATCCTTGAGAATCTTGACAAAAGTCTGGAGAGGGAGCACTAACTTGAGGCTCTACAGTGTTGCACCCTACGCTTCCTGAACCATTTTTTCTATCGTAGGCCCTTCATTAGCCATCTCCACACTGCACTAAGTCTGCTGAATAATCTTCAGGGTGTTGTCCAGTGTCTAAGATAGTTGTAGTGCTTCATCTTCCCACGATTACATGAATTATTTGAGCACCTATTATTTGCGACACAAGTCTGTAATTTATGTCTGAAGTCTATGGCCTTCTTACAGACGAGCAAGTCTCTGTGTGATGACCAACGTAGGTGTTGTTGTGCAGATTTCTTCGAAAAACTTCTCCTTTGTACTAAGTGTTTCGCAAAGCTTCTGCATGACCGGATCATTCTGGACAGAGGCCCAAATTCCCATGGCCTCATTCAAAGATGCTTCTCCGCATAAACAATCAATCCCTCTAGCTTCTTCGCAGGTGTATTTGTGGCCAAGACAACTGGAATGTATTGACACACCTGATTAATCTTTGCCTCCAGCGCAACGCGCCGGGCCTCTGCTTCTCTGCATGTTGTTTTGACTTGTTGTTGTTGCTGATGTGCTTGTTCAGCCTGCTGTTGGGCATATCTAGTCTTCACATGTGGGATTTCTTCTCTAAATTGGATCTCATCGACAATCATTGAATGTAGCAAGTGAATTTTTCCTGCAGGAAACACTGAAAGGTTAATGTGCACATCACCTGTTCATGTAAACTGAATACGCTGATTAGCGTCCATCTATATGGATGGTAGAGGGATGTGAACAAAGCTCACATCCCCTAAATGTGGCAAGGAAACATCTAATGGTTGCTCTGTGGTAACCTATGCCCTGGTCCGGATTACCTAGATCACGCTCTCTGGATATGGCTCACTTGAACTTCAATTCTTGTAACCCAAACTGTACAATATCTAAGGTTGATTTGTATTGGACCTCCACGTCCATCCATCAATATTATTGCGTCGAGGTAACTGTGTTTTCGATCTCATTGAGATTGTCCTCTGTAAGTGTCAGGACCTCCTATCCTGCTTTCTCTGAGCCCTTCTGCTTTTTTCGTGACCCACTCGTGGCCTGCGCACCGTTGTGCCTTTTTATATTCTTGTTGCTTCAGTCTCCTTAGGCACAGAGCCATTTTTTTCTAGAACTATGGTGGTATCAACGATTTCTCCTATAGTCATTGGGGTGGGTTCCTTCTCACCAGGTTTTTCTGTGACTATTGGTGGCACGGTTTCTGCGGGATTTTCAGTAGCCTTCTCTGTTGATTTTCCCATCGGAGTGCATGGGTGTGTTGGTGGATTCAACCAATCCGGTGCCAATTCTACTGTTACTCTTATCAAATTGTCCTGCATTACCATGTAAGGAAACTCATACCATAGACCCTCCAAAGCGACCTTCGAGCAGATGTGGATGTTGTGAAATGTAGTCTTAAAGACAGCTACCATCTTGTATTGGTCATGAAGAGTAGGGGACAGGCATGACTTTGACTGTACTACTTGGTATACGGTTTCATCATAAAAAACCTAGAATATCTTGTTCTCCTTTGCGCGCACTGGGTCAGATGAGTTCCAGAGTGTTGCTTAGCGTGCAACTTCGCTCATCGTTGCTTCCAGCTCCGGGAACTACATGTCTTTGGGATTTTTCCATCCGATCAATGCGATGATTAGCAAGAGGAAAGCATATTGGAAGTGCTTGCCCTCCTCCTGGACCTCAATTTTTTTTTAAGAAACTCTTTGCAGAGATACCCACACTAGTTGTAGATAACTCCTTCTTCACACCTTCCAGCTAGTGCAATTATGTGTGCAAGCACTTCCTTGGGCCTACACTTGCGCATCATCTTGAAAACCAAGATGAGCGAGCCAAAAAATACTACGGGGTCATTAATCTCTTCCACCAGGAATCCCCAGGATTTGCGCGTGACATCATACTTCTTTATTTGATCTACTAGCACCTTCTCCTGCACTTTCCCTTTGAAATATTCCATAGGGTCGGCCCCCTTGTTTTGCAGAACTGGGTTCCAGTGAATTAATTCTACATGAATAGGTATGCGTTCTCCCACCCAGAGCGCATCGTCATGCACCAATGCCAACAACTTCCTGACACAGATATCATTAATGGGAGTGCGCCTAAAATGAGGAATCTGTAATAGATTGAGCAGGCCTCTCTTGTGAAAACTAAGAATTTCCCTCTTTGGTTCAGGCACACCAGGCCTCCTACATAGGGAACTTGATCGAGATAGAGATCTAGGGTGAGCTTGGGAAACTTTTCAACATCTGTGATTTCCTAGTAATAAAATCGTAGTTGAGGGATTTTTGAGAGCATATCCCCCTCCATTAGGACATTATCTAGGGTCAGAGGCACTTGGATACTTGGGTGCACCTTATCCAATTCCTTCGGTGCTTTAACAGTACGTTTGTGTGATGCAATATAACTGGGTAGCCGCGAGAAGGGGGCTACTTCTACCACTTCATTGTCCCCTTATTCAATAGCCTTCAAGAGTTCGGTCATAGGTTTCTTCATTTTATCCCCTGCAAAATGGCATGGTCTGGGGTTATTTTCTCGAGTGGACTTGCACGTTCCAGATGTTTGACCCTTCTTTGTTTTGGATGGTGCAAGGGTTTCTACAATGAGTAATTTTGGTGCAACAGGGTCATCGGTTGGTCTGGTGGCTATCATCTTGTTTTGAATCATGTACCCTAGACCAGCTCAGTGCAATGATTCCTCAAACACGGGATCCAATACTGACATAGACGCAACAAAGGCAATGGAAAATAAAGAGCCTAGAGCATAAAAATCGCTTAGAACGTAAAGGAAACTATTGCGACCCCATAGGTCATATTTATACTAGTGGCGCATCTGCAACAACTCTTTGGGCATTAATGCGGTTCCATTACTGACAAAATGGTCCCAAATCTGGAAAAATCCCTTCATTAAATTCATCTTGGACATGCCTAAAAACTATAATAAATATGTCTTATCCAGTTTTACTATTCCAGTAGCTAGTTTTTGACACTTCTGCGCACCAGTCGATCTCCTGGAACAGATACCATGCACGTGCCACACCTTACTGTGCATATAATCCATAGCTAAGAATAACCATCTATAGACCGTCCCCCCTACACAGGCTTGTTGACCAAGTAATTTATAAGGTACTATCTGTCACATCCCTTAATAAATGCAAACTTCTCTGAAATTCATCATCCCAATGGAATGTTGCACCTCTTATGAGTAATCTGGTCATGGGTGCAATTATCAATTCGTACTGGGGAAAGTGCTTTCTGTAATATCCCAAAAGGCTCAACATGGAGCGCATTTTTCTTATATTCATGGGGATAGAGGGTCCTGTGAGCGTGCGCGGTTCCTTAACTTCCACTAGTTCTAGTTGTCTGCAATGTAGAGTCTCTCTTATTAGTGCATTAATGATTTCTGGGATCAAAGTTGCGCCAACTATATCAATCCCAATTTCAATGCTAAAGGTAAGAATAAAATTTTCTAATAGCGTAGACCACTCACTAGTGCCTCTGCGCAGCTCTGTTTCCAAGTACCATTCATTTGGCACCTTTCCCAATGTATGAATAAACATATGAACCCATTCAGGTCTTGGTTCTACACCCCATACCTGATTCCACATGGTTAGATGGTTGCACAGATCTTCTTTGCCAGAATATAAATCATCCTCTTTAATTACTGGGATTCCAAATCCTAGTTGCATCATCTGCGCACATTCCTCCCAATATCCCATATTCTCCTTATGTGGTTCCCACCATCTTTTTAGAGTAGCGCGCAAACTGAGATCCAAAGCATGGATTCTCTGTTCTACAAGTACATACCTTTCTAGCTCTCCTAGGAACATTTTTACATTAGTGGATCCATCATAGTGTGGGAAATCACGTACCTCAGATGTTATACAACACAGAGCGTGGGTCACACGATTACAACTCAACGTAGACTCCTCATGCAGTCGGTTCTTCCAATTCTCTAGTTCTTCATCAGAGTTTGAAAAACAAGAACTATCCTTCTCCCATTTAAGGTTCCCATCTGGGATTGGATTAATCTAGTCTTCCTCGGGCAAAGTTAGTTTATATATTTGATCAATATCATCCTCAGTGTGTGTTGGTTCAGTATACCTTTGACCTTCTACAGGATCCAGAGGAGTGATGAACCTAACTCCATTGCTCTTAAATTCCATTCTCCGTTTCTTCAGATTGATAACACCATGAATTTCAATGGCCCAATCTAATCCTAGAAGTGCATGATAGGGATCATTATCATCTACAATTTCTCTGGCTTCAAAGTCTACCAACACGTTAACACCTTCTATATTGACCACAAATTTTGACAATCTCCCCAAATGAATGATCTTCTGATGGTTAGACATGCACAGTTTGATAGTGGACCATTCCAACTTCAGTTCTCCCATGTGCTGCCATGTTTGTAGTATTTAAATCCTTCTTCACCTCTAGCACACTATTCATTGTACCCATATATGTTTGATAAGTTTGTCACACCAACATCCCCCTTAAACACTTTCAATCTTTATCCGGGTGATCACAGTTGCAATTAGGTATAGGATGGTATGATACTACAATCACAAGATGAAAATTTTGAATCTATTATCCATGATATATTCAACTGTAAATATTTTGTAAGTCAAGAGGAATATGTTCCAACTCTAAATGATCAAGGTATTTTTCAAATTTATGTATCTAAATTTTCTATCCATCAAGAGTCTAATGTGTTTAATCTTAAATATGATCAAACCAATGGAATCAATACTATTTCCATCGATACATATGTTGATAGTAGTGCATATCTACCTGATGATGTTTCTAAACCACCCAAAATTAATGATCCATCATCAGAAAATTCAGAGACCTATCAGGAAGTTGAGGCACTTCAGCCCTTGCTAATGGTTATGTGAGGTCCTCACAGTCCTTTTGAGATATCCGAGCTAAGTTGGATCCAAATTTTTAAGCATAATTATTCCCTTAACATTCTTCCGCTGGTTATGAGTTCATTCTTAAATGACTCTCTGTGCATTCAAGTTGATATTCATGATGCCCAAGGTATAATTTCTGATCATATGAAGGATTCTTGGTTGGTTAGTCCCTTCTCACATAGATCCCTTGTGTTAGACTAAGAGTTGGAGAGAACATCTTTCACAGAACCCCACAGTTTTAAAGCCTATCATTCTGATTATCAAGATAAAGGTCATTTTGTGTTGAACGATTCCTCTCTGTTAGAACCTTCCGAATCCAATTATCTTCCCATCTCTCTTGTGTATATTTTTGATGTAGGGGCTTTAGGTTCAAGAAAATCCTTTATAAATTAATAGACATAGGGGGTCTTGTGTTTTAAAATAATATTGATTTATTATGTAATTATTAATGTTTTGAGTGACATTTAGGAATTAATTAAATATTGAGAGAAATTGTAAATGTTCCCAAATGATTGGAGAACATGAGGGAATAGGATAGTTGAGATAAGATATTTGATTGTAATTCCTAAAGTAGATTCAGTTTCATGATTTTTGGGATTAAAGAGGATCCTTAGGGATATTAGATAGATTTTAGGACTTGAGGATTTTAGGGAAAGTATTGAGGATATGAAACTAAATTAGTTCAGATTATTCTGTATAAAAATAAATAGGCTTCAAGGCAAAAGGCGGAGAGAGTGTAGTGTGAGTAATTCAATTGAAGGCAAATAGGGTTTGTCGTTGTAAGCCTTCAGGAAAATATGATAGAAGGCCATTGATCAGAATATCAGGCCAGAGAGGAACCATTTTGTAATTATTTGGTTGTTTATATATGGAGAAAATTCGATCCAAAGGTGTGTAATTATGTGTGCATTGATGATTTAATTGCATATGAGAAATGATCAGAGTTTATGAATAGTTTGGAATAAACTCTGTGACAAGGGTTCGAATTAGAGATTCTGCGTATAATTGAAGAAATTGATGGCTACCAAGACATGATTAATGTCGACATTGTGGTTTTGAATGTAATAAGGTTTATACATACCTTTGATAATACTGTGGAAGGTTTGCAGTCATCAATCACTAGAAGGATCGATGACAATAGCAAAGGAATTGAATTCTCAATTCAGAATTCAAAAATTGGGTTATCGATTATATGTGTAGTGGAGGCATATTCGATTGAATAAGAAATTCGAACCGAGACTCAGAGCAGAACAAAATATTAATTCTGGGAATCCAAAGGGTTTTCACACCATTTTAATGAGGAGTGTTGAATATGAAATGAACCTATCAAAATGAACAATGACACAACGGATTTAGGAAGGCAGAATTGAATGATGGCACAGCGGAATTGTAGGTGCAGTGGAAAGGAACCAAAGGTTATCGAACCGTGAGGAGGGTTCTGCAATAATGTATAGTGGAACAGCAGAGGGCGGATCTTCAATGAAGAAGAAATGGAGCGGGGTTTAGATAGAATAGCCAAAGTAATGGAGTGGTTCATCAAATAGGAGGAAGATCCACATTAAGGGATCCAAACGAAAGTATACACCAAAGAACAAGGTGGAACCACGTGTTGAAGAATCAGAATGAACCGGGAGCAATTAATAGTGAAAGCGAAAGTGGAACTGTGAGTAAGCGGAACCGTAAGCCATGACAAAGGGGAGCTGTGAAGGTGGTTTTGGAAACCAACCTATGGGTTTCATGTAACAAATAAATGATATGTGGTATTCTTAAATTGAACGCGATAATAGTCTGGGAATGACACGTGACTAGGATGGTATTTCAATACCAGAAATTTCGCGTTGGTTTGGAGTATTAAAGGGTGCGCATTTTAATTATGCAATGGTCGTTAGATCATCATGTCGAATTGCAGGAAAGTGTCATCCATTGGATCACAAATGAAGATCGATGTTAACAGAGGTGTGGACCCGACATCGAAGGTATGTTAATATATGTTGGGCCCGAACATTAATATTTGCTGGTGCTTTGGTTTTAAATCAAAGTCGATATTTCATATGAAATATGGAATGTTAACATGGTTGATTATATAAATGTGGGGCCAAATAACATGCAAATTGGTGAGCATGTATGATGAGTGGTAAGTGTTGGCATATACATTAATGTATGTCTTGGCGAGGATTTGCTTTGGAATTTTAACCATCGTTTGAAGTCACATATGAAGTTTGATTCTTGAGTTTTAAACCAAGGTCAAGGTTGGAGTATGAAATGTCAAATGGATATTTTATATGGCAATTAAGTAATGAAATGGTTTCTGTTAATGAAGTTTTAGAGTGGAGTTTTCTTATATGGCTTTAACCACAAGTTGAAAAAAGAAGAAAAAATTCCACATTAAAAGTTTTCTCAGATTGAGAATTATATTGGGCACAAAATTGGGTGCATGCACTTTATATGCATTGAAAGTAGAGAATGTGGGTTTAGGAGCACTTGGGCTGCTAACAAGTGGTATCAGAGCAAGAAAGGTTCTTTTGAAAAATAATTTGTTTTTGAATGCATGAAATGAGGAAAGCTTGGAATTTTAAATCTGTTTAACAGTAATTGCAGATATGCAGTGAAGGTATGACAATGGGGAAATTCAGATTTGCAGAATCTGAAGTTTAAAAGAAAACGTGCTTTGAAAATCTATCATGATTTGTTCTTAAATATGTGAACACAGGTATGATGGTGATGGAAAAACAGGAAAATAAATCAGATTTGAATCTAACAAGACAACATGTAGTGCAGCAGAGTATTGGAAAATTTGCAGAAGAAATTACAAGTGATTGTTGAAACAAATATTGAAGGTGAGGTATTTTGATTTTGTTTGCAGAATGCAGATTGTAGGCAATTGAGGAGCGTCTCATCAAGAAGATCACAACTTTAAAAATTAGTGATGGAGGAAACCAGTGAAGGTTTCTAAAGAGAAAGAATAATGTGGCAGAACCTGGAGGAATTCCAACAGAGGTTGGATAAAAAGAACAGATGTGTTCTTGAAAGGGTGTAGATGAGTTGAAGCCTAAAGGAGTAGAGAAGAATGCTCAAGAGGTTCCAGAAGATAGAGGACCAGTGCTTGCCAAATGACCAAATCCAGGGAAAGGATTGGTGAGGTAAGTTGAAACAAGGATGACTTGTTATTGTAGAGGCTTTAGTGCAACCCATGATGAATGAGTGAGAACTCATGAAGGAGAAGATGGATACTGATATTCATAGAAGAAATGGCAGAGGTTTGAAAGAGACCACAACAGAATGAAAGGGAAGAAAGAAGATGCCAAGATAAATGGCATATAGAGACAGTTAATGAAGGAAGATTATGAGAGAAAATTAGCTGAGATTAGAGAACAATTTAACAAATTGAAAATGATGATAGAAGAATACCAGAGGTGTAGTTTTCTTATAATAAGAATGGTAAAGTGGCATAGGCTATAAAGGAAGAAAGAGCAAATTATAAATGCTCGACTAAAGGATAAATTACTCAGAATGAAGGAGTATTTGGAAAAATACTTGAAGACTGAAAATTCAAGTGAGACAAAGAGGTCGAATGAATTTACATATGATAAATTTTGTATGTTTGTAGGAAGAACATGTGGAGAAGGAAAAACTGCTAATATTGTCATAGAGGAAGAAAATGGAACAACCAGACTTTTGAAAATGTCCATACACAGTTGGAGAAAAGTTTTACTTTTCAATATATTGGAAGTAGAACTTATGATGATGGCAAAAAGATGGAAATTGAGCAATCAGTTGAAAAGCTTGAGGGGACTGAATAGAAGACCATTGAAGAATTTCTGAATTGTATAGAGGACTTGGAACAACAGGAGGATTTGATGATTAAGTCATCAAATGAGACCATAAGGTCTTATGGTTTTAAAACTGACAAGTTGTGTGTGAATGCAGGTATTGAAGAAGACAATTCATGTGATGAAACTGTAGTGAGTGAAGCTGAAAGTTGCCAAGAAAAATATGATGATGATTATCTTTCAGATGAAGATCAAATTGAATTACTGCAACCAAAGGAGTTTATAAACTCCTTGTTTTGTGAAAATAATTGTTTCAATGGAGATATGGCAGTTATGTTTAATGATGAGAAATTTGTTAATGATAATGAAAAATTGATTTTATTAATGAAGAGTGATGGACATATAACTAAACCTATTGCATATATGGAAGATCAGAATTCTATTCTGATGAAAGATGAAGAGATAGTGATAGCATGAAACTTGACTTGTGATAAAGAGAAAAATAGTGAAGATTGTATAAATGTTTTCACAGATGAGATGACAGATTTGTGGTATGAGTTAATTATTCTAGAGCAGAGGCTAGAAACAAAGAGAATAAGTGTTCAGGTTGTAAAGTCAGAGCTGAATGAGAATGAAAAAGTTCATATTTATAAACCAGAGCAAAGAAACATCCTTGAAATGAATGATGTAGAAGAGAGACTAGCTGACAGTCTCAAAAATTATTTGAAGAATTGGAATCAGCATACTGATGTGTTGATAAAGGAGGAAATGTCAGAGCAACAAATTGAAATATTGCTGGAGGAAGAGGAGACACAAAGATTGTATAACTTTGATGTTTGTTTTATGATTGCAGGTGCTGATGAAAGGACTAAAGAATGTTTGGTCCAGGAGAACAAATTAAAGCAGAGAGAAGAAGATGATAGTGACCGGAAAATTAAATACCAGTCCAAGAAATTGCTGAAGTTGGGAAACAAAGAAATTGTCATAAATGACAATCAGGAGGAAGTTTTCAGTTGCAGAAAAAAAGAGGGTAAGGATGATAGGGAGCAAGTAAGAGCTCAACAAGAAGGAGCAAGAGTAAGAGCTCAACAATTAAATATAGAAATTCAGCAATCAAGAGGAAGAAGTACTCAGCAGTCAGAAGATACATTAGACAAAGAAATTGAATTGATAGGAAAGCTAATGGTGAAAGTGTCTCAGAAGAAGACAACAGCAAGAAAGCAAAGAAACAGCAACAACAAGAGAAAGAAGTAACAGAATGTGAAAGCATAGCAAGCAGGAAGATGCAGCATAAAGTATGGAAGCTTGGAGAAGTACAGCAGAAGAATAATGCAGGTTATGGACAGTAGCAAAATAGAGTCTGGGATCCAGGAAGACAAGGACTAAAAGCACATGATCAGGAGATCATGATTATTTTTAACCTTGGGAGTCTGATGCAGGGGCATTAGGTTCAAGAAAATCCTTTGTAAATTAATAGACATAGGGGGTCTTGTGTTTTAAAAGAATATTGATTTCTTATGTAATTATTAATGTTTTGAGTGACATTTAGGAATTAATTAAATATTGAGAGAAATTGTAAATGTTCCCAAATTATTGGAGAACATGAGGGAATATGATAGTTGAGATAAGATATTTGATTGTAATTCCTAAAGTAGATTCAATTTCATGATTTTTGGGATTAAAGAGGATCCTTAGGGATATTAGATAGATTTGATGACTTTAGGATTTTAGGGAAAGTATTGAGGATATGAAACTAAATTAGTTCAGATTATTCTATATAAAAATAAATAGGCTTCAAGGAAAAAGGCGGAGTGAGTGTAGTGTGAGTAATTCAATTGAAGGCAAATAGCGTTTGTCGTTGTAAGCCTTCGGGAAAATTTGATAGAAGACCATTGATCAGAATATGAGGCCAGAGAGGAACCATTTTGTAATTATTTGGTTGTTTATATATGGAGAAAATTTGATCCAAAGGTGTGTAATTATGTGTGCATTGATGATTTAATTGCATATGAGAAATGATCAAATTTTATGAATAGTTTGGAATAAACTCTGTGACAAGGGTTCGAATTAGAGATTCTGCGTATAATTGAAAAAATTGATGGTTTTCGAGACATGATTAATGTCAAAATTATGGTTTTGAATGTAATAAGGGTTATACATACCTTTGAGAATACTATGGAAGGTTTGCAGTCATCGATCACTGGAAGGATCGATGACAACAACAAAGGAATTGAATTCTCAATTCATAATTCAACAATTGGGTTATCGATTATATGTGTAGTGGAGGCATATTCGATCGAATAAGAAATTCGAACCGAGACTCAGAGCAGAACAGAATAGTAATTCTGGGAATCCAAAGGGTTTTCACACCATTTTAATGAGGAGAGTTGAATCTGAAATGAACCTGTCAAAATGAAGAATGACACAACAGATTGAGGAAGGCAGAATCAAATGATGGTGCAGCGGAATTGTAGGTGCAGTGGAAAGGAACCAAAGGTTATAGAACCATGAGGAGGGTTCCACAATAATGTACAAAGGAACAGCAGAGGGCGGATCTTCAATGAAGAAGAAATGGAGCGAAGGCACAACAAAGAAATGGAGTGGGGTTTAGATAGAAAAGCCAAAGTAATGGAGCGGTTCATAAAATAGGATAAAGATCCACATTAAGGGATCCACACAAAATTATATGCCAAATAACAAGGTGGAACCACGTGTTGAAGAATCAGAATGAACCGAGAGCAATTAACAGTGAAAACGGAAGTGGAACTGTGAGTAAGCAGAACCGTAAGCCGTGAAAAAGGGGAACTATGAAGGTGGTTTTCAAAACCAACCTATGGGTTTCATGTAACAAATAAATGGTATGTGTTATTCTTAAATTGAATGCGATAATAGTCTGGGAATGAAACGTGGCTAGGATGGTATTTCAATACCGACAATTTCGCGTTTGTTTGGAGTATTAAAGGGTGCGCATTTTAGTTATGCGATGGTCGTTAGATCATCATGTCAAATTGCAGGAAAGCGTCATCCATTGGATCATAAATGAAGATCGATGTTAATGGAGGTGTGGACTCGACATCGAAGGTATGTTAATAAATGTTGGGCCCGAACATTAATATTTGCTGGTGCTTTGGTTTTAAATCAAAGTCGATATTTCATATGAAATATGGAATGTTAACATGGTTGATTATATAAATGTGGCGCCAAATAACATGCGGATTAGTGAGCATGTATGATGAGTGGTAAGTGTTGGCATATACATTAATGTATGTCTTGGCGAGGATTTGCTTTGGAATTTTAACCATCGTTTGAAGTCACATATGAAGTTTGATTCTTGAGTTTTAAACCAAGGTCAAGGTCGGAGTATGAAATGTCAAATAGATATTTTATATGGCAATTAAGTAATGAAATGGCTTCCGTTAATGAAGTTTTAGAGTGGAGTTTTCTTATATGGCTTTAACCACAGGTTGAGAAAAGAAGAAAAACTTCCGCATTAAAAGTTTGCTCAGATTGAGAATTATATTGGGCACAAAATTGGGTGCATGCACTTTATATGCATTGAAAGTAGAGAATGTGGGTTTAGCAGCACTTGGGCTGCTATCAATTTTTAAATTAATTATATTTCTTACACAATTTATTTGATTTAGGGTATTCAACTATTTTAACCATTCAGCATACCAAAACACTCATTATGACACAAACACTATGTTTTATTGGACATATGTTTCTAATATTTTTCCAACTTAGTATCCTAGTTGGTTTCCCATATTCATAATCTCAAAAATTGTTTTAAATGCCCTAATCTTTCATATTTATGATTTTTCATATAATTGGATACAAAGGGAACTGATAAAGACTCTAGAATCTTATATGTTAATTGACCAATTCGATCATTATAACAAGGATTCTCTTTGTGATGTGAATATTTTAACTGATAATTTATGTTCTCATCAGTCTCATGGTCCTCAAAATGGTTGTTATGAATATCATGATCCAATTTTTGAATAGCTAGAGCAATATTACCTAGAAATCTCCATTGAAAATAAAAAATTTCGATCCATTTTAATGTTTGCAATAATAGAAAGTGTAGATGAATTTGTATTCCCAAGAAGCCTACAAGGTTTGTATAATCAACATTTCAAAAAACAAGGTAAATTTTGAAACTGGTTCAAAACATTTTGTATGGCACATCCTTCAGGTAATAAGTTAGACCTTCAATTAGTAGTGCAAGTTTTCAAAGTTCTTATATTTTCTATTACACATTGTTTTATATTTCTTTTAATTACACGTATCTTTGTGGTTGCACATTAGGAATGACTATGGATTCATTGGAAAAATCATTACACTTCTCCCTTACCTTCTAGTTGGTTAGGTTAGGAGTAGGCTTAGTTTCATTTAGTTTCCCTGACATTGCATCTACCCTTTATCTTGTTCTCCATTGAGTCTCTGCATTTGTTTGTTTTCTTATTGTTTTTCCAGCATGTTTCCTTTACGTCCCTCTTTCGTTTTCTTTTTTCTTTGGGTTTTGTTTCATTTTTTTCATGTATTTTATATTTTTTTGTTTAGTAAAACTTTTAATGAAAGAAGCTCCTGTTTGGCTCAAAACACAATGTGGAAAAAATTGGAAAGGGAAATTTTGATGATGAAAAATGCTTGGATAACCTATTACCTTTTCTCTATCTTGGTTTGTATATCTTTAAATTCCATGATTTTTGTATGGAAAATATGATCCAATTGAACAGAAATCATTTGGTCAAACTATGAAACTTGTATCTATTCTAGGATCCTCATTCCTCAACTTGGTATTGTAAGTAAATAGTTTTTTTCTTGCCAATCCAGTCAAGTAGAGTAAGGATAAGGTGGAAATAAATGAGTGAAAAAAATAATATCAGAGGTCTATAAATAATCTTCTTAAGGGGTTACCTCGTCTTTTCTCAATAGTTTAGGATCCCTCTTCCATTGATTGAAAATAATAAGTCTCGAAGCACAGCCCTATTAAATAAATAAATAAGTGTGAAAGAAGAGAAAGGATTCATGCGCAAGGAGGTGAAGCAAGTGACTTCACCAGGGTACTGTCCAGGCTCAATGCTAGTGAAGCAATTCTTTTGCTCCTGTAGTGACTATGTTGGGCTACTATCTATGCCTAATGGTAGTGGAGAAACACTATAAATGAAACTCATACTTTGAATATCTTAAACTCATTGTGCATATTACCCTTTCCTATATCGAAACAATTGTGATTTAGCAAGCCTTGATATATGTTTAAATGGGTAAGGGAATGGAGGGGACTATATCTCTAATATGGTTGAGTATGGAAGACAAGGCAATCTACAAGATGAATCAATACTTCCTAAAATACTGAGACTTTTCACTTAGGGAATACAACCTAAATAGAGAAGTTGGAGTTCTACCAGTGTGTCACCAAGTGTTGTCTCTGCAATAAAAACCCTCCAAAATTTTTCTCACACTTGAATTTTGGAGCCTACTAAGGATCTTACATTTCTCTATGGTTACTCCATGTTCGTTTGATGTTTTGAAAAGAATTTAAGTCTTCTTCCCAATTTTAAATATTTTTCAAGTCACTTGCAGTCACATGCACCGTCTTTGATAAGTTTATGAGAACACTTCCTTCATGCAAGCTTGAATAGGCATAGAATCATCCATAAAGACAATGCCTATGTGATCTGAAATGATTGTATTGGTTTTGCTGTGCTAAGTGTCTTTTCGGTTTATAAACATGTGCATACTTGTCTCATTATTTTGCATAAGGATTTAGGATTTTAACCATGAATTGCAGATGATTTTTACTAAATTAGAAGAATTAAACAAGCTTAAATAACATTGAACAATAGTGTAAAATAGAGAAATAAATAACCACATGAAATTTACACGGCAAGCATGATGAAGCATTTTACCCCTCTTGGGCTACATCTGCTGGTCTAGCTCCCAATGGCTTCCATCTTTTATTATGCTCAAAATTTTGCTACTAAATATAGTTACAATGCTCTAATGGCTATTTTCTTTGCACCAATGGCTCCATAATGCTCCAATTAGTCAAAATGACTCTTCATTCACTCAGAATGGGTGAAAATTGAGTCTCCTACTCTTTTTCCCAGTTACACCTAGAAAAGCTCCACTAAAAGTGGAGAACTCCACTTAACTGGAGCTAAAATATCTTCTTCGCCAGAAATGGCATGCTTTGCCAAAATATTCTCCGTTTAATTCGCAACATTAAACTTTGCGGTTGGGGAAGCCACATGCCAACCCCAAACCCGCAGCCTAACCATAACGGTCGATGGAACCTGCATTGAAACTGTGGTTAGGTTGTTTAAGCCTGGGTTGAACCATCAAGGGTTAACACTGACTGCAGATTTTTCATTTTAAAATGTTGCAATGTGACCATGTCATGGGAACTGTTGGTGGAGACTACGATGAACTGTTTGATTTCGGGTTGGTAATATATGCCATGTCAACACCATTGTGGGGACCACTTGCAATAAAACTTAAATAGAACTTGATGCCTATACTGGTTAAGTAACATCGTGCAAAGCGGGTGGTATGCCATGCGCTTGCTACACAGGAGGTACCACGATCAATTCCTGTGGACTCCACAAAAATTTTATAATGCGGTTCAAGGGCCACATGGCGGCCTTAGGGCTAGGCACGAGGCACCTCCTGATTGGCCCTAAGAAAATGTACAAAATCATTTGACCAATAGGAATTAGACACTTTTCAACCTATAATTGGTTTTGAGGAAGGAATATTCCTCAGAATATTCCATTTTTTTTACTGTGCATCCACCCACTTGCTGACTGTGCATCCTAGTCAAACCTGGTCAAACTGTCGCAATTTTACCTATTTGGAATTTCAATCAAAACATGATATCTCCCTCATACAACATCGGTTTTTCAAACCGTTCGTGGCGCCGGAATAAGGAAGACGAGATCTATGCAACCATCCTAATTTCAACCAAATCTTGTAACTTTGAATCTTGAGCAAAATTTATGAACTCTTGATCACTCGTCCCTAATGGGAAGCTTTTGGACCCCAAAATACTTGATTACCCGTTCAGTAGATGAGGGTAAAACTCCCTCACCTTTCCAACCCCCATCCATTTTTCCTTGGTTGGTTTAGTTCCTTTGAGCCCAACTAGAAGGTAGTCAACACTTCCCCTCTTGGATTCTCTTGTCCTCCTATCAAGAATTGGATCTTCTTTGAGCTCATCCAGAAATTTTGGCAAGAAATCTTCAATATAAGGTAGTTAAACATCACTTCCTTGATCATTGATCAATGGTGGCTCATACAAATGCAATTTTTCAACATTAACAACTGGATACATTTGCATATATGAAGGCAAGACAAGTTGAAAAACATTATTACCAACTTGATTTATGATATTGAATGGACCATAGCGAATGGGTTTGAGCTTTTTACCTTCCCCTTTCATCATTTATTTGCTAATGTGAAACCATACCTCATTTCCCTCTTGAAACTTGTGATCAAATCGATGTTTGTCATGCCTCTATTTGTATTTTATTTGACTTTTCTCAAGTTGTTCTTGAACTTGTTGATATAATCTGAATTGGCTTAGTGAAATTTCGAGCCTTGTCAATGTCACTATGGCCATAAATTGCAACATATTTCCCAAAGATGAAGTCTAATGGAAATTTTGGCAATACCCAAATCGTACTTCAAAAGGTGATGTTTGCGTAGAAGGGTGCTTTGCCTGATTGTAAGCATGATAAATGTAATGCAGTTGATCATCCCACAACTTAAGGTGTTTTCTGCAATATCCTCTCAATAGATGCACAACAATTATGTTCACCACCTCGATTTGTCCATATGTTTGTGGATGAAAAGCGGTACTCTTTTTCAACTTTGTGTCCATCATTCTCTATAGATTTGACCAAAAATTCCCAATGAACCTAGAATCCCTATCACTAACAATAGAAGTGGGAAATCCAAAATGAACCCAAAAATTTTGAAAATAAATTTCAGAAATTTTTTCAGCAGTAATGGTTTCCTTACATGGCATAAGTATACACATTTTACTGAATCTATCCACAACTACATATATACAATCATGTTGTTTTCTTGACATAGGTAGACCTCCAACAAATTCCATGGAGACACTCTCCCATGTCCTTGATGGTACCGGTAGTGGTGTGTACAATCTAAGCTTCCTATTACTAGGCTTACTTGTTGCACACATAAAACAACCTCTTAGAAATTGCGACACACTATCTATCATGCGAGGCCAATAGCAATACCTTTGCGGATGTGCCACTGTTTTTCTTACCCCAAAGTGTCTAGCAATAAGAGATGAATCAGATTCTCTCATGACACTTAGCCTCTTTCCTTATGGAATAAAAAAATTTCCCAAATGAAAGAACAAATTGTTATGCATGTGATAATATTTGTATTCAACTTGATTCCCTTCACTCAAACTAGCATACACATCTTGAAAATCAATTTCATGTGCATATTGTTCTATGTAACTCTCATGTACAACAGAATAATTTTTGAGTAAAGTAGAAGCAATAATGACTGTTCTTGAAAGCATATCTGCAACTTTATTGAAAATGAATTTCTTGTACCTTATAACCAAGTGAAAATGTTGAAGAAATCCCATCCACCTGAAATGTCTTGATTGCTGCAATTTTGTTTGTGACTGCAAGAAATATAATGGTTGGTGATCGGTATGCACAATAGTCTATTTACCCATCAAGAAGTGTTTCCACTTCTTGACACTTTGTACCAATGCACATAGTTCTTTGTCATATGTAGGATAATTAGTCACAACACCATTAAATGTTTCAGAATGAAAAGCGATAGGCTTACCATGCTGCAAAAGTACTGTGCCAATGGCATAATCACTAACATCGATTTGAATCTCGAATGGCTGTCCCAAATTTGGTAATGCAAGGAATGGAGCTGAACTGATCTTGTTTTTTAAAGCTTCGAAGGCTTGTTGTTTTTTTCCTCCCCATTGGAAACATTTCTTCACACTTGTCACTACATGCATAGGAGCTGCGATGGAAGAAAAGTTAGCAATAAACTTTCTCCAATATTGAGTTGCACCTAAGAAACTTCTTACCTCGATAATTGTTTTGGGTGTGGGCCAATTCACAATGGCTTCCACTTTATAAGGATCAATCCTCAATTATCCTCCTCCTACAATATGTCCCAAATAGACCAAACAAGTCTTTCCAAACTCACACTTTGACATCTTAAGAAACAATTTCTCTTTCTTCAAAATATCAAGCACTCTATTCACATGTAAGACATGATCTTCTCTTCTTTTGCTGAAAATTATAATGTCATCTAAGTAGACAATAAAAAAATCATCAAGGAATGGACGCAAAACACTATCCATAACACACATGAAAGTTTTCGGTGCATTACACAAACCAAAAGGCATAACCAGCCACTCAAAGAGTCCTTGTTTGGTTTTGAATGTAGTTTTCCATATATCACTTTCTGTAATTCTTACTTGATGATATCCACTTCGTAAATCTAACTTAGTGAAAAAAATTTCTTCTTTTAGCTGATCAAGCAAATCATCTATTCTTGGGAGTGGGTAATGATTCTTTATTGTAATCTTGTTCAAAGCTCGAAAATCTACACAAATGCGCCAAGTCCCATATTTCTTTAGTATCAAGACTATGGGTGAACTGCATGGCAACGTTCTTGGTATTATGATTCCTTTGTCCAACATCTCTTTGATTTGCCTCTTTATTTTAGCATTCTCCATTATTTACATGTGATACATACCGATGTTTGGAAGAGGAAAATCTTGCTGCAACTGAATCTCATGTTGAATCTCTCTTTTTGGAGGCAACCTTATTGCCTCCTGGAACTTCTCATGATGTGAATTAACTACATCATATAAATCTAATTTCAACTTAGGATCACATCCCTCAAATTATTCATGATTAACACCAGCTTTAGGCTTAATCATAAGAAGAAAAAAATTCTTACTTGAATTTACCAACCTCTTTACCTGTCCAACATTTACCATAGGAATGTTTGTCTTCTTGTGATGTGCTCTAACAATGAACTCCTTGCCATATTTGAACAAATGATACTTGTTCTCAAGGAGATAGAAGATATCTTTCCTATCATACAAGTAAGGAATCCCTAATACAATACCAGTGATGTCAAGCGGAACCACATCTAATTCAATTGTGTCAAAAAAACTTGTAGTGATTGCAAACTGCAATATGAATTTCTTTGAAACCTGTAGATTTTCATCCTTACAAACCCAACCTAATGGATATGGTTTTGGATGTGGTATGGTCTCAAGGTTAAGTTTCTTGACCAAATATTTAGAGATTAAGTTCTCTTGTGATCCACTCTCAAACAATGTATCAATATTGGTATGCTTGGATATGACCCTCACATGAAATAGTTCAATTCATTCTTCTTCATTTAGAGTGTTTATGTGACAGTTTGATGTACTGGTACTGGGTTTAGTTTCAATTTCTTTTCCCTTCATGTTATTTAATACCATGGCTGTAATCTTAAATCCATCACTTGAATCATATCCTAAATCATGTTGAGTTGTAGCAGCAATTTTCTGTTTCCCTTTGTTATTGGGTTTCTTTGGCCTCATTTCAAGATATAATTTCCAACAATGAGTTTCATCATGGCCTTCTTTTGGATAATGTTTACAAACCACTTTTTCTCCCTCTTTATTAACAGATGCATTCTTTTTGTTTTTACCTTTTGAAGTCTTTTCTTTGGCTTTACCCTTAAAAGGTTTCTTTCTACCCTCTTCAAAAATGTTCTTCCCTCCAACTTCTAGATATTTGGCCTGAACACATAATTCATCTAGGCTGGTGGGGTTAAACATGAGAATATTATGTTTAACGTATCGATGTAAGCCTCCTATGTACTTGAGCAAAGTATCTTGGCTCTGCAAATCTGCCCCTAATAAGAGAGATCTTATCCTAAATTCTTGGGTGTATTCTTGCACATTTTGTCCCTTTAATTACCTAAAGTTTTGCCAGTTCATGATGGCTTTCTGAATATGAGCTAATGGATAAAAAATTTGTTTTATAGCAGTAATGAAATTTGACCATGATAGAATAATCTTACCATGTTTCTTGATTTCCTCCTTTCTCTTAGCTTCCCACCAAACGAGTGTTGCACCTTCCATTATCAATGAAGGTAATTGGATTTTATTATCATCATCTTGAAGGTTATGGATTCTCAAATAGACCTCCAATTTCCTAATCCAATTATCAAGCTTTTCTACATTGACTTCATTATTAAACATAGGCAATTTGAACTTAACATCAAGTTTTAAAAAAGGACTTTTACCAGTGCTCTTTGACTTGTGTGGCTGATGTACTGAAGAAAAAGTAGAGGATGATGATGATGAGGGTGAGGATGGTGGCTCTCCATTGCTTCCATTTCCTCCATTTCAATTCTTTGACTTATCTTCATCATTGTGACCTCCTAAAGATCCTTGTCCCTCCTTGTGAATTTTAGATCCTTCTCCTTCTAGTCTCTCATTCCTTTCTTGATAAAGGATTCTAACCATCTCAGTCATGTCAAGAAATGCTTTCCTAAACACTCTTTCTTCCTCCTTGGGTTCAACTTCTTCATGGATTTATCCTTCCTCTCGAGGCATGCTTAATGTAGAATTTTCTTCCTTAGGAGGTTAAATAGGTGGTGGAAATTGTGGAAATCTTGCTCTCTTTGACTTGGATCTTCTTGAGACCCTTCTGCTTCCACCAATTTTCCTTCTCCTATTTTGAGCTCGAGCCTTGCAAGCGTCTAAAACTTGCAAACAATTAAACAATTCTTTGCACTAAACAACACTAGAGAATAAATTCTAGCTCTGATACCAATCTGATTTGAAATGAATGTATTATTTTTTTTGTGCTAAGTTTCTTTTCAGTTTGTAAACATGTGCATACTTGTCTCATTAGTTTGCATAAGGATTGAGGATTTTAACCATGAATTTTAGATTATTTTTAGTGAATTAGAAGCATTAAAAAAGCTTAAATAACACTGAACAACAATGTAAAACAAATAAATAAGTCACGACATGAAATTTACACAGCAGGCGTGATGAAGCAGCTCACCCCTCCTGGGCTACATCTCATGGTTCAGCTCCTAATGGCATGTCCATCTTTTATTATGCTCAAAATTTTTCTATTACATGTAGTTACAGTGCTCTAATGGTTGTTGTATCTACACCAACGGCTCCAGAATGCTCCAATTAGTAAAAAATGAATATTCATTCACTCATAATGGGAGAAAATTGAGTCTCCTACTCTTTTGCCCAGTTACACCTAGAAAAGCTCCACTAAAAGTGGAGAAATCCACTTAGCTGGAGCTAAAATGGCTTCTCCACCAGAAATTGCACGCTTTGCCAAACTGTCCGCCATTTAAGCCACAACATTAAACTTTTTGATTGGGGTGGCCACATGCCAACCCCAAACCCGTAGCCTAACCATAACAGTCGGTGGAACTCGCATTGAAACTGCAGTTAGGTTGTTTGACCCCAGGTTGAAACGTCGGGGGTTAACACTGATCGCTGAGATTTTGTTTTAAAATGTTGCAATGTGACCATATCATGTGAACCGTTGGTGGATAATATGATGAATTGTTTTATTGCGGGTTGGTAACATATTCCATGTGAACACCATTGCGGGGATCGCTGGTGGGTGGGACCACCGGTAATCCCCAACCCCCAAACTCCAATGTAATAAAACTTAAATAGAACCTGGTGCCTATAATGGTTAAGTAACATCATGTAGAGCGGGTGGTATGGCATGCGTTTGCTGGGCAGGAGGTCCCATAGTTGATTCCTGTGGACTCCACAAAAAATTTATAATGCGGTTCAAGGGCCATGTGGCACCTCCTGATTGGCCCTAAAAAAAACGTACAAACTCATTCGACCAATAGGAATCAGATACTTGTCAACCTAAAATTGGTTCTAAGGAAGGAATATTCCTCATAATATTCTTTTTTTCTTACTATGCATCCACCCATTTGCTAACTGTGCATCCCAGTCAAACCTGGTCAAACTGTCACAATTTTATGTGTTTGGCATTTCGATCAAAACGTGATATATCCCTCATACGACATCTGTTTTTCGAACCGTTTGTGGTGCTAGAATCAGGAAGATGAGATCTATGCAACCATCCTAGTTTCAACCCAATCATGTAACTTTGAAGTTTGAGAAAAATTTATGGACTCTTGATCACTATGCAATGTCAACTCATGATGGAAGTCAATTCACAGTTTCATCGACAATATCCCTCATTTTAGTTGTTATTGTACTTTTATTACAATGAGTTTTTTTAATTTTTGCTTTCATGCACTTTCACTTTCACAAGTGTTGATTTCACATTCACAGTTGTTTCTTTTACTTTATTTCACTTTAATAGGTGGAATTTTCATGGTATATTCTGGCATGTGTCGCTTTCAAGGTCATTCACCTTTTGCAAGTGTCATCGTATTTTTTCCTCATGTCGCAGGTGTCACTTTTATGATTTTTAATCCTGCATGTGTCACACCTTTACACATCACCAAAGTTATTTCTATTGCACTCTTATGCATTGAATGGTCTTACATGTCATTAGGATATGTGATAGACACATTCCTATAGTTTAGTTCACATTTTGGTCACAATTTTCATAGTTTTCATAACTTGCAATCTAAGTGTCGAAATGTGTCGTTTCAACTATCTCACTTAGAAATAAGTCGTGTTATTGTCGTTTCAAGGTTTGATTTTTATTCATGAGTCCTATGTATTCTTATGGATTCTATAGGTGGTTTTATGTGTGTGATCCAATATTGATTTATGTTCGGATGCAATTTCCTCTTTTACTCTGTCGGTCCCACACTTATCTATTTTGGAGTGCTTCTTGGTCCTTAATCCCAACGCATGTTGTGGAGCATTTACCCCTCTTATCAAGTGTGTAGATAAACCTAACCATAGGCCTCAATTATGTGATATTACTCCAAAATATTAGTGCAATAAGTCCCTCTCGAGATTACCCTAAACCTATTGCACATTATGATCCTCCCAAGGGTAGTCACTTGAACTTCTTGCTCATACTGACTCATTACATTGATTTTTTGTTACCTATACCTTGCATGGAATATGGAACATTCCTAGCTAACAACATGGACTTCTTTCACCCTTTTTCAAAGGAAAAAAATGCAATGCAAAGAACCTCCTATCCTCCCAAAGCAATGAAAACTATCTTAAGAAAGGTGGCTTCATCCCTATGGCCTTCCTCAATGAAAATCATACTCCAAATGTTCAAGCACCCACTGTTGGATAAAATATGACATCATAGGATGAAAAGTGCTTTAAGAAGTAATAGTGACCCCTAGTTGAAGAAAATTACTCTTTCTGTCAAGCCTCCTCTTCCTTTGAGTGCATGGCGAATTCCCGAAGGTTGAAGCTTCACCCTTCCCCCTTCCCCAATGCACTTTGTGCCCAAGCCTTGCCTAACCTCTTCCTATAGAGAAAATGGAGTGGTATTTAAGGCTGAAGGAATCCTCCTCTTTACCTTTTAATAGTCAAACTATGCTCTCCTATAAGTCTCCTTTCCCCTTGAGCTCATAGTGTGGTCCTGAAGGCCGAACCTCTCACCTTCCCTCCTTCCTAATGCACTCATGCACCCTAGCCTTCCTTTGAAACTTCCCTCGAGTTCATGGTGTAGTAGGGAAGGCTGAAGGATGCCTCTCCTCACCCTTTACTAATCAAACTATGATTTTAATCTTTCCTCTCTTCTCTTTGGAGTGCATGGTGCAACCTTGAAGCATGAAACCTACCACCTTGTCCCTTCAGATTCCCCTACTATGCTAGACCAAGGATATCTCCCCTTCATAGTGCATTACATAGTAAAAATTAATAGTGGAACCTTATTAAGCCACTGATGAGTTTAACTACACCCTCCTAATCAAGGCTTCTTATTTTAACCCCCTCACAAGGCTGTCATGAGAAGATAATTCTATGAGACAGGTAGTGATAGAATAGGTGTTTTTAAGGCTGATATTTCCTCATCGTGAATAATATTTATTTGCAAGAGTACCTTCCCATCATGACAAGGTGATGCTCAAGAGATGATGGCAAGGAGAAAGCATGAAGGAACTCTTGCATAGAAGAAGAAAAAAAGATAAAAATCATGAATACATAAAGCAGATCATGGACTGAGACAAAAAGAAGACATTGCATGACGACTTAGAGGATTTAAATATTGATAAAAGACCCTTTGGAAGGTAAATATAAGAAACAAAGTGAATCTTTCATGAACATGAATCATAGATAATATCTATCATCAAGAATGCAATATGAACCAACAAGGAAGACAACTTGGCAACACCACGTCATCATGAAGTCCATTTCATCATTGTCAAGTTGTAACTTGTACAAGTGTCATCATAATTGTTAATTTATGTCTATGTGTCATGCCAAAGCATCATGTGGAATGTAATGACGTATTTTTTGGGTCCTTCATTTTTGAAGGTAAAATAGTTGCAAAGGACATTTTTGATGAAGCTGCCGAAAACATAGCACTGTAAAAATTTAAACAGTAGCGGATGTATTTTGGAACTCGCGCAGTGGAAAAAAAAGGGAGTGTGTCAAAGAAATAGGAGTAGATTTTGATACAGGAAAAGAAGAACCAAAGTAATGGCCGTTGAGATTCAAAAACATGATGAGCTTAGTGAAAAGAGTCGCCTTCACTAAGTGGGCCCGTAGGCTACTTTTGGCGCAAAGTCTATTTTTAGACATGTCGATCATATTCTATGAGTTGCAGGATGCTATTTGTGGATGGTTGGTCAAGTTGGAAAAATAAATGGACTTATATTTTTAGACATATTGGGCGGAGTCTATTTTTAGATTGCCAGTCTAAAAATAGATATGTCAAATATTATTAGCTCTTAATAATATTTGGACTCTAAACATTATCTTATTCTCTTGGAGCACTTTAGTTTAGTGCACAGATGTGGCACAACAGCTGACAGAAGGAATTACGCTATTCCTGAGGGTTTATTTGAGCTATTGCATGGAGAACTCAGTTAGAACTCAAGTGGCAGAGTTATGACACAGTTGGAGAAGTAGTTGGTGGAGTTGTATTTAGTTTAACTTAGTTAGACTCAATTGAGCTAGTTGTATCTAGTCTAACTGATTAATACACTAGTGAGAGTGGAGTGAATTAATTAGTTAATTAATTCGTTGTTGAGATTCAACAAGATGAAGAGCTCAGTGAAAAGAGTCACCTTCACTAAGTGGGCTCGCAGGCTATTTTTGGTGCAAAGTATATTTTTAGACATGTCGATCATATTCTATGAGTTGTAGGATGCTATTTGTGGATGGTTGGTCAAGTTGGAAAAATATATGGACTTCTATTTTTAGACATATTGAGCGGAATCTATTTTTAGATTGCGAGTCTAAAAATAGATATATCGAATATTATTACCTCTTAATAACATTTGGACTCTAAACATTATCTTATTCTCTTGGAGCACTTCAGTTAAGGGCACATATGTGGCACAACAGCTGACAGAAGGAATTACGCTATTCCTAAGGGCTTACTGGAGCTAATTCATGAGGACCTCAGTTAGAACTCATGTGAAATATTTTGGAGTTATAGAAGTAGTTGGTGGAGTTGTATTTAGTTTAACTCAGTTAGACTCAATTGAGCTAGTTGTATTTATTCTAATGATTGATACACTAGTGAGAGTGGTGTGAATTAATTATTTAATTAATTCACTAAATAATAACTCATTAATCAATTGACGAATACATCAATTAACTACAATTCATGGATAGTTTTAGTGGAGACCTTTAATGTTCCCAATTTTAGCCTCAAGCTAAAGTGGAACATTATAGTTGCACATTTTATTTTTGTTTAATAAAATGGGGAAGGGGACAACTTAGCCCCTTTTACATGAATAAATAACACTCCTAATGTGAAAAGGGGGTGAATAAAGTAGCTGAAATATACACCAAGGGTGTGAATGGAACCCAGCTCACTTGATTAGTCACCTTTGACTAAATTCAACAGCGCTGCCCAAGGAGGAAGATGCTTCTTAGAGAAGCTACGCAGTTTTGGAGGGAAGAGCTTCCCATGAGGGTGGAAACCCTAATTGGCGGGACCATGGTGGAGAAGAGGTTCCTTTATTTATATGGAGGAGATGGCAGCCCATTTTCATTATGTTATGGTTTTAGAGTTTCAGACTTGGGTCTGCAAGCTTGCATCCCCGGGCTGTTTAGCAAGGTGATGGTGCCCTCGGGCACTAGGGTGTTCCCGGTTAGGAATCCCTACCTCTTCCTCAAGGAAGGATGAGGATTGATATACATTTCCTTAATCCAGCATTGGCCACAACCTCATTCATCTTCTACAACGTTATTTCTGCAACAGAGAGGACGTTGTGTAGCTAGGTGTAGCTAGAGAGGAACTCATGGAGTCTCTCTTGTCTAGTTTTCTTCAGTGGAGGAGTGATTTATTCATTGGAGGAGCTGCAAGGAGAATTCCCGGGCTGTATTTCAGATTAGTGGAATGAGGCCACACTTCCATCATCTCCCACTGCACACTCCATGGAAGAAACTACGTTATTTTGGAGGAGGCAGTGAGAGAGGGGTTTATGGAGCTTCAGAGGAGGATGTTTCTGAGACCAAGTGATCAGCACTTTGTATTAGAGACATTATCAGAGGAGGGAATCTACATTTTAGATTTTCCATGGCCTCATTAATATTCTGTATCAGTTGCAGTGACAACTCTATTGTCACATTTTGGTTTCTTCGGCATTTCTAGCAATCTTCCATAGATTGGCTAGAAATCCTGTATTTCAGCCCATTTCTCTGTTCTTGGGCTTATTTATTGTATTCATTTACCCACATATGTATTTTATTCATACTCAATGGCTTATTCCTTCATGTACACAGCGCAGTTGCAGCTACTCCGGAATTTTGTGGAGTTGCAGCTACTCTTGTATTTCACTGCTTATTCATTGGAGGTTGGATCTTAAAGCTTGAGTGGCTTGTCCCTCAACTATTTCTTGTATTTATTTGCTGATATATCATAATATCATGATATTTGTAGCATTTCCCTCTTATTATGTGTCAAACCAGGAGGTAACTCCTCAAAACTAGAATGTGTATTAGCTGAAGAATGTACATGCTTATATAGATGGGAGGTGAGGCTATTGGGATTCATCTCCCAATGACTCTTGGCCTTCCTTATTTCCTAATAAAAATAATATACAAAAATAAAAATGCACACCCATCCATAGGATTAGGTGTCAACATTCCCCCCTTTAATCCGAAGGGATGTTGGTGAGTCCAAGCATCGATCTGAACTTTTCAAACTTTTCTCTTCCAAGTGCTTTGGTGAAGATGTCAGCAGTTTGTTCATTTGTGGAACAATGATGTAGATGGATGGTTTTGGCCTGAACATGATGTCGAATTAGATGGTACTTTGTATTGATGTGCTTTGTTCGATCATGGAACTTTGGGTTCTTGGCCAACTTTATTGTAGAAGTGTTGTCGATCATGAGTGGAGTGGAATACATCTGTTTCATCTGCAAATCTTCCAGGATTTTCCGGAGCCACACAATTTCCTTTGTTGCTTCAGCTGCTGCCACATATTCTGCCTCGGTCGTGGAATCTGCTGGAACTGACTGTTTGCGTGATCTCCATGAGATAGCTCCTGATCCAAGACTCATGGTGTAACCCGTAGTAGACACCCCTGTTTCTTTGTCGCCATCAAAGTCTGAATCAGAGTATCCGATCAAGCTGAAGTCGCCTACCTGTGTATATTTGAGTCCAAAGTCTTGAGTCCCCTTCAAGTACCTTAGTACTCTTTTTGCAGCAGACCAATGTCCTTCACAAGGTTTTTGCATGAACCTTGAGAGGATTCCAAGAGCAAATGAGATGTCAGGTCTGGTGGTGGTCAGATAGATAAGACTTCCTACAAGCTGTCTATACTTAGTTGCATCCTCAAATTCCTTCCCTTCAACAGATGTGAGCTTCAAGTTTTGTTCCATTGGAGTGCTTAAGGGTTTACAGTCATCCATGCCAAATTTGTTCAAGAGATCTCCAATGTACTTATTTTGAGAAAGAAATATGAATTTAGGATGTTGAATTACTTCAATACCCAAATAGTAATGAACATGACCCAAATCAGTCATTTCAAAACCTTTCTTCAACTCTTTCTTCATGGATGCAATATAGTTCTCATTGTTTCCTGTTATCAAAAGATCATCTACATATACCACAAGATATACAACTGTTTTTCCAACTTTCTTAACAAACAAAGTTGCATCATCAAGATCAAAGTGTTTGAAATCAAGTTTCAGAAGATGCTCGGCCAATTTCTCATACCAGGCTCGTGGTGCTTGCTTGAGGCCATACAAGGATTTTACAAGTTTGCAAACTTTGTGTTCTTGACCCTTTATCACAAATCCTTCTGGTTGGGACATATAAACTTTCTCCTTCAGATCTCCATTCAAGAAAGTTGTTTTTACATCCATCTTATGGACTTTCCATCCACTCTGAGCTGCTAAGGCAAAGAGAGTCCGGATGGTGGTCCATTTTGCTGTGGGAGAAAAAGTTTCTTCATAATCGACGACTCCTTTCTGTGTGAATCCTTTTGCCACAAGCCTAGCCTTGTGCTTGTCAAGTGAGCCGTCTGCTTTGTACTTGTTCTTGTAGACCCACTTACAGCCAATTGGTTTCGTTCCCAAAGGCGGATCAACCAGCTTCCAAGTGCCATTCTTTATCAAAGCATCATACTCTTTCTGCATCGCTTCTTTCCATTCATCATGAGAAGCGGCTTCTTTGAAGGAAGTTGGTTCATGATCTGTAGACAAACTCAATTCACAGTTATAAGCAATATCCATATCAACAGGGGAATCAGAATTATCTACATCACCTTCGATTTCTTGAGTGGAACTTCTTGTTCCTGTTTTTCCAACCTCATCAGAATGAACATCCTCCAGTGTCTTTGTCAGCCATTTGGGGGGACCTTTCTGAGATGGCCCAGGCTGGTCACTTGACTGAGTTGGGATTGATTCAAGATTCAATCTCCTAATTCTGTCGATCACATCATCCAATGTGTCATCCGTGGTTGTTTCTTCATGTGGGGGAGAGAGTGCTTCAGGATATGATTCCACAGTTTGATTCAATATCGGAATCCCCCCTTCAAGGTGTGGAATCACATTATCAAATTCTTGGAAAGACTTTGCATGTGTGAATCTGTCCAAGCGATCAAGTTGCCGCTCAACAACCTTGTCACTCTTGGAAGATTCAAGAAATATGACATCTCTTGCTATCACAAACTTCTTATTTGCTTCATCATAGAGACGATATCCTTTGGAGGTATTGGAGTACCCCAAGAAGATACATTTTCTGCTTCTAGCACCAAGTTTGTTCCTTTGTCCCTTGGGTATCAAGGCATAACAAATGGACCCAAAGACCCTGAAATGCTTTACCGAAGGCATGTGGCCATGCCACATTTCAAAAGGAGTTTTGTTTCTAATTGAACTTGAAGGACACCTATTCTTTATGTAAACAGCACATAGAACTGCATCAGCCCAAAACATCAATTTTACATTCTTGAAAAATAACATGGAGCGGACCATATTTAGGATGGTTCTGTTCATTCTTTCAGCTACACCATTCTGTTGTGGATTATATGGCACTGTTGTTTGATGTTTGATTCCATGTTGACGAAGATAATTTTCAAATTCATTTGAGGTGTATTCTTTTCCATTATCAGTACGTCGAGAGCCAATATGTGTTTGTGCATCATTTTCAATCCATGCATGAAAATTCTTGAAAGTTTGAAAAGCATCAGACTTATTCTTCAGTAAGTAAATCCAACACATTATGGTGTAGTCATCAATAAATGTCATCATGTATTTGTTTCCATTTGCAGAGGCAATAGGCATAGGGCCACATAAATCTGAATGAACAAGTTCAAGTTTCCTATGTGCTCTTGAGTGTGAATCATGAAATGGCTGTTTGCTATGCTTTCCTAGAATACAAGCATCACATTCCTTAGGTTTTATAGGAATTGTAGGCAGCCCATCAACACCATTTTTCTTCAACAAACGAAGGCTGTCATAGTTTAAGTGTCCAAATCTAGCATGCCATAAAAGACTTGATGGAAATGTACCTTCATCATGTTGTGAACTGAATGCAAAGTTTTGAGCATGAGCAGATGAACCTTTCAGCTTCAAAAGTCTCCCTTCTTCTATTCCCTCCATGACAAGTGAGTGATCTGATGCTGATCTGACCTCTGCCTTGCCATCAAACAAGTGAACTGAGTGTCCTTGCTGCCGGATTTCGATCAGGGCCAGCAAGTTTCTCTTCAACTCCGGGAGGTATAGAACCTCATGTAGGATATGATCAGGAAGACCAGGCAGTTTAAGCCTGACTGTGCCAAGCCCCGATGGCTTGAGTTTGGATTTATCTGCGAAATATACTGCTCCATCAACTTTGTCAGTGAAATCTTCAAAAAAATATTTTCTAAATGTCATGTGACATGTTGCTCCTGAATCTAGCAACGAATCATCTCTCCATGAAGTAAATGAAACATCAAAGAGGTTTTCAGTTACTCCATTGTTACAATGTGCTAGAACAGAATGAGCTGATTCAGCTGGTTTACCTTTGTCTTTGTCATCAGTTTTACCTCTGTCTTGATTTGTTTGCTGTTGAGCTTTAGATTGTCTGCCCCCCTTTTCTCTGAAGTTTATTCTTCGTCTTCTGCCTTCTCTTCCTCTGGATGGACCTGAAGCATGTCTCTTTTCTCTCTGTGCCAAGTAGGCAGCCTCTTTAGAAGATGAAGGGACTGTCATCTTCTTTTGAAGGAGGAGAGAAAAAAACTCTGCTGGAAAATTTCTCTTGAAGGAGAGAAAACAAAAAAATCTTTGCTGGAAAATGTACTAAAAAAAATCTTTGCTGCAAATATGCTGAATTTTAAAAGGACAGAAACACTGGAAAAAAAAAGCTGATTCTAAAAACAGAAGCTCTTTGCTAAAAAATCTGAATTCTGCACAAAAAAAATGTATTTTTTTTTTGTTTGGGGAAAAAATTTGTATGTGAAAAGATGATATGGAATGGAAGGGCGATATTGTGAAATGGTGATGGGGGGGGGGAGATATATAAAATAAATGGGAATTATATGACTATGGGAGGGGGCAGAAATATACAACGCATTATATGAAAGACACTTTCATATTAAACTGGTGGTGACAACGTATAAGTGACAATAAACCATGGTGAAAACCATGGTGACTTGCGTATTACATGGTGGTGACAACGTATTAAAATGACAATAAAACCATGGTGACTTGCGTATTACATGACAACGTTTATTTCTGCGTTGTAATATATATCAACAGAGTTGGATATGCAACGTGGAGGAGGGCCGATAGGCCACGGAGGACGTTGTGGTATTGTATACAGACAGGCGGTAATACAGACAGGCAGTATTGTATATTACATATGGTATTACAATTTTGGCAGCGTTGTAAACAGCGTGGGACGTGCCTTATGATACCACGGTGACAGTGAGAGCGTATACCATGTTGAATATGATAGAGATATATATAAATGCGTGTAAATGGAGGCATGCTTACAGCAGTGAAGGAGCGCGTGAGATGGGAGCTCCGTAGGCGCAGGTGTATTGAGAATGTAGTAGTGAGGGCGTCGCTGTCTCTGATAAACAATATAAACCACAGCGTTTATATATGTGGAAGCGTTGTATACACTGCATAAAGCAACCGTGAAATCTGCAACAGATGACTTCTGACAGCAACAGTATTAACATATGACGTAGGGCGATATATCAAGGTATTAAACGTCGTATTATATATGGAGAAGCATTGAAATACCACCGAATGAGGTGACAGATCGTGCTCTATAAAGTGCATGCTGTATTTTATTGATATGGAATAGGCAACAATACTGTGCGGAATATTTGAGAGAGAATTATGGCAATACTGTGCGGAATAGACAGCGTATTATGAAATGGGAGGAGCGTAATGACAGAGAAGCTGTAGACTGTGCAGCGTTTACACAATGGTAATGAAGAGTTGTATAATGCATGTGACAGCGTTGTTTTGTGTGTCGAGGAACTTAGAGCAGTGCGTTGGAGAGAGGAACTTAGAGCAGTGCGTTGGAGAGAGGTCGATATGTAGGTAATGGGGAATGGAGAATGCAGGCAAGGGAAGGGAAGTGTATGAGGGCGCAAGGATAAATGGAGAGGGAGGTGAGTGAATGGAGAGGAGCGCAGGATGAATGAGGAGGCCCAAAAGGGCGTTACATAAAAAAAATTTTGAAATTGAATCTGCAGAAGACAGAGTTGCAGGACTGCAGAATGGCAGAGCCACTATAATTTATGATTGTGACTTTCTTGATCTTAAAGTATAAGGGTGAGAACTACAAATATTGATACTAAACAGGAAAAAAATAAGAATAACGATTATAATTAAAACATGAAAATATTAAAAAAATATTGAAATAAAGCGAGGGATGGAATTTACCTTGGGCGAGAAATGCCAATTGTGGTAAAACTCAGTCTGTCAAACAGAGGTGCTCTCAAACTAAATGTGTATTAACTGAATGTTTGTACTTATATAGATGGGAGGTGAGGCTATTGGGATTCATCTCCCAATGACTCTTGGCCTTCCTTATTTCCTAATAATAAATAATATACAAAAATACAAATGCACACCCATCCATAGGATTAGGTGTCAACATTATGTATTCAGAGTCGCAGAGTTCATGTTCATGTTCATATATTGCTATAAGCTCTCTCATTGAGCATTATTTTAGAGATCTAGTTTGGGGAGGTCTGTATAAGCCATCTAGAATCATTTCTTTAAGCCCATTTTCTGTAGGTAGGTTATATTATATGTTTTATAGGGCATCCCAGCATTTTTTAGCCTTATTTATGCAACATCTTCCTTATACAACGTCCTCAAGGACCCTGTTGCAGAAATTCCCAAGGTGGAATATTGCATATCCATCGGCAGAGTTTGTGAAGGGCCAGCTAGCCTCAGGATATATCCTTTATTTGAAGGAGACATATCCTATAAATTCCCCAACAGTAAATCTCTAAAATGGACTTGTAGTGTCTCACTGAAGAAGGAAAAATGGAATATCTTAATATATTCCCGATGGAGCAGCAAGTTCCAGATTTGGAACATTACAGTGGTATCAGAGCATGATATTGTCTCAGCCTATGCCCAAGATCTATTTCCATTAGGAAGAGGAGCTTCTCTCCAAAGAGAGGATATTTACAGAGGAAACAAGAAAAGGAATGACGAAAGAGGAGGTATCCCTTCTTCTTTTCCAGACCATTGAGCACATCATTGAAGATCTGATGAAAGGGAAAATTTGGAGGAATTTTCTGAAAGGGGTTTGTGGATGGAGCAAGCCCTAGCTATTCTCATGAAGGGTGTGAGAATTCAGCCACACATGCAGATCCACATCGCATTACATTTCCCATAACTACTGTAAGAAGGATGGAGGGAAAGAGTTGAGGCCTTTTGAGGAGCAACATTGCAACTCAAAGGTATGATTCATGATGATTGATTTCAGAGTTCTAATTCATGTTTTCATGCAAATGAGAGATCATATGTAGAATTCAAAAATATTTTTTCAAAGGGGATTGTTGAGAACCAATGTGAAAGATGGTGTGACAAAACTTCAAACACTTTGCATGCATGGAGGGGAACCATGAAACAAAGATCATTCCATCTTTCTTAAGGGGGAGAAATTACAAGAATGGCTTGCTAGAGGCAAGACCCCCATTGTATGAAGGGCACTCTTCCATTTGTGAGGGTGTGGAGACATTTATTTCAAGGGAAGGCCAAGACTCAAGGCCTCTCATTCAGGAGGAAAAACACTCACATGTTGGTAGAGAGGAGGTGCATAGAAGAACCTACAACGCTGCACCATTATAAGAAGAAGAAGAGTAGAAGGATCAGCATGAAGGGATGATGGAAATTCACCCCTATCTATTTTCAGAGATTTTATTCACATAGGAGAAGGACTACACTGCGCAGTCGAGAGAGAGGGAGCTTTCATTCCTCTCATATACACAGTCCACTTCCTATCTTGATGTCTCACTTTTGGAGGCTTTCCACTTAGGAGGCCACATGATCTAGAGATGATGAGAGGCATCATGTTATTTGGTTCACCACTCATTGGATTCCAGAGGGGTGGAGACATTAGAGGAGTCCATTACAGCGTAGTGAGTTTTGGGATAAGCACAAGGAGGAGGGATACACCCTCTCATTTTCAGTCTCACCCATTCTCATTAGCTATACTACGCAGACATAGTTGCTGTATGGATGGAGGATAGCATCTTCATGATGCCGGATGGATGCTCCATGGATTTGGTGAGAGAGAGGTTACTTCCTTTGAGGAAGGACTCTTTCATGCATTGGAGTAGCGGGAGGCCACTCATGCTTACATTGCCCAGGATCGAAATATTCTTTGGAGGTGATAGTCTCTCATGGGAGGCTCATTTTTAGAGGTCCTTATTTCTATTTAAGCATGAGAAAATGCATGATGACATGGAAGCAACTTGGAGGATGAATTTGGCATGAGAGAATGTCAAGGTAGTAGACTGCAGCGTGATGGAGAACCATATTGCAGAACACCAACGTTGTCTATGTGGAGGATTGATCCAGGATGGAGGACCTAGATTTGGTTGAGTATTCCCCATGATCTTGATGCATGCATGATTCTTGGATGGCCTTGATAGAGATGGCAGATACTTAGTGAATGATATGATCATCTATCATCATGGCAGACTCTTCTTGACTATATTTCCTAGTCTCAAGGAGAAACTTTTGCATGCAGCACATGAGGACTTCCTAGCTATGCACTTGGATGCATATTTTGCCTTGCTAGAGTAGTTCACTTTGGAGGGAATTCAGTATGATCTACATCAGCATATGGGTATATGCATAGCCCAATTTATTTTGGAGAGGTTGGCACAACCATTCCCTTACTCATGGGAGGAGAGGGAGAGCATTCAGTTGAGCCATTTTAGCTCAAGAGCTCTAGTGCATGATGGAGGAGGTATAATTTCATGTTTGGTATTGTACTTATTTTCATTGATTAAGGAGCATGATGTACCAAGGAGGCTTTTTCCTTCTTTCATTTTTCATGAGGATGTACTTGCAGCTACTTGTAGCCTTGATTTTGGCTAATTTTGTGATGGTTGTGGGGGTAGCCACATGCTTCTTGGTGTGCATCATTGGCACCAAATTATGATTTCATGTTTCATCTTATGAGGAGATGTTGTGGCAGAAAACAAGTGGCTATCAAAGCACTTGTTAATTGTGATTTTTAGGCAGGCCAAGAGGCACTGCACAGGTTCCATGAGTGGAACTTTGAACCACTCTCCAGTTGTCATTTGGAAACCTGCTTTTATTGTATACTGCTCCATGTATTTCTGATGTTTGTACACTTATGAGGAGCATTATTTGGAGAGATTTTTATGTACAACCCATTTGGGAGCATGATTCTCCCCATTGTATATGTTTTATATTGCAGGAGATACCGTTGTGACCATGATTGCCACATTACTACTTGTCTCTTCTGGTGGGAGAAAACACTTGGAGGATTTGAGGAGGCATTTCATGGCTGGATTCCTTGATGGGGTAGCTTGGGCCATTATTGGAGGCCATACTTTCAAAACCAAAAGATAAAGGCGGCCCCATATGAGCAGCACATGGAGAGAGGGCCATCATGAGAAGCACAAGCACAACTCTCCATTTAGCCCCAACACATTGCAGAAACCGGAGGTTGAGATTTTATTTGGATGATTGCATGGATGAGAGGATCATGATTGGGAGCCAAATTTTCCCATGAAAATCATCACTTCTACCTTAAGGAGGCCCTGGCACAGTAGGAGGGATTCCACTACACCTTCTATCTTTCCATGAGGAGCATTTTTATCAGCTTGCATACTTGGGAGAGAGCATTGGTGGACAGATTCATTGCAACATATATGAGCAGTGGTGGGACATTGATGAGGAGGCCACAGGATAAGAAGGGGGAGAAGATTTTTTTCTCTTCATGCAGTTGCTTGAGGGAAAGCAACATATGGGAGGGGAGGACTGTAATGTTCCCAATTTTAGCCTCAAGCTAAAATGGAACATTATAGTTGCACATTTTATTTTTGTTTAATAAAATGGGGAAGGAGACACCTTAGCCCATCTTAGATGAAGAAATAACACTCCTAATATGAAAAGGGGGTGAATAAATCAGCAGAAATAGACACCAAGGGTGTGAATGGAACCCATCTCACTTGATTAGTCACCTTTGAAAAAAGTCAACAACACTGCCTAAGGAGGAAGAGGCTTCCTAGAGAATCTGCGCAGTTTTGGAGGGAAGAGCTTCACATGAGGGTGGAAACCCTAATAGGTGGGACCATGGTGGAGAAGAGGTTCCTTTCTTTATATGGAGGAGATGGCAGCCAATTTTCATTATGTTATGGTTTTAGAGTTTTAGACCTGGGTCTGCAAGCTTGCATCCTCGGGCTGTTTAGCAGGGTGATGGTGCCCTCGGGCACTAGGGTGTTCCTGGTCAGGAATCCATACCTCTTCCTCAAGGAAGGATGAGGATTGAGCTACATTTCCTCAATCTGGCATTGGCCACAAATTCATTCATCTTCTACAGCATTATTTCTACAGCAGAGAGGACGTTGTGTAGCTAGGTGCAGCTAGAGAGGAGCTCATGGAATCTCTCTTGTCTAGTTTTCTTCAGTGGAGGAGTGATATATTCATTGGAGGAGCTGCAAGGAGAATTCTCAGGCTGTATTTCAGATTAGTGGCATGAGGCCACACTTGCATCATCTCCCACTGCGCAATCCATGGAGGAAACTGCGTTATTTTGGAGGAGGCAGTGAGATAGGGGTTTCTGGAGCTTCAGAGGAGGATGTTTCTGAGACAAAGTGATCAACACTTTGTATTAGAGACATTATCAGATGAGGGAATATACATTTCAGATTTGCCATGGCCTCATTCATATTCTGTATCAGTTGCAGTGACAACTCTATTGTCACATTTTGGTTTCTCCGGCATTTCTAGCAATCTTCCATAGATTGGCTAGAAATCCTATATTTCAGCCCATTTCTTTGTTCTTGGGCTTATTTCTTGTATTCCTTCAGCCAAATATGTATTTTATTCATACTCAGTATCTTATTCCTTCATGTACATAGTGCAGTTGCATCTACTCCGGCTTTTTGTGGAGTTGCAGCTACTCTTAGATTTCACTGCTTATTCATTGGAGGTTGGATCTTAAAGCTTGAGTGGCTTGTCCCTCAGCTATTTCTTGTATTTATTTGCTGATATATCATAATATCATGATGTCTGTAGCATTTACCTCTTATGATGTATTCAGAGTTGCAGATTTCATGTTCATGTTCATATATTGTTGTAAGCTCTCTCATTGAGCATTGTTTTAGAGATCTAGTTTGGGGAGGTCTGTATAACCCATCTAGAATCATTTATTTAAGCTCATTTTCTGCAGGGAAGTTACATTAGATGTTTTCTAGGGCATCCTAGCATTGGTTAGCCTTATTTATGCAGAAAATTCCTTATACAACGTCCTCAAGGACCTTATGGAAGAAATTCCCGAGGTGATATATTACATATCCATCGGTAGAGTCTGTGAAGGGCCAGCTAGCCTCAGGATATTTCCCTTCTTTGAATGAGACATATCCTGTAAATGCCCCAACAGTTAATCTCTGAAATGGACTTGCAGTGTCTCACTAAAGAAAGAAAAATGGAATATATTAATATATTCCCGATGGAGCAACAAGTTCTAGATTTGGAACATTACAAGACCAGTGGAGAGGTCGGTGAAAGAGCAAGTGTGACTATTAGTTGTGACTATAGTGATGCATTGATTGCATCCAAAAATTAGTGGAGATGCCAAAGAGGATTGTGTGAGCAAGGATGGCTGGATTCGAGTTCATTAAGAGCCATTCTTTAGCAGGGATTGCGCAGTAGAGGCAGGCTAGCAGGTGGCAGAGATCGGTGCATGGATTTGCAAGATCGGGCCTGATTAGTGTGTAGTGATTGTATTGTACTGAGAGCTTGATATGATCAAATTTTTATGAGGATTGTTACATGATCTCTATGACATATATTATATACATATATTTGGGGTTTTTAGCTTCAGGCTTTCCCGTTAAACATCTGTGTTAATGTGTGTGAATTTTTATGGTTTCATGTGTGCATTGCAATTGATTTAATTTCCCCATGTGATGATCAATAGTGGAATAGATTATGTAATGTGCATGAAGTCAAATAGTGTGTGATCAGGAGAATATTTGATATATAACACATAAGTTATATAATTTCTACATGGTATTAGAGCGATATTGATCAGAGCAGATTGCAATTATTGAAGAAGTTGAGTTTTGTGCTGGTGGAATTCAAATTTGTTGCAGTGTTTTCTTGGTTTCGAAGTTGAGCATTCATTGAAATGTCTTTCAACGGATTACGATTGGAGTATGCCCTTGATGGCAGCTCGAATTATATTGCATGGAAGGATAGGATGGAGGCGGTGCTGGATGATAATGGGTTGAAGGAGTTCATAGATGCAGAAATTCCAAAACCTGCTTCTAGCGATGCAGCCGCACTTGATGAAGGGAAAAAGAAGACAGAAAAATGTCGAAGGATTCTGTTGGAAGGTGTGAAGGATCACATAGTGTCCAACCTTCACGGTAAATCTTCTCCATTCTTGATGTGGAAAGCTTTGACAGACTTTTTCCAAAGCAGAAGCGACCAAATGAAGTTGGCGCTTAAGGACAAGATCAGGAAAATAAAAATGGAGAAAGGCGACAATATACCCAAGTACCTCACAAAGTTCGTCCACTGCAAGGATGAGATGGGAAGTGTGGGGGTTACTGTAGATGAAGAGGACTTGGTGAGCTTGGATTTCCTTGGGCTTTCGAAGAGTTGGCATAGCTACGAGGACTCTTTCAATGGTCAGGAGAAACTGCCGGGACGGGAGTGACTTTGGTCAGATCTTATGCAGGAGGAGATAAGGTGGGGTACTAGGGATGGATCTTCATCGAAGAATGAAGATGAAGAAAATTGCGCTTTGGCTGCCAAATCAAGGAAAGGGAAGGGAAAGAAAAATCCTTCTCAATCCAGGGTGAAATGTAAGAAGAAGGACTTGTCCAAGGTGAAGTGCTTTCACTGTCACCAACACAGATATTATGCCACTAATTGTCCACAGAAGAAGAAAAATAAGAAGGCTATTGGATCTACAGTTGGAGAGGCCTTAGCCTCGCAGTTTGAGCTATATTTTTCACTGATCTCATGCTTGGTTTCAAGTGTGATGGGATCAGTGTGGTTTCTTGACAGTGGTGCGTCTTTCCATATGACTGGAGACAAAGATTTGTTCAATGATCTAGATGAGAAGGATCTTGGAGTGCACATCGAGATGGGTGATGATGGTAGATACAGTGCGACTGGTATCGAGACCATTTCCTTTGAGAGGGAGCCTGGTAAACCTTTCATCTTGAAGGATGTCATGCATGTTCCAGGATTGAAGAAGAATCTGATCTCTGTGGCGATGTTGGAAGACAAGGGTTATGATGTTGTCTTTAGCGAGGGAAAGGCTTTCCTGCATAGTAAAACAACTGGTGAAACTCGAAGGATAGGGGTTCGAGTTAAGAACCTTTATCAATTGCAGGTAGATGGCTACGCAACAATGGCAGGAAAAGCAGAAGGAGTGGTGATCCGGGATGAGGGCGAATTGTGGCATAGGATATTGGGCCATCTTCACCATGGCACTTTGAAAATTTTACAACATATTTCTACCAGGCTTCCCAAGGGTACACTTGCACAGTCAGATCAGTGTAAGGGATGTACTTTGGGAAGATTTGTGAAGACCACTTTTCATGAGAAGGATAGTCATGCCACGACGATCCTTGAGAGAATTCACACAGACATGTGTGTACCTTTCTCAGTATATTTGATAGCAAAGCACAGGTATTATGTGATATTTGTTGATGACTTTTATCGTAAGTGTTGGATCTTCTTCATGCAGAAGAAGAGCGAGACATACTCAAAGTTCTGTGAGTTCAAGGTGCTGGTTGAGAAAGAGTCAGGGAAGTAGGTGAAATCTCTTAGGAGTGATAATGGTGGTGAATACATCTCTGGAAAATTCAAAGACTTTTGTAGCGGAGAAGGAATTCGAAGAGAGATCATAGTGCCTCATAACCCATAGCAGAATAGGGTGCGGAGAGAAAGAACATAATGATAGTGGGTGCTGCACAGGCGATGTTGCATGATCAGGGCCTTCCCATACACTTGTGGGCTGAAGCATACAACACTGCGATTTATGTGCAAAATCGTTGTCCTCATAAAGTACTTGGCATGAGTACACTCGAAGAGGCGTTTTTTGGTAAGAAGCCTGATATTTCTCATTTGAAGATTTTTGGCTCACCTGTTTACATTCATGTGACGAAGGATGCCAGGAAGAAGCTCAAGCCGACCGCAAAGGTTGGGATATTTGTGGGGTACACAGAAACACCCCACAATTATCGTGTGTATTTTCCAGACAGTCGGATGACTGTTGTGCGATGGGATATCAAATTTCATGGGGAGAAAGCCATGAAGTTGTCGCTTGAGAGGGAGCTACACTTGCATGCAGATGAGGAGTTACTTGTTCCTAAATATGATCCTCAAGATATGGATCAGCCACAAGAGGAGGTTCATGGAGTGGAAGAAACCACTCATGCAGCGCCAAACATCAGGGGGCGGAAGCGCACTACAGAAGCTGAGCGACTGAATCTTGATGCAGCACAGAATGTAGGAGCACCTACATCACAGCGCAGACAGAGACAGTCACCTGACCGATTTACTGGATACATGGTTCTGATGAGCAACTATATCGTGATGGAGCCATCCTCTTTCGAGGAAGCTGTGGAGGATCTCGCATGGGTAGATGCCATGGTGGAAGAGTATGATTCAATTGTAAAAAATAGTGCATGGGATATTGTCCCAAGGCCAGAAGGGAAATTAGTGGTAGGTTCGAGATGGATCTAAAAATTGAAGCAAGCTGCTGACGGGAGCGTCGAGAAGTACAAGGCAAGATTTGTTGCTCGGGGCTTCTCACAGATCGAGGGGATCGACTATGAAGAAACCTTTGCACCTGTCGCAAGGTATTCTTCCATACGGACCATCCCTGCTCTCTCAGTGCAGATGGGTTGGCACATTCATCAGATGGATGTGAAGACTATGTTCCTCAACGGAGTCATTGAGGAGGAGGTGTAGATAGAGCAGCCTGAAGGATTCGAAATCTTCAGTAGCGAGTTGCATGTGTGCAGGCTCAAAAGAGCGTTGTATGGGATGAAACAAGCACCTCGTGCTTGGTATACAGGATAGACAGTTATTTCATCGGACTTGGTTTCGCCAAGAGTGAGGCGGTTCTGAACCTATACCAGATTGTGGTGGAGGGTAAGTTCCTGATCATTTTAATTTATGTAGATGATTTTATATTAACAGGTGATGAACTGTTGATACACTCATGCAAGGTATATCTTGAAAAGGAGTTTGAGATGAAGGACTTGGGCCTCCTTCATTACTTCCTGGGATTGGAAATTTGGCAGTGGAAGGGTGGATTGTTTGTGTCTCAAGGCCAGCATGCCCGAGAGATACTAGATAAGTTAAACATGCAAGGATACAAGCCTATCGACACTCCTCTTCTTAGTGGTTGGAGGAAAGAGGATGCTACATCTGTAGAGGTAGTGGATGCCATTGTTTATCGACAGTTGGTTGGTTCACTCATGTATTTGGTCAATACACGACCAGACATATGCTATGTTGTTAACCAGCTTTCATAAGCTATGGTTAAGCCTACCAAGCTCTTTTGGAAGGCATGCAAGCATGTCCTGAGGTATCTCAGGGGTACATCGGGATATGGATTGTGGTACAGACGGTCGGATGAGTTGAACCTGCATGGCTTCATGGATGTATATTGGGCAGGGAGCCCAACGGACAGAAAGATCATATCTGGAGGGATATTCAGTATCGGGTCTACAACAGTTTCTTGGTACAGCAGGAAACATAGATCCATGGCACTTAGTTCAGCGGAGGCCAAGTACATGGCAGCAAGTTTGGCTACACGCGAGGCTATATGGATGAGGAAGATCCTGGTCGGGTTGTTTGGTTCACACTTAGATCCTATTGTGATATATTGTGATCATCAGAGTTGCATTAAACTCTTGGTTAATCCAGTATTTCATGATAGATCTAAACATATTGACATCTAGTATCATCATACCAGAGATTGTGTGTAGCGGAAGATCATGTTGCTTTCTTACATTCCTACGGAGGATCAGGATGCAGATATTCTGACGAAGGTGCTCACCAGGACAAAATTAGAATACCATAGAGACAGGATCGGGGTGGTAGATAATCCCTATCTTGTTGAGAGGGAGTGTTGAGATTCAACAAGATGATGAGCTTAGTGAAAAGAGTCACCTTCACTAAGTGGGCTCGCAGGCTATTTTTGGCGCAAATTCTATTTTTAGACTATGTCTATTTTTAGACTATGTCTATTTTTAGACATGTCAATCATATTATATGAGTTGCAGGATGCTATTTTTGGATGGTTGGTCAAGTTGGAAAAATATATGGACTTCTATTTTTAGACATATTGGGTGGAATATATTTTTAGATTTCCAGTCTAAAAATATATATGTTGAATATTATTAGCTCTTAATAATATTTGGACTCTAAACATTATCTTATTTTCTTGAAGCACTTCAGTTAAGTGCACAGATGTGGCACAATAGCTGACAAAAGGAATTACGCTATTCCTGAGGGTTTACTGGAGCTAATGCATGAGGACTTCAGTTAGAACTCATTTGACAGAGTTTGATGGAGTTATAGAAGTAGTTGGTGGAGTTGTATTTAGTTTAACTCAGTTAGACTCAGTTGAGCTAGTTGTATTTAGTCTAACTGATTGATACACTAGTGAGAATGGTGTGAATTAATTAGTTAATTAATTCACTAAATAATAACTCATTAATAAAATGAAGAATACATCAATTAACTACAGTGCATGGACAGTTTCAGTGGAAACTAGTGGAGAGGTAGGTGAAAGAGAAAGTGTGACTATCAGTTGTGACTATAGTGATGCATTGATTGCATCCAACACTCAGTGGAGATGCCAATGAGGATTGTGTGAGAAAGGCTGGCTAGATTCAAGTTCATTTAGAGCCATTCTTCAGTAGGGATTGCGCAGTAGATGCAGGCTAGCAGGTGGCAAATATTGGTGCATGGATTTGCAAGATCGGGCCTGATTAGTGTGTAGCGATTGTATTATACTGAGAGCTTGATCTGATCAGCTTTTTATGAGGATTGTTACATGATCTCTATGACATATATTATATACAGATAGTTGGTGTTTTTAGCTTCAGGCTTTCCCATTAAACAGTTGTGTTGTGTGTGAATTTTAATGGTTTCATGTGTGTATTGCAATTCATTTAATTTCCGCATGTGATGATCAATAGTGGAATAGATTTTGTATTGTGCATGAAGTCATATAGTGTGTGATCAGGATAATCTTGGATATATAACACATAAGTTATATAATTTCTACACTCACTAAATAATAACTCATTAATCAACTGAAGAATACATCAGTTAACTACAGTGCATGACAGTTTAAGTGGAGACGAGTGGAGAGATAGGTGAAAGAGAAAGTGTGACTATTAGTTGTGACTATAGTGATGCATTGATTGCATCCAAAACTCAGTGGAGATGCCAATGAGGATTGTGTGAGCAAGGCTAGAGTAATTCGAACTCATTCAGAGCCATTCTTCAACAGGGATTGCGCAGTAGAGGCAGGCTAGCAGGTGGCAAAGATCGGTGCATGGATTTGCAAGATCGGGCTTGATTAGTGTGTAGCGATTATATTGTATTGAAAGCTTGATATGATCAGCTTTGTATGAGGATTGTTACATGATATCTATGACATATATTATATACAAATAGTTGGGGTTTTCAGCTTCAGGCTTTCTCGTTAAATATTTGTGTTAATGTGTGTGAATTTTTATTGTTTCATGTGTGCATTGCAATCTTGATTTAATTTCCGCAAATGATCAATGGTGGAATAGATTCTGTATTTTGCATGAAGTCAAAATAGTGTGAGATCAGGAGAATCTTGGACATATAACACATAAGTTATATAATTTCTACAATGGCCCTAGGTATTGAAAAACCATGATCAAGAGAGTGAGGTATCAGATCAAGCAAGCGTGACTATAAAAGAATATAGAAGACATCGATTAATGATTTTAGACAATGCCGCAAGGTTCAGATCGAACTGGGAGATCAAATAGAGTGGAATGTTTTTAGTTTTGCAGTTTCTAGATCTGGAATGTAATATATGTTTATGTGTTGTCTTTGTATCTTTATTCCGCATGCAAGTCTGTGAATGTCGCGAGATATAATTATCCTGATATGATGTAATAGGGCGTTGTTGCTAATGATATATGAAAGTTGGGAATCATGTCAATTGTATGTGTATTTATGGGCCCTTTTACAATTTTCTGAATATATATGATTTATGAATGAATGTAATAAGTTTAATGGTTGAGAATTATTGTGATGATGATTGCGCAAGTCATAAAATAAGCATATCTAAACCCCTGTATTATTTTATGGGTCTGGCTTGCCTTGGGTGAGTCTCTCCTTTGTTTCGAAGAGGTGTAAATACCGAAGAAGTGCTAGACTACGCGGGATCTTTATTGGCACCATCGGCCGAACCTTGGGTCAAAATTAAATCAAAATTTCTTGCCAACAAATGGTTTTGTTTTCAGGCCCTCGAGTTTTCTTAAAGGGGGTTTAGATCATGCGACCATGGTATATCCATCAGAAACTCCAAAAATGGTGGCATGAGGAGGTGGATCTCTTTATCTTTCAGTAGGAACACTTGAGGCAGAATAATATAAATTTGGCCAGAGAAGAAATATTATATGCGAAACCTGCTTACGATCAGTACGAGATATTTTGGTGTGAATTTCCCGAGAATATAGATAATCGGATAACTCGATTTCATAATAGATAGAGGATCCTGAAACAAACGATATTATGTATAGAATGGACTATGGTATTTCTAGCCGATCTTCATTAGTTGGATACAAAACTGACAAGGGTCGTCAATTTTTGGGTTAACGCAACTCTTGAAGCCTATATTATTGAATTCACAGCTAAAAGCATCATTCGTTCTCCCACGCAAAGGATATATTTAAATTTGGAATAGAAGGGTGGTTTTTGAAGGAAATTTAACTTTGGATTAAGGTACTGTTAGTAGAAGACCACCTGTTGGAGTTTCAACCAGGTCAATTGGAAACTTAACTTACTTGTACTGGGGGAATGGATTAAGGGGGGAGGCATGTTGTGTTGCTACGGGAGGATGACGGAAGTATTATAATGGATCAAGAAGAGTTGTGACAAGTGAGATATTTCAAAGCATTCCATAGGGCAAGAATCACTGAAGAGTGGTGTGAGAAGAAGTTGTGGGAACTTATGGATAGAAAAAGATTACAGCACATAGACAACACTGTAAGGAGTTCAACAGAGCACAAGAGGTAAATGGAGACTCTAGAGTTGCGAAGAGGGAGTGAAGAGGAAATTTCTTGTTGGAAATGTTGTCATTGATGGCAAATAGAGCAACATAGAAGTAGAGAGAGATAAAGAGAGCAGCATAGAAGCAAAGAGAGGCAAAGAGAGCAGCATAGAAGAAGAGAGAGGAAAAGAGAGCAGCATAGAAGCAGAGAGATAGAAAAGAGAGCAGCATAGAAGTAGCAAAGAGACCTGTATAGCGCTAGAGAGATCTGAAGAGCTGCAGAGGGTCGAGCAGCTGTGAAAAAGGGCCATTTGAAGAAGCAGGGTAGCAAAAAGAAGCAGCAGAATATACAGTGAATACAGAGAAACGTTCCTGCATTGACATGCACTGACATGCACAGACATGTAATGCCTGTGCACTGTAATGCACAATAACTGAATGCAGAGAAATGGTCATGTCGAATAGGGCTAGAATGGTAGTGTGGTAGTCAAGTCACATGCAGATATTTTTAAAACAAAAGAACTACCTTCTGTGGGACGGAACCTGAGTTTAACCACACTGGGAATAGCCGTGAAGAAATGCAGATTGCTCACATTTCAATGCAACCAGCAAAATCATGGACAGAGAATGGTTAAGAATGGTTAATTGAATTAAAAACTCTATTTACTTATATCAGTTGAAGCCACTGTATTAATGAAAAAAAGAAAGGCGGAAGTTACAAAGAAATATGATGATTTGTCGAGCAGTTCACTAGGTGGGAGGAATGCCGAGTTAATATTTGAGTGAATTAAAATTTAACACATGAAAAGGCGAAATTGAAATAGAAAGGAAGGAAGCGGAACCCTAACCATGACCCCGATTTCAAAGGAATGGCGTTGTTTGAATGCAAAGAACAAAAGGAAAAGAAAAACATTGAATCATATTTATAAGAACAGGAACCCTGAGTCATGAATGGAATCGTGAGGAACAGTGAAGGCGGTTTCGGTGGAAGAAACAAGCAGTATCGCACTGCCCTTGAGTGGTAAGAAGATTTCACCTTTTTGAATGTGATATAAATCTCTGTTTGACGCGTGTCCTAAGGTGGTTTTCCAAAACCATTTACATCGCGCAACTTTTGAAGATTAACCACCGTGCACCTTAATTGTGCGATATTGTGCTAAGATCGTCGGATTTGGATTTGGAGCACGATAAGTTATTCACCGTTAGATGATAAGGGTGGTTTAAGCGCTGGGGCCTAGTCCATCACGCAACTTTTGATTTTCAATCCTCGTGCAAGTTAACCGCGCGATTTCCGTAGGATTCTTTGTTTGGAGCACGAGAGCAGGGTGTTCGTTGGATTATATGTCAAGGTGCATAAAAGTTAAAGCGAAATATTTAATTGAAATAACCCTTAGGATGTGGGGCCTAGTGGCATATGGAGTTTGGGGCTATGAAATTTGAATGGTATCATTGGATGTGATGTTAGCATGGCTGGTAGTTGATATTTTAACCAAGGTCTAAGCGCAGTACGTTATATATGCTATGGTGATATATTGATGCAATTTGTTTATAGAAGTACCTTGGTAAGTCTAAGGTATATAAATATATATATATTTTGTTTGATACATGTTGAACAAGGATGTGGGCCCGAATACATTAAGATTTCTGTAAAGTGAAATCATTCACAAATGAAATCTGGGGTTTGTATAGTCTTCATAAAGGAAATGCCGCACATGATGATTGAAAGTTAAAGTTTTACAATGGTCCAAATTGTAATATTCAAATGATAATTATATATATTTTATATGAATGGTATGATTGAAATATAGTGGCGGACGTGACTTATGTTTGTTTGTTTACAAAGGATATGGTAGTGTATTGAGAAATGAATACAACACTGAGAGGAAATTAACTCAAAGGGTCTGTGCTAAACTTATTAAAAGGGTCCATTTTTTGAAATAAATTAAGGGTGAAGACCTTGGAATATGTGGGTCCCGATATATATATATATATATATATATATATATATATATATATATATATATATATATATATATATATATATATATATATATATATATATATATATATATATGGTTCTATAACCTTGTAGAAAGCTTCCGCATAGTTTTATATTTTCCAAAAGGTGAGTTAAATTGACTCAAATTTGAAATCTAGGGAATGTGGTTTTGATAACCATTAGATGTGAAAAGAAAAGCCTCCGCATACATTTAGTTAATTTCCAGAGCAGGGAAAATTATTGGAAATGCATTTTTATATACACAGTAAACTTGGATAATGTGGGTTTGACAGGTGTGCAAGCACAGAAAATAGGAGAGAGTACAGAAACTGAAAAAAGGCAGTGAACCATAGAGGTATGCAGGACAGTTACATGACAACAACAGAAAAGACAAAACCAGCAAGCTAAGGGCTGACTGAAATTTAAATATGTAACTGAAAATTTGAATGTAAATGTTGTAATTGATCTTATATTGTTTGTGATGCAAAGGCAAGTCTCCGGTAGGAAAACAAAACTCCACTGCAAAACAAAAATTGGTATAAATTTCTATATTTTTCTGAATGAGCTGGACAAAGAAATGAGAAGGCAGAAAGCAAAGAGTCAGGGCTATTCACTTCGAATTCCCTGTGGGATACAAATATTCATGTGATGAACTCTATAAATGATATCATATTGATATGCATAGAGAGGTTAGAGAATGAAGAATTGAGGCAGAGAAGATAAGAAGAAGGAGGAGAAGAAAGAGATGTTGTGAAAAGTCAGAGATGATTTAAGACAGATAAGAAAGCTGGAGGACAGTAGTGAAGAAGGTACAAAACAAAGCTGATATCCAAGGTAAATCAGCAAGTGTTTTTTTTTGAGAGAGTGAGGGAGTTGGAGCTTCCCTATCAAGTTGTAGCTTGATAGATGTCAGTTGTAACTGACTGAGGTTGGAGCCTCTTGTAGGTTGGTGCCTGCAAAAAATTGATGGGAGTTGGAGCTTCCTTTCAAGTTGTAGCTTGCAGAATTGAGGTTGGAGCCTCCTGTAGGTTGGTGCCTACAGAAAATCAGTGGTGAGAGGGAGTTGGAGCTTGCCTTTGCATCACAACAATAATAAGATGTGGTTTTCTCCCTTTATGGGTTTCCACTTATATCTGTTGTCTCTGTGTGTGATGTTTATGTGTTGATATGGTTTATTCAATCTGCTTAATACTTGCTGCTCTCATATTAAGTCTGTTGTCACATTATCTTAATACTTGCTGCTCACATATTAAGATTGCTCACATATAAATTTGATCATGAAATTAAGTTGTAAATAAGTTTAAAGGTCAGTTTAAAAGCTCATGAATGTGTTAAACTGATTCACCCCCCCCCCCCCCCCCTCTTAGTTTAACTAAGGGTTCAACAATTGGTATCAAAGCAAGTCCCTTTTGTATCAATTTAACAACTGAAAGGAGATCCTAGGTCCCCAGGATGGCTAGTCAAGAAGGAAGCTCAACCAATAAAGCCCATTTTTTCACCGGTGAAAATTATGCCTTCTGGAAAATCAGAATGAGAACATACATAATGTCTCTAGGAATAGAATTTTGGGTTGCTGTGGAATTTGGATATGCCCCAAAGGAAACTAACTCAGAGAAAGAAGCCAAACAAGATTTTGTAGCTAATGCAAAGGCCATGAATGCAATCTTAAATGGACTGTGTGAGGCAGAATTTATCAAAGTAATGCACAGAAAGACTGCCAAAGAAATGTGGGATACACTAGAAAACATCCATGAGGGAGATAAAAAGGTGAAGACAACCAAACTTCAAGTCTATAGAGCCCAGTTTGAAAATATAAAAATGAATGATGATGAAGACATTACTAGCTTCTTTTTAAGGGTTGCAGAAATTGTGAAAAACATGAAAGCTCTAGGAGAAACCATAAAAGAAGCTGTAATTGTACAAAAGATTCTAAGATCTCTTCCACCCAGCTTTAACCCCAAGGTTTTTTCCATAGAAGAAACAACTGATTGGGAAACCTTGACCATGAACCAATTGTTACACCATTTTTTGGTCATCTAACCTATTATCATTAGATGGACCCAAGTACACCATGTAAGACCAATTTTACCCTAAGTAAAATTGCCTTCACTATGTTAAAACAGGAAACCCCAAAAGGAAATATTAAACAAACCTATATTTGTTTGATTTTTCTCATGGAATAATTAATTAAACCATAATTTAATTATTATTCCCAGTCATGTTTAACCAAAAATCAAAGAAATTAATTAGATAAACCTTTATTTATCTTATTATTTTCTAGGAATAATTATTTAAACCTTATTTAGATAATATTCCTTGTTAAATATGACCAAATCACCCACAAATAATTAAATAAATCATTATTTATTTAATTATCTTTCAAACACTTCCTTAAATAATTAAATAAACCATTATTTATTTGATTACCTTCTAACCGCTTCCTTAAAAAGATAAATAAATCATTTATTTATTTATTTTTGACAAATTAAGGGATTTGACCCAAGTCAAATACCTTTTCCCTCCAACAAATATAATAAAATATTCCATAAAAAGTGGATCTAGATCTGGTTAACCCATGCACCAAGATCTAGAATAACCCAATATTTTGTTATAAATAGGAGGGTTTTTCCTACCATTCTTCACCTTTTGTTGCCTATTAGATCACTCTGGATCTATACACTTGGTCACTCTTTTCTACCATTTGCTGTGTGAGCTCCCTTTGAGTTCCATTCTTTGTGTGGGTTTTCTACACCAACAAGAGAGAGAAATCTTAGATCTAAAGCGCCGAGGACTTCCAAGAACCCATCCCACCGAGGAGAATTGGATACGCCTTCTTGTTTTCCTCCTAGGTGCCCAATTAATATAAAAATTCTTTCAAAAATTGTTCTTGTCTTGTCTATTGGTATATGGAGCAAACCCTTATTTTTTCTGCTTAATGTCTTTCCATGCATAGATCTGGTTTTTGCAGCTCTTTTATGTCCAACTAACCGTAGATCTAAAGATATTGGCAGCCACTTTTGTTGTTAGGGCTATTAGTTATGCGTAGCTAAGGTGGTCCTTTTTCGTACACTTCGACAAAGGATTCATACTAACAAATGGCGACTCCACACGGGTTTTAAATTACGACCGCTGTCGTTTTTCATATTCCTGCATATCCAGCTACTTCAGACCCTAGGGTTTCTTTTCAGCTGTTTATTTTTCCTATTTTTATGTTGTTTTTCTCACATAAAACCCTAAAACATCAATATTTCTAACTTCCGTGTGTTTCTGGCCCTATTGCGCAGGTAAGCGACACCAGCCGCAACTGAGACGGAAACTTTTCTGAAAATCTGCCGCCGAGACAACCGGAACGGGGGGTCGCACTTTTTGGCCCATAACCTGCGACCTGGACCTCCAGGTCGCACTTTTCTGCCCCTTTTCTGCGACCTGCACTGAAAACAGGTCAGAAACTGCGACCTGCCAGTTTTTCAGTGATTTTTCTGCAATTTTTCTGGGTTCTGCTGCAACTTCTGTCATGGTTTTCCAGCCTCTGTCTCAGCCCGCTTTGACCAAGTTCTGATATGTTTTTACTCATTATAAGTGGGAACCTAGCCCCCTAGGGCTTTAGTACCCTCCACTTTTTGTGGAAGAGTTTTAGCTGTTTCAGCCGTCTGTTCTTCAGAGCTTCAGCCTCCTTTTTTCCAAATCTGTTACCTCCCTTTCAGATCCATTGAAATCAGCTCTTCTACCTCTCAAATCACCTCCTGAAGATTTTTTTGGATCTACTTTTAGGGCCTCCACCTTGCCCCCTCCGTATTTTTCTGATTTCCTTCCTTTTTCCAGCCACCTTGCCTCTGTCTTTTGGCTGTGATCTACACCTCTTTTCAGCAGCTTTATCCTTTAGATCCCTGTCCCTTTTGACCTTAGATCTATTGGCCTCTTTTCCGTGTGTTTTGCCTAGATTTTTCCCTTTTTTTAGATTAGTTTTGAGAGACCCGCCTTCTTGGGTTAGATAGATGCACAAGTAGCTGTTAATTTTCTATTATTTCAGCATTATATACTGTTCTCTGTAGATTTATTTTCAGTTACGCAGCACACTTTTTTCTTGCTCTCAAAATGGAAAGGGTTTAAAAATTAAAATTAACGCACGCCACACACTGACCCTAAGTGAAGAAGTGCCTGGTTAACACCGCCTAGCAAAGACTCTAAAATCAATTGTCACTGCACCTTGTCTGCCCTTGACTTCTCTTGATTCTGTCCCTTTCTGCCCCTGTCGGTTTCCTTCTTCCTGTCATCATTGCGCCCCCTAGGCGCCTTTCCTAGAGACTTCTTGGCCTTCACCCTCAGTTTCCGGTTGATCGACCTGCTCCGCCCCGCCATCGTCAAGCCAGTCCTCCTTCGAGTCCGCACTCCAACTCCTCTCCTGATTCATCGGGTTCTCCTTCTCCTCCTGGTTCTCCCCCTGCCACCTTCACTATGTCTGGTCCAAGGCCTAACGCTAGCGGTTCTCCCGGCCCTAATGCCGGCTCGACTACTAGCGGAACCGCCACAGGAACTACCCCGACCACCCCCTTGCTGCCGTATATTGCAGGCCTCAGCCTCCCCGATTTCAATCAGTTGATCAATGACCCTATCCGCCACGATGTTGGTTGGCCTGCCATGCCAACCAAGCTCCCTTCCGACATCCCTAAGTTCGAAGGCCAAGCTGGAGAAGATCCAACCAATCATGTGCAATCTTTCCACATGTGGTGTTCCTCCAATTCCATCACCGATGACTCCATCCATCTTCGTTTGTTCCAACGCACGCTTACCGACGAAGCTTCTAAATGGTATGTTGAACAAGCCACCTCTTCCCATACCACCTTTGCGACCCTTGCCCAAGCCTTTTTGTCTTATTTCCAGCTCCCTCTCCGATACGATACTGGCACGGAGCTCTTGACTTCCTTCAAGCAATCCTCTTCAACCCGCCTTTCCACCCATGTTCAGGAATGGCGAAGAAGACGGAGCTTATGTCGAGCCCCTCCCTTTGAAGATCGGGTTTATATGGACTGGTTCCTTCGCACCCTTCCAGCTCCCATCAGCAAAGATGTCGCCTCCCATTTTCCTCAAACTGAAGAAGCCGCCCTCCAAATAGCCTTGAAATATGACCTGATCTACGCTCAATCTGGTTATGTTTATACCGTTCTTCCTGACCTCCCCAGGCCCGGCGGCGCTAACGCCCCGGGGGCATCTCATTCCGCCGATGGTATCGTTGGAGCCCTTTCCCATCCGTACGCTCAACCTTCTATGGGCTATGGTCTCCCTCAGGGAGGGGCCAGCACCTCTAGCACTCTTCCCCCTCCCGGTAGCATGTATCCAGGATACGGCATGCCTCCTCCTTTTTCCCAACCTCTTGCTTACCTCAATGTTGCCCAACCCCACCATTACCCTTATCCGCAGCCTGGTGCACCAACTCCTCCAGCATACGCGCTTCCATCTCCCTGGCCTCCTCAAAACCTGCAACAGCACTTACAGCCCCCTCCAGGGCAAGTATTTGCACAGCAGGGCGCAACTAATCCCCCTTCTTCTCAAAGACAGTGGAGAGGCAACCAAAACCAATCTGCCCCTGGTACCCGTGGACCCAATCCTGGTGTGGACCCTAACATTTCCAACCAGCAACAGGGCACTCATCCCAAGCCGGACAGGCCGCTTTGCATAAATAAGCCTTGTTCGTGTTGCAGTGTTTATGGTCATTACACCCACGATTGTCCCCTCTTACCCCAGATGCGGTAGATGTGGGAGTCTCAAGCCACATTGCGCGGACAACACGCCTCCCCTCATGCTCCTCCTAATGTGGCCACTACCCAACCAGCTGTGTTTACTGATCCTTTCCCTCAACAAGGATTCATGGCTACCCAACCGCCTGACAGCCAGGTCGCCACTCCCCCTTCCCTTTCTGGTTCCTCTGATTACCAGATCCTTATGATGCACTCCGATCCTAACCCGACCGTCGATCTTCACCTTCAAACTCGGTCTCGCCAGTACCCCAAGCCTCCTGCTCAGTCTGCCCCCGAGCCTCCTTCTTCAGGTTCTACAGAGCCTCTTTCGACACCCAGTGGCCCCTTACATATCCCTCAACCGAAAGTTGAGGTTCATACCAAGATTCCTAAGGGACCATTACGTCGAAATGCTGCTCCCGGACGAGCTGCTCACTCGTATAGCATAGTAGATGATTTGGCGCAATCTCCTGCTGCCATTTCCACACTGGAACTCCTCCAGTCATGCCCTTCCCAAAAGAAGGCTCTACTATCTGCCGTGGGCACTGTAGATCCTGCTGATGACCAAATGATGGTTTTTGACGCCTCTCAATCGGACGACCCTCCTCTTCCTGCTTCCGTCGCCTTCCAAATCCCAGTCAAAATCCGGAACGCCAACGTTTCTAATAGCCTATGAGATGAGACTGCCACAGAGGAAGTCAAATGTGACGGAGGTAGCCTTTAAGACAGAGAAGAAGAAAGAAGAAAAGGAAGATATATGCTCTTTCTCTGATGAAGAAGAGGCCAAATTTGTCAAGAAATTGGATATGGGCTCAGGTAAATATAAAGGTAAACTTCCATTTAAATGCTTTAACTGTGGAAGAGTTGGAAACTATGCTGCTAAGTGTCCTCATAAGAAAACAAAGATTCAGACTCAAGAATCAGAGAAAACTATATCAAAGAACTGGCAGAAAGGGAAGAGATTCAATAGAAAGTCTTTCTATGCTCAACAAGACAGTAGTGCATCTGAAGACTCAGATGAACCCTCAAGTGAAGAAGGACCCTCTAAATTTATATTGATGGCTATAGAAGAGCTGGAAGGATTCCTTCTAGAATATGAGGAAGAAGGTGAAGTTGATCTTGAGGGGGAGCTAAGAAGTGCCCTGGAGGAAATTGACAGATTCAAACTGAAGTGCAAAAAATAGAAAGACATTCTCCTCAAATATGTAAGAGAAGAACAAAATTCAGAAGTCCTCATTCATTTGAAAGTAGAGCTTGAAGAAGCCAAGAAGGTAGAAGACATTTTACTTAAAAAAATTAAGGATAAAATTCAAGAACAAGAGAAATTGGAAGAAGAAGTAGTATGCTTGAGGAAGAAATTAGAAAATGCCCAAAAGAAAATGTTGATAAATACTTCTCAAATGAAAAGCTCTGGTAAGTTGAATGACATTCTAGATGCTCAAAGATCTCCTCTGATAAAAACTGGGATAGGCTATGAAGGAGAATCAAGCAAAGGCAAAGAAAAAGAAAACAAAATTTTCATTTTTGTAAAAGCAGATGAGGATAATAAAGCAGCTCAGAAGGTTCCTACAGAAGAAGAAACCTGCAATGAAGTAGACAGAAACTAGAAGTAACCTCAAATGACAAAGAATGAAATAAATAAACAGTCAACTGAAAAAGGGTCATATACTCCTGAATATGTCAAATTTGGAAGCCATCAAAGGAGATTCTCCCCCCCATGAAAAATTCCACCTGTTATGCCTGCCAAAAACTGGGACATATTGCTGCATACTGTCATACAAGGAGAATTAATTCAAACCAGCAAAGGATGCAAATAGTGAAAATATTACCTCAAGCAAAAAAATGGAGAAGACAACCCTTCATCAGGTATGCAAATTGTTTTTATGGACACTATTTTCACTGTAAGGAATTTGGCCATAAAATCATAGAATGTAGAACATATGGAAAAAGACTAATGTTCAAAACCTCAAGGAGGTTTATGAATCATGGATAGTTTACTTGTACTCATAATCCTACTAAAAATATGATCAAATTCTGTGTATGCCATAAAATTGGACATATGTCTTCCAAATGTCCTCTTAGACAATGTGGTCCATCATCTCAGAAAAGGTACCAAACAAAAGGATGCATGTAGTGGAAAAAGAAGGTGAATAAATGTGACCTAGCTCTAATAGCTCAAGACCTGAAAAGCCAATAATATTTGGACAGTGGTTGCTCAAATAATATGACTAGAGATAGAAGCAAGTTTATAACCTTTGATGAAAAGAAATCTGGAAATGTTACTTTTGGCAATGATAAAGCAGGGAAAATAAAAGGAAAAGGCTCAGTCATTCTAGATAATGGTAGAGGAAAGACCCAAGATGTACTATTTGTGGATGGGTTGAAAGCAAATTGTTTGAGTGTTAGTCAAATGTGTGATAAACGCTGTGAATTTCTTTTTTAGCACAAGACTGTGAAGTAAGATCAAGTACCATAGGAAAGACCCTGATCAAAGGTGTTTGAATAGAAAGTAATGTCTACATAGTGAAAGAAGAGAATGAATCATGCCACCTTAGCAAACTCGAGGAGTCATGGTTATGGCATAGAAGATTGGGACACCTTAACTTCGACCATATCATCAGTCTGAGCAAGAAGAAAGTAGTTAGAGATATGCCAGCAATAAAGAAGCCTTCAAATACCATATGAAAATATTTCCAATTGGGCAAACAGATCCACACATCCTTTAAGACCAAAGATGAGCTATCAACAAGTAGGCCACTTCAGCTTGTACACATGTACCTGTGTGAACCTTCAAGAACTAAAGCACCAAGTGGAGAATCCTATTTCATACTGATAATAGATGATTTTTCCAGAATGACATGGGTTGCATTTCTCAAATATAAATCGAAAGCACTTGAGAAATTCAAGATATTCAAGGCATTGGCTGAAAATCAAACAGGATGTAAGCTAACGTGCATAAGATCAGACAGAAGAGGTGAATTCACACACTATGATTTTGTAGACCTATGCAATGAGCATGGGATAAAACAACAGTTTACAATTGCAGGTACACCTCAACAGAATGGAGTGGCAGAGAGACAAAACAGGTTTGTACAACAGATTGCCAGGGCCATGATGCAAGAAAGTAACATTCCCCAAACCTTCTGGGCAGAAGCAGTACACACAGTTGTGCATATTCTTAACAAAGCTCATTTAAGACCAAATAGTGACAAGGCTCCTTATGAACTATGGCATGGTAAAGTAGCATCAATCAAGCACTTTAAAGTCTTTGGAAGAAAGTGTTTCATAAAAAATAATGATGAAAATCTGGAAAAGTTTGATGCAAGAGCAGATGAAGGAATATTTTTAGGATATGCATCCAAGAGTAAGGGTTACAGGTGCTACAACAAAACACTTCGCAAAATTGTGGAAAGCATTGATGTAAGATTTGATGAAGAAATACCAAACAAGACAAGAAGTACATGTTACAGCAATCCTCCAGAAGATCATGAAGAAGAGAACCAAGATGATGATGAACTAAGCAAGAAAACAGAAGATACTGAGTTGAACTCAAAAGGTCCCTTAAGATACACTCAAAAGAACCATCCAGAAGATCAAATTATTGGGGACAAGAGTGTGGGAGTCCAGACAAGAAGACAACTAGCTGAACAGACAGAAGAAGTATACCTTGGCATGCTTTCTCAAATAGAGCCAAAGAAGTTTGAAGAAGCCAGTAAAGAAAAATATTGGGTGAATGCTATGAATGAAGAATTGGACCAAATTGAGAAGAAAAATACATGAGAATTAGTTCCAAGACCCAGTGAGAAAAATGTCACTGGCACAAAATGGGTATTCAAGAATAAGATGAATGAACAAGGACACGTAATCATAAATAAAGCCAGACTTGTATGCAAGGGATATTCACAAATTGAAGGTCTTGAATATGATGAAACATTTTCCCCTGTAGCCAGAATGGAAGCTATCAGAATGTTTTTGGCCTTTGCATGCTACCATGATTTCAAGGTATATCAAATGGATGTGAAATCTGTCTTCCTGAATGGAGATCTAGAAAAAGAATTCTACATGGAACAACTTGAAGGATTCTCATTAATAGATAAACAAGACTACGTGTGAAAATTAAAGAAAGCCCTATATGGGCTAAAACAAGCCCCCCGTGCATGGTATTCAAGGCTGGACAAACACTTGCAAAAACAAGGCTTTAAGAGAGGAGGAGTAGACAACAATTTATACATAAAGGCGAATGAAAATGAACTCCTGATTGTAGTAGTATATGTAGATGACATCATGTTTGGTAGCAACAAGAGAAGTTAACAAAAGAATTTGCTGAAGAAATGAAATCAGAATTTGAAATGTCTATGATTGGAGAGCTCACCTTCTACTTAGGACTTCAAATTAAACAAAATAACACAGGTACATTCATCTCACAAGAAAAATACTTAAGAGAAATGCTGAAAAAGTTCAAAATGGAAGACTGCAAACCTGTGTCAACTCCCATGATCACTGGATGCAAACTATGTACTGATGATGGATCTGTAGATATAGATCACAGACTTTACATATCCATGATAGGAAGTCTGCTATACCTAACAGCTTCTAGACCAGACATTATGTTGGCAGTAGGACTTGTGGCAAGATATCAAGCAGCACCAAAACAAAATCACTTACTAGCAGTCAAAACAATATTTAGATATCTACAAGGAACTGTACATTATGGGCTATGGTATCCAAAAGGCAAGAGCCTCACTTTGAAAGCTTATACAGATGCGGATTGGGCCAGCTGTGTGGATGACAAGAAAAGCACAAGTGGAAGAGCATTATATTTGGGAAAAATTCTAGTAGCATGGCTAAGCAAGAAGCAAACTTCCATCTCTCTATCTACAGCAGAAGCAAAATACATAGTTATAGCAGCTTGTTGCACACAAGTAATGTGGATGAAACAAACTCTCCAAGACATGAAGGTAAGAATTGATGAACCTATTTCTATCAAATGTGACAATACAAGTGCAATAAGTATATCAAAAAATCTTGTACTTCATTAAAAAACAAAGCACATCCAAATAAAGTACCACTTCGTCAGAGAACAAGTGGCACAGAAAGTAGTAAAGCTGGAATATGTACCAAAAAAGGAACAAACAACAAACATATTCACAAAATCCCTTGCTAAAGAACCATTCGAATATCTAAGAGACAAACTAGGAGTAGTATCTGCAGATGCTACTCTCTGACATGGAAAGAAAGCGTCATTCCAGGGGGAGATCAGAAAAGAAAACATCATTCCAGGGGGAGATCAGTCACCAAATATTGTCACAAAATAACCAGAGCAAGTGAGAAAAGCATGGAACAGGTCCTCAAGATAAGAATATTATGGACAAGATTTGGAAATCACACTAGGAAATGTGCAACCCTTTGCCATTGATGTAAAAGGGGGAGGAAAAGCAAGCAAAAGAGGAAAGGGTCTTCTAAAAGGCAAGTAGAGGAAGTGTATTTCCATCAATACCAAAGGGGGAGACTATTGGAAATGTTGTCATTGATGGCAAAGAGAGAAACATAGAAGCAGAGAGAGATAAAGAGAGCAGCATAGAAGCAGAGAGAGGCAAATAGAGCAGCATAGAAGAAGAGAGAGGCAAAGAGAGCAGCATAGAAGTAGAGAGATAGCAAAGAGAGCAGCATAGAAGCAGAGAGATAGCAAAGAGACCTGCATAGCACTAGAGAGATCTGAAGAGCTGCAGAGGGTCGAGCAGCTGTGGAAAAGGGCCATTTGAAGAAGCAGGGCAACAAAAAGAAGCAGCAAAATATACAGTGAATACAGAGAAATGTTCCTGCACTGACATGCATTGACATGCACTACCTATGTACTGTCATGCACAATAACTGAATGCAGAGAAACGGTCATGTCGAATAGGGTTGGAATGGTAGTGTGGTAGTTAAGTCACAAGCAGAGATTTGTAAAACAAAGGAACTACCTTCTGTGGGATGGAACCTGAGTTTAACCACACTAGGAATAGCCATGAAGAAATGCAGATTGCTCACATTTCAATGCAACCAGCAAAACTGTGGACAGAGAATGGTTAAGAATGGTTAATTACATTAAAAAATCTATTTAGTTATATCAGTTGAAGCCACTTTATTAACGAAGGAAAGAAAGGCATAAGTTACAAAGAAATATGATGATTTGTCGAGCGGTTCACTGTGTGGGAGGAATGTCGTGTTAATATTTGAGTGAATTAAAAGTTAACACATGAAAAGGAAAAATTGAAATAGAACGGAAGGAAGAAGAACCCTGACCATGACCCCGATTTCAAAGGAATGGCGTTGCCTAAATGCAAAGAACAAAAGGAAAAGAAAAACATTGAATCGGAACTATAAGAACCGGAACCCTGAGTCATGAACGGAACCGTGAGGAACAGTGAAGGCAGTTTCGGTGGAAGAAACAAGCAGTATTGCACTGCCCTTGAGTGGTAAGCATATTTCACCTTTTTGAACGCAATATAAGTCTCTGTTTGACGCGTGTCCTAAGGTGGTTTTCCAAAACCATTTACATCGTGCAACTTTTGAAGATTAACCACCATGCACCTTAATTGCGTGATATTGTGCTAGGATTGTCGGTTCTGGATTTGGAGCGTGATAAGTTATTCACCGTTAGATGAGAAGGGCGGTTTAAGCGCTGGGGCCCAGTCCATCGCGCAAATTTTGAGTTTTAAGCCTCGTGCAAGTTAACCACGCGATTTCCGTAGGATTGTTTGTTTGGAGTGCGAGAGCAAGGTGTTTGTTGGATTATATGTCAAGGTGCATAAATGTTAAAGCGAAAGATTTAATTGAAATAACCTTTAGGATGTGGGGCCCAGTGGCATATGGAGTTCGGGGCTATGAAATTTGAATGGTATCATTGGATGTGATGTTAGCGTGGCTGGTAGTTGATATTTTAACTAAGGTCTAAGCGTAGTAAGTTATATACGTTGTGGTGATATATTGATGCAATTTGTTTATAGAAGTACCTTGGTAAGTCTAGGGTATATATATATATATATTCTGTTTGATACGCGTTGAACAAGGATGTGGGCCTGAATACATTAAGAGTTCTATAAAATGAAATCCTTCACAAATGAAATATGGGGTTTGTATAGTCTTCATAAAGGAAATGCCGCACATGAGGATTGAAAGTTAACGTTTTACAATGGTCCAAATTGTAATATTCAAATGATAATTTGATATATTTTATATGAATGGTATGATTGAAATATAGCAGCGGACGTGACTTATGTTTGTTTGTTTACAAAGGATATGGTACTATATTGAGAAATGAATACAACGCCGAGAGGTAATTAACTCAAAGGGTCTGTGGTAAACCTATTAAAAGGGTCCATTTTTTGAAATAAATTAAGGGTGAAGACTTTGGAATATGTGGGTTCCGATATATATATATATATATATATATATATATATGGTTCTATAACCTTTACTTGTAGAAAGCTTCTGCATAGTTTTATATTTTCCAGAAGGTGAGTTAAATTGACTCAAATTTGAAATCTGGGGAATGTGTTTTTGATAACCATCAGATGTGACAAGAAAAGCCTCTGCATACATTTAGTTAATTTCCAGAGCAGGGAAAATGAATGGAAATGCATTTTTATATACACAGTAAACTTGGAGAATGTGGGTTTGATAGGTGTGCAAGCATAGAAAGTAGGAGAGAGTACAGAAACTGAAAAAAGGCAGTGAACAACAGAGGTATGCAGGACAATTACATGATAGCAGCAGAAAAGGAAAAACCAGCAAGCCAAGGGCTAAGTGAAATTTAAATATGTAACTGAAAAATTTGAATGTAAATGTTGTAATTGATTTTATATTGTTTGTGATGTAAAGGCAAGTCTCCGGTAGGAAATCAAAACTCCACTGTAAAACAAAAATTGGTATAAATTGCTATATTTTTCTGAATGAGATGGACAAAGAAATGAGAAGGTAGAAGGCAAAGAGTCAGGGCTATTCACTTCGAATTCCCTGTGGGATAAAAACAGTCATGTGATGAACTCTATAAATGATATCACATTTATATGCATAGAGAGGTTAGAGAAAGCAGAATTGAGGCAGAGAAGATAAGAAGAAGGAGGAGCAAAAAGAGATGCTATGAAAAGTCAGAGATGATTTAAGACAGATAAGAAAGCTGGAGGACAGTAGTGAAGAAGGTGCAGAACAGAGTTGATATCCAAGGTAAATCAGCAAGTGTTTTCTTTTGAGAGAGTGAGGGAGTTGGAGCTTCCCTATCAATTTGTAGCTTGATAGATGTCAGTTGTAACTGAATGAGGTTGGAGCCTCCTGTAGGTTGGTGCCTGCAGAAAATTGATGGGAGTTGGAGCTTCCTTGCAAGTTGTAGCTTGCAGAATTGAGGTTGGAGCCTCCTGTAGGTTGGTGCCTACAGAAAATCAGTGGTGAAAGGGAGTTGGAGCTTTCCTTTGCATCACAACAATAATAAGATGTGGTTTTATCCCTTTATGGGTTTCCACTTATATCTGTTGTCTCTGTGTGTGATGTTTATGTGTTGATATGGTTTATTCAACCTGCTTAATACTTGTTGCTCTCATATTAAGTCTGTTGTCACGTTATCTTAATACTTGTTGCTCACATATTAAGATTGCTCACATATAAAGTTGATCATGAAATTAAGTTGTAAATAAGTTTAAAGGCCAGTTTAAAATCTCATGAATGTGTTAAACTGATTCACCCCCCCCCCCCCTCTTAGTTTAACTAAGGGTTCAACATTTCTTTGTCTGGCATAATGGGAGGGGCCAGGGGAATTCGAAATGGAAATGGAATGGAGGTTTAAGAAGTGGTTACTCTGATGCATGAGGAGGGAGAAGGATTCGAGACACCTGAGACATATGTCCAGTTGGCGAGAATATAAAATGAGGATACACTAGTGGATGATGATCTACATTTTGTGATGAGGTGGATTTTATTTGAAGAAAATTCAACACCAGAAAATCGCATGCCGCAACATAACAACATAACTACCCATCCTCCCCCTAACCTTCCCCTGGTGCTATATCAAAGCCCGAATTTTCTCTTTTCAAAGGTATGCAAATTTCTTAAAGTTCACTAGTCGATTCAAGGTACAAGTAGTTCTAGTATTATTATTCAACCGATTTTAGTTATATATTATCAACCTAGTTTGTGAGGGTTTGTACTTGTTTGTACAACACAACCAACTATGGTTGGATTCAAGGTGGGCCTCTCACTATATACCCTGAGTTCGCGGGCAAGGGGGGTGAAGACTGATGAGCTCCATCATTAGACATATTTGGAGGGGTTAATTGTCACCTTTTTTCCTTCTTAGATCTATTTTTCTTTTATTTTTATTATTATTTGTTTTTATGATGCTAGTATAGGTGGTGATTAAGGCTAACATACTTTTAGTGCCTAATATGAGGTTGAGTGCAGAAAATCAAGAATTATTAAGCATTTTTATAAGGATTTTATTATAGAGACTTGGAGGAGACATCAATTCAAGTTCTAGAGGCAGCCAAACAACTCAATATTTGTTTACTTGGAGTCAAGTGGACTCAATCACCTCAAATATTCTCTCTAGAAATTCGAGTTCGAGAGGCAACCAAGAAACTCAAAGAGGAGTGCACTCAATATTTTCTTACTTGGAGTCAAGTGGAATCAATCACCCCAAATATTCTCTCGAGAAATTCGAGTTCTAGAGGCAGCCAAGAAAATCGATCTTTTACTTGCAGTCAAGTGGACTCAATCACTATTTTCTAGGGAGCTGTTGGTAGCTGCCTTGTAGAATAAATAGAGCAAAGCTAGAGCTAGGAAGGGTCGAAACTTTGTTGCAAGCTATTGAGATTTTTATTATTTTACTCAGGAATCAAACTTTCAGAAATGTATGAGGCTATTCTTTTATGAAATGAGAAAATTGATTTCCTTTTACTGATTTAAGTTTCATAGAGCTAGGCTTGTGGTTTAGGGCCCAATCCACTTCCCTCGACCTCTCTACTGTATTTTTTGTTTGCTTTCTGTCATTTCATTAGTTCCGCTTCTGATAAATTTTTTTATGTTTCAAGTTGTTGTTTAGTTTTTCTTTCAGTGTGTTGTTGTAGGTTTCATTTTCTTGTGAGTAATAGAATAGAGGAGAAAAAAACCAAAAATTTGTGGATCAAGATCCCCTTCTCATCTCTATCAATAGAGCTCGAGCAGGGCGAAGCTTCCCACCGACCGAAAAACTGATTTCTGTTCATTATTTATGAGATTAAAAGTGGAGTTGCATTACCCTTTTTCATTCTTCCTTTGCATTGCATTTTTACAAATTTGTTTGTTTCTTTACGCATAATTTAGCAGGTTTATTGCAGGAATTATTGCTAAAAACCTAGATTAGCTCTGTGGTGCCTTCCCGCTTTATTTTCCATCTCTGTCTTCATGGCTTAAACACTATTTTTACACATCCATTCCCTCTTTTTCTTCCACTTATTCTAACTGCTGCACCCACCTTTTTCCCTTAAAATCACTTAAACCCTTCAACCTGCCTTATTCCTTTGTTTCTATTGGTCACGGTTTCCTTAACCTTTTTAACGCAAAACGCTTGAAAACCATTAAAACTTGACCTCTGTCTTTTCTCCTCAAATCTCCCACTACCTTAATTTTAAAAGCGCACTTCGCGACCTTTTCCCGTTTTATTTTAAGACTTAGCACTTCCAAACACTGCTTGGGATAACTCTGCCGCATCGCACATCACAATCGCTTTTCAAAACCTTTCCTGTTTTTTTTTACGACTTACCTCTTTTTTGCGCCACACATTGCAATTTCATTTCACAACCTTTCTCATTTTATTTTAAGACTTACCACTTCCAAACACTGACTGTGAGAACTTCGCTGCATCACACATCGCAATTTCATTTCACAACATTTTCCTGTTTTCTTTTAAGACTTACCACTTCCAAACACCTATTGCGATAACTCTGCCACATCGCAAATTACAATCGCATTTCAAAACCTTTTCTCGTTTCCTTTTAAGACTTAACACTTCCAAATGCCGATTGCGATAGCTCCGTTGCATCACACATCGCAATCAAATTTCACAACCTTTTCCCATTTTCTTTAAGACTTACTGCTGCCAACCTCCAATTGCGACATCACTATAGAATTCTGCCACGTCATCCCCATCGCAATCACATTTTGTAGTTTTATCCCCGTCGCAATTGCAAATCGAAGTTTTTATTTGGTTCCTTTAACACTTACCGCTCCTAACGCTGTAATATTCCCTTTTCAGAAACATTGTCAATCGACAAAGCAAATCTATTCTAGAGATAGACTGCAGGCGAATTTACTAGATTTGTCACCTTTAAACAAAGGATGAGCTCCAGAGGCTACCTGGCCCACTAGCAGACTTTGTCTATAGATTGATTGTCAAAGGAAAATATCCCCAATAGGGAAATACAACAAGATTGGGAATCTCTTAAGATAACCCCAACATTGCAGCTACAACAATAACAAATAAATCAAATGGTAAATAATAGTGAATCATATACACATGAAATTCCGAAGAACTCAATGGCCATCATATTAGAACATAGCAGCAATAAAATATACAACTCCTTGAGGAAATGATCACTCAGTAGGCATAACGAACCTCAAGAAATCTGTATAATAAAACATGAGAAACACAACTGCATAAAGAAAGCCCTAGGCCATGATTGCATAGTTATAGGGATGAAATGCTGCATAAATAATGAAAATATAGAGATATAGCAATATGGGCTCAAATAAAGAAGGGGGAGCATGATCTCAACCCCTGAAAATACAATAAATCAATCCTCTAAAAGGATTGGCTGAAATCTATACAAAAATGGCATTTTGCAGAAATGCCAGAGTAGCTGGTAGCTGCAGCTACTCAAGAAGTGGAAATACAATGGAGAAGGCTAAAATAGCTGCAATAAATGAAGAACCCTTCTCCAATAGAAATCTTAAGTGAAAGGTTGATCCTTTCACCCAAGACTTCCCCTCCAAAATATGCTAATCCCTCACAGCAAATATGCACCAAGAAAACGCTATCTAAGAGAGGGACTGCACTGCCTCTGATGGAAAGTGGTTGGCCTGATGCCAAAGATGGTGGGATATGCTCAAGAACTACCTTTTATGATCTCCCAATGAGTATAACCTCTCTCCACTGAAACACAAGCTCCGGATGGTGTATGGAAACCTCCCCGGCAACACCCAGCAACATTGCAAAATAACTGCTGCAGAAACTGCGCTGATGTAGATGGTTGAAGCTATGGCCTGAATGCCTGAATATGGGGAATGGAGTGCAATCCTTCATGAGCTACTCAAGAAGGATATGAATTCCTAAACAGGACTCCCTCGTGCCCAAGGGCACTGCAGCTCTGCTGAACAGCAAGAGTCAGCGATTTGTCTGAATAGACAAATAATCAAATGATCCAAGATGAAGTCAACGGCTGCCTTGCTCCTCTTTTAAAAAAGTGAGACTTACCTCCATGGGCCCTACTTATAATTAGGGTTTCATCTCTCTAGAATCTTCCCTCCTACATTGTCCCACATAGTGCTTTCCAACTCATGCCAACACAGTTTGACTTGGTCAACTTTGGCCAAGCCTTAATGCAAAAACCTCCTTTCACACATGGAGGTGTGAAATCCAGCTCCAACATGATCCTCTTTCATACTTAGAGGATTTTTATTCTCTAATCATGCAAATAATGGTTCCCCTACCCATTTTATTCATCTCCTTATCAAAAATTAATGTTCCATAAAATTTGGAACATTACAGTCCTCCCCTCTCAAAATATTGCTTGCCCTCAAGAAATTGCAAGGATGAACTAAATTTATTTATGCATTTCCTCCTATAGAATCCTTATGTGATGATATCCTCAAGAAAAGGATGCCATATCATCAATCAGGTCTTCAAACTGTCCCTCCAACATATGCAATCTAGCCTTTGGGTGAACCTTCCCAAACAACTATCATGTAGAAGCAACCATCCATGAAGGGACAAAGAGCTATATAAGGGCCTCCTTGAGGCATGATATATGATATATAATGGGACTTATCATCCCCCATACGAATCTCTCATCCCCAAGCCATCAATCATAAAAATAAATTTCCTCCCAACAAGACAATTCATGGAAAATCTCCTTCCACCTTGAGCTCTAGAAATAAAGGTGGGCTGAAATCTGATCAAGGCAAGCACTATAACTCGCCCCATGCTGCCCTGTCCCCCACTTATGAAAAGTGTGGAGTGTATGATGATCCTGGGCTGCAAATGTATTGCCCTCAAATGGAAAAATGAAGAGTAATTCCCCAAGAATCTCCCCTCCATCAATGAAAAATCAGCTGGCCCAAGATATCTCATCTATGATGAATATGACAATATCACCATAGAATGCCCCCATGCCATGTTTTTTGTAGGTTATACCATGTGCAGCAAGGTACAAAAAATGTCTCATAGGGATACAATGCAATCTCACCCGCTGCAGAATGGATGGATATCATCATTAGACTCATGGTCCACCTCCAAAGAAATCAAATAAGTGGTTGTGGTGACCATGTCTCTCCTTATGTTCCCATTAAAACATGCCATGCATAAGCTGTGGGAATAACCTTCCCTCAAGGACACACCATCCTCATGTGTCAATATTCTAATCATGCTTCCAATAATGTGGACAATATCAGAAAATGGAAACATGCTTCTCACCAAAAATAGAGGAAGTACTGATGGTTTTACATGATACTTGATGGCACCAACAGTCTCCCAAGCAGCAACAACACAATTTTTCAAACTGCTGCTTCAGAAACTTGTATGGCAAAATTTTTCTGAATACATGGTCAAGTATATGAGTTGGCTGAATCATACATGTAGTGAGAAATTTTTTTCCCAAGGCCACATAAATATGGTTGTCTCCATCATACAAATTGGCCCAATTTTGATCCATGGAGCAATCTGAAAATCTTTCCCTCTTGTAGAGCCATGCACTACAAAATAATGGTAAGAGCATACAAATTAGCCAATGTAAAAACATATTTATTACCATATACCGGGAGTAAGATGATGTATGGATCCATGAATGAACCCTCCATAGTTTTTTGGCATGCTCCCATGAAGATGAATGAACTAGTTGTAGCAAGAAGACCCTTCTTCTCATGCTTGGAAACCCAAGTCAAGAAGAATGTATCATAGATGACTTCTCCCACTACCTCATCCATCTCACCTCCTCTTTTTCTATCAAGTGTAACAAATATGAAATTTTCCTGGGACTTGTGGGTTATGGATCCACCACACTTCCGCTGGCCACACTTCATCCATTGGTTACTGCCCCAAAGAGAGAACGTTGTTGGCATATTTACATAGGTTCTCATCAATATCGAGCTCCATTATTTGACATGATCTTGTCAAAGATATCTCTCATAATGCTTCAATATATAAGAAGTCCCTTCCAAGGTGGAAGTACCTCCCTATCATCTAAGACCAAGGGGATAATGCCATCTCCTCCTCCTACAACATCATGCAAAGTATGACAGCAATTCTGCCCTTACTCCCTCAATCAAAGCAACAAAGTATTTTGCTGCTCTCCCATAATTCCATCATACAACTCATGTGATGAAGACATAATGAATGATATGAGCATCACATAAAAATCATGCATCCATACTCTATGCTACTCAATGATGTAAGTATCCTGCCATATTTCCCATTCTTTTGGTACTCCTCCCATGAGGGCTACCATCAATTCTTGCTCTTTGCATTTCATGAGAGTTTGAAATGCAGCTCCTTGGAGACCTCTTAGGAAAGGCCTCTCTACCATGACTATTTTGGATCTATGAGGATCCAAATGTGATGGAGGTGATGTCTCCTCTCCACCCATGTTCAACAGTGCTGCTGGTTCCTCCAATGATGTAGCAGCTGTCTCTTCCTCCAGTTTTACAATTTTCTTCTTGATTCTCCATGGAGGTGTCATGGTTTACTTCATCCTCCAAAAGTTTACACTCATGCCTTGAAGGCTGAATGAAAATAATCAAAGATGTATGAGGATGAGGGTTCTTGTCCTCCTTGAACCCTTTGCACAATGCAGTGCAAATATGAGGCCCTAAAATGGCCATTGGATTTGATCCTTGGACCTCTTCATATGAAATTCCACCATTCTCAAGATTATTTGCTGAAATAGAAAGTGGAACTTTTCTCATACCTTGGTGGATCTTGGGACCTTCTTTTGTGGCTGCAATGGCTTTTCCTCCAATGGCTTCTTCATCCATAGATTTTGAAGGGTGCTCCTTCAAAGTTGTAGCATCGTTGGTGCAATCCTCCTCCCATGGTGGTGTGAGATTCTCTTCTTTTTTTTTCTTCCTCCATCAAAGGTTTGGATCAACCTTTGAGCAAAGACTGAAAAATAACTCACCCTTGAATGGACCAAGGGTTTGAACCACCAAAAAGAGGCATCTTCCTCCATGTACAGTTCTGCCATATCCACTGCTTCTTTCTCTGCCACTGGATGCAGCAATAAAATTGCCTCCAACTTCTTCTCCCAAGCTCTAGCTGAAGTAACCCCATCAAATGTAGACAATAGAAACCCATTTCCTCTGATTTCTTCTTTTCCACAGGGCCTTCTCTCCTCCATCTGCTGAATAGACTATGGGAACACTGTAGCTCCCCTCAATGATGCAGAATGGGGTTTATAGTCACCTAGGTACTTTCTTAAGATCTGTAAATCCAAGCATCTGCCATGCTGGTCTTCAAGAGAATAGGAAGTGCATGGACCTTCCTCTTCTCCCCTTTTCTTCTCCTCCTCCTCCTCAGGGAGGCTCATATTTATTCCAAAAATAGATGAGATCAGTCTCATCTTCTTCATCATTCTCCTCTGAAATCGAACTCATAGGCTGTGCCAGTTCGATGCTTTGATACCACTGTAATGTTCCTTTTTCAGAAACATTATCAATCGACAAAGAAAATCTATTCCAGAGATAGAATACAGGCGAATTTACTTGATTTGTCACCTTTAAACAAAGGATGAGCTCCAGAGGCTACCTAGCCCACTAGCAGATTCTGTCTATAGAGTGATTGTCAAAGGACAATATCCCCAATAGGGAAATACAACAATATTGGGAATCTATTAAGATAACCCCAAAATTGCAGCTACAACAATAAAAAAATACATCAAATGGTAAATAGAAGTGAATCATATACACATGAAATGACAAAGAACTCAATGGCCATCATATTAGAACATAGCAGCAATAAAATATACAACTCCTTGAGGAAATGATCACTCAAGTAGGCATAACAAGCCTCAAGAAATCTGTATAAGAAAACATGAGAAACACAACTACATAAAGAAAGCCCTAGGCCATGACTGCGCAGTTATAGGGATGAATTGCTGCATAAATAATGAAAATATAGAGATATAACAATATGGGCTCAAATAAAGAAGGGGGAGCATGATCTCAACCCCTGAAAATACAATAAATCAATCCTCTAAAAGTATTGGTTGAAATCTATACAAAAATTGAATTTTGCAGAAATGCTGGAGTAGCTGGGTAGCTGAAGCTACTCAAGAATTGGAAATACATGGAGAATTCTGAAATAGCTGCAATAAATGAAGTACCCTTCTCCAATAGAAATATGAATTGAAAGGTTTATCCTTTCACCTAAGACTTCCCCTCCAAAATATGCTAATCCCTCATAGCAAATCTGCACCAAGAAAACGTTGTCTAAGAGAGGGATTGCGCTGCCTCTAATGGAAAGTGGTTGGCATGATGCCAAAGATGGTGGGATATGCTCAAAAACCACCTTTTCTGATCTCCCAATGAATAGAACCTCTCTCCACTGAAACACAAGCTCCGAATGGTGTATGGAAACCTCCTTGGCAACACCCAGCAACACTGCACAATAACTGTTGCAGAAACAGCACTGATGTAGATGGCTGAAGCTATGGCCTGAATTCTTGAATATGAGGAATGGAGTGCAATCCTTCATGAGCTACTCAAGAAGGAGAGGAATTCCTAAATAAGACTCCCTCGTGCTTGAGGGCACTGCAGCTCTGCTGAAAAACAAGAGGCAGCGATTTGTCTGAATAGACAAATAATCAAATTATCCAAGATGAACTCAATGGCTGCCTTGCTCCTCTTTTAAACAAGTGAGCCTTCCCTCCATGGGCCCTACTTCGAATTAGGGTTTCCTCTCTCTAGAATCTTCCCTCCTACGTTGTCCCACATAGTGCTTTCCAACTCATGCCAACGCAGTTTGACTTGGTCAACTTTGGCGAAGCCTTAATGCAAAAACCTCCTTTCACACATGGAGGTGTGAAATCCAACTCCAACATGATCCTCTTTCATACTTAGAGGATTTTTATTCTCTAATAATGCAAATAATGGGTCCCCTATCCATTTTATTCATCTCCTTATCAAAAATTAATGTTCCATAAAATTTGGAACATCACAGACGCCTACTGTGATATTCTCTGTACTCTGCCATAGGTCCCACTGCCATGTCACCCAACACATTTCTCACTTCAAAATTTTTCCTAGACAACACTTCCGCTACCCCTCAAAATTTGTGATATTGTGAACTGCGATACCACATGTCGCACTTTGCAACTTTTACCACATCGCAAATTGAAAATCACAACTTTTGGCCCATTGTACTTCGCACCTCGCAACTTCTAACACATCGCAAATCATAAATCAAAATCTTTTTCCCATTGCACTTCGCACTTTGCAGTTTTTACCTCATCGCATTTTGCATTTCTCTCCCGCTCCCGAACATCATTTCCACTATCCCTCCACCTTTGTGATATTGCGATTGCGATATCGAATATCGCATTTCCATCCTCCGTCGCAACTTCGCCATCACACTTTTCAAACTATTCCGTTCCAAAGCATTTTTGTGCTATAATAAAGTTTTAATAAGGTTCAAACCCATCTTTCCACACCTCCTAGCCTTGTCCCATCTGTTCAAGCCCTCCATTAGCATCTTTAACTCGTTTTCCTCCAAACTACAAGCCACACTTTGTCAAGTCTAGTTTATCATGAATATTTGCATGGTTCAAAGCATGAAAACATGGTAAATAGATCATAGGATAAGTAGGGCGTGTTTAGCTGATTGTCCTAGCTAGGCGCAACTTAGTTTAGTTTATTTTAAGTCATTTCCTTTTCTGCAAATTAAATTAATTTCATTTTTTTCATTTCCTTTTTGCACATTAAATTAGTTTCCTTTCTGTCATTTCCTTCCAGCAATTTACTTTTCAATTTTTATCAAAGTTTAAGAAATAGCACCCTTTTGTAAAGAAAAATAGGATAACATGAACATAATGCATATGTTGTGTATATATCACTATCACCTTCAAGTTTTTACAAACCCTGGGTTGATAAAGTAAAGTAGGTCAGCCCCTGGGAGTTGCAGCACACTTGGTGCAATACCAGGGCTCACCACTTTTTGGCGTCGTTGCTGGGGAGGTGTCTAGTAGATGTTTTTATTTTGTTTTAGCATTATTTTCTTATTTCTTTCATTTTCATGTCATTTAAGAAATATTAAAAAAAAAACACAAAAGATATGATTTTCATGCCTCGCAGGAGTAGGAATACTGAAAGGCAAACCTTACCTAAACCCCCCACAACACCTCCTGGCCACCCTTCACTCTTCTTCAGAGGTATTTTGAGTGAACCCCTTATGGGAGAGCGTTCTGAATATTTTGAGGTTCCTATTGGGGAAGAAGAAGAAGACCTTGTTTCAAATGAGGGACTTTCTTTACCTATCTTAACCATGGCTGGGATCAAGAGAGCCTTTCCCATAAGAGAGGAAAATGAGGAAACTAAGATGAAAAACATTAGTCCCTCAACTCTTCCACAATTTCATGGACTTACCTTTGAGGACCCTGACACATTCATGTTTTAATTTGCCATTGTTTGTATGACTTATGACTACACCTTTGATGATCAGAAGTTTAAGCTATTCCCAACCACCCTTAAGGATGCAGCTGTTGAACTTCAGAATTACCCTCTCCTTTACAATTTTCTCATCTAATTCCACCACTTTTCCATAAGTTCATAAACCCTAATCAATGAATAATGCTAAGATTTTGTCTCAAGGATACATTTAAATGATTTTCATATTATATTTTCATGATTTTGCTATTTTGATAAGTTTTTGAAAATTATATACAAAATGCAGCTTGTTTTGCAGCTAACTGTGCGTTCCGTAGCCACTCTTATGGATTACCAGGTTCTAGGTGTCATTTTAGGAATCAAGCCACATGGGTGTTTCTAGAATCTTTCCTACATGGATTATATCCTACTTACATGGTCCATATCAACATAAAAATGAGCCTAAACTTATGGTCAAAGTTACAAGTCAAAGAACATTACATACAACAATAGGACTCCTAATTTTCTCTTCGAAGCAAATAATGAGTCCAATAATAATATTTTGATTGTAATTCAAGTTAGACACCTATAGCTAACTTAGCTCGCAATTAGCTATGTAATTTATCTTTAAATAGAGGTTCCATAGAACTGAGAGTGAATTCATTACAGTTTATATTTCTATAGTGAATACTCTATTTTCTAGACTTTGTTTTAATAAAGAAGTTTAGATACCAAATGCTCGCTTGATTGCACTTTTGACAAGCTAGGAGTCAACCAAATTAGTAGCAAAGGGCCCCTGCTTATGAAGGAGGTTTTTATTATCTTTTCTAGTTAGATTTCCTTTACTTTGTTTAGCGATTTCTGCTTATGCTTCATTTCCAGTTTTTAATTAGCTTAATGTTAAAATACAATAGTGTATAATTAATCTCCCAAAACGTTTCATGAAAATAGAAACTCTGTTTTCAATAGTGAATTAAGGATTGAAGTGTTAAGGAATCACAGTTGTTTAGCTTTCTGTTCTTGTCTTTCATTTCCATTAGAACAAAGTTGTCAATTGATGTGCTAATAGATGTTTATGAAAGCCATTTTCAATATGCTAAATTCTACATTAAATGGTTAAATATCTCACATATGCAGTAGTTTAATTTATCTTTCTTTTTGTCATTTTCTTGCCAAGAAATAAAGGCATAATTGATTTCTCTGAAGGCATCTCAAGAGGTTAAACACTTCACATTTGAGTGTGGCTGACAATTCAATTATGCATTTGGTTTATTTTAGTTAGATCTTACATGCTTTTACTTTCAATACCCTCACTTAATTTCAAAAAAAAATATTCCTTAAAACCACTCTAAAAGGAATTGATCTGAACATATTAAGAAGGGATGGTTGAATGATTAAATGTAATGCAATTTTTGAGTTATTCATTTATAGAGTTTTCCTAGTTCTCTAGTTCAAACAGGTGTAATTAGTTACTTAAACATTACTTCAAGAAAGTCAATCTTTACAAATTGAATAATTGGAGTAACTAAACACATCTTATATATTTTCATTTTCATTCCTTGTTTTCTATTCTAGGACCTTAGTAGACTAAAGTACAAACAATTGCTAAACTCCATCTCATTAGGGTCATGCCTAACAATTGAATGTTGAGATAACTGAAGGTACAATAGTTGATTCATTTTCTGCTTTCATTTAAATATAAGCATTGTAATTCTCAATCTTTGTTATTTTTAGAAATAGATCCATGGATTAGGATTAAAAAACAAAATAGATAGACGCTTTGATTATCAAATAGGTCTTAACTAGCCCTTAGCTTTTAGTTTTCTTTTATGAAAGATAAAATATTTTTAGTATACTTCCTTTTCTTCCTTCTAAAATTACTTTCGATTCACTTAAGTCTTTCCATAGTTTTAGATTAACCATCCTTAGATTTGAAAGAACAAAACCCCCCCTAAAAACAACATAAAACACAACACAACGAAGTAAGATATAGGTTGCTTATGCACATATGGTGCACCACACTTCATCAACTTACTAGCCCTGGTTGATAATTAATGAAATAAATTTAGGACGCTAAATTGACTAAACATTTTGGCGCCGTTGCCAGGGAAGTGTAACTAGGTAGCCTTATTTCTTACATCCCCAAAACAATGATATGTGTAGAGAAAGAGACTGTAGTTACAGATTTATAGCTAGAGGTAGAAGCTTAATCCATACAACACCACTCACTCCACCAAGACCAAGAAGTGGTACACCACATCTCAAACTCATAACACATATTTTACTAGCCATAGACTTCCAGAAGTTCTAAGATCAGATATCCAGTTAGGAGGATCTCCTACTTCATCCACTAAGGCAATCGTAGAGGAAGAAGATCCTAGGAATCCAACAAAAGGAGTAACCTTTTTCACTTCTATAGGGGAATATATTCTAGCTGAAGAGTTAAAAATCCCTAGTGAAGAGGAAGAAGAACAACTTTTCTTCAACCTACCATTGATAGAGGAACCAGAGGAGTAGTTAACGTTGCAGGCTAAACCCTATATTAGCTCTGAAGAATCTATCATGGCAGGAAGAGGAGAAGAAGGAGGAGAGGGAGAAGGAAACATTTTTAATGGAGAGAATGTACTATTTGGAGGAGGTAAAGGTAGAGGAGGAGATAGAGGAATAGGTAGGGGAAATGCAGAAGGAGGTAGAGGTAGAAGGGGAATTGAGAGTTCTTTTGGATTCCCTATAATAGATGAAGAGACAAATGCTACCATGAAAAATATCTCACCTTCTGTTCTCCCAAACTTTAATGGATTAAAAATTGAAGACCCTGAGACATTTTTATTTGAATTTGAATTCTTGTGCAGAACTTACGATTATCTACAAGATTCTCAAAAACTAAAATTGTTTCCTTCAACATTGAAAGGAGTAGCTCTAAAATGGTTCATGAGTTTAATCACTAGGTCTATTAGGACATGGAATGATATGAAGAGAGTGTTTCTAGAAAGGTATTTGGACTATTGTATACCTGTTAATCACAAAGAGGAAGTGTTTAAGATGATGCAAAAAGAGGATGAAAATTTGGAGGACTTACTTGAAAGATTCAACTATAATATTAAAAGAGAAAAAATGGAAAATCTAGATCAAGACACTCTAAAATCTCTTTTGTTGAAAAAAATTAGAGATGAATGGATAGATATCCTTAACATGATGGGGAAGGGGGGCATATCTCAACTTCCATTAGCTAATATTGGGGAACTATGTATTAATATCTCAACAGGAAAATCAAAATTTTTGAAAGGACCAAGAGATCGTGCTCTTACTAGGGTAAACAAATCTGCAGCTGGAAAAGTGAGTAGGGCAGAAATTGGGAACATGCTTGATGAATTCAAAACACACATTTTAGGGAGTCTTAGAGAAAAAATAGACACCCTTAAGTTACAAAACAGGCAAAAAGCCGAAACTGATGCTTTGGCTATTTTCTGTCCAAAATGTAGAAAGAAACATGGCTTGAGAGAATGTCCTCTTGAAGCAAAAGTTATAGAAACATGTATGATTTGTTCAAAAAGTCACGAGACTAAAAATTTTCCTTCAATTCCTCGTCTTAAGGTTGTTTTTCAAGAAGAAACAACATCAAATACTACATAATATCTTTGTTTTGTCTCTAGAAGACCATGGCAGGGGCCACAAACTCAACGGTTTAATAACGAAATGAATACTCAGCCTCCACCAAACTAGAATTCTTGGCAGCAACCTTGGCCCCAATCTCAACCTTGGGCTCAAGGAATGCAGAATCCATATGGAATATTTTCTCAGTATTAACAATATCCTCCATCATATCCAAATTATCCTCCCCAATAAATTCCTCAACAAAGTCAACAACCTCGAATCCAAAACCAAAATTCACAACTCTCACTACCATTCCCTTAGAGACCAAATTAGTTACATGCCCAACCATTACCAAACCCCAACAATAAAAATCCTCAGAATACCTATATGATAGAAGGTCAGAAATTTCCAACCTATATAATTACTCCTCTAGATCTTAATGATGTCCAACTAAGATCTTGTAGGATATTAAAAAAAAGGAAGCCTTCTGTAATCATTCAAGAACAAGACAATTCTGAGGAAGATTCTCTACAAACCAATAAACTTTTTGAGGAAGAAGTAGTTCTTAAAAATCAAAATTCTAAAGATAAAAAGTGAAAACAACCAATAAATTCAACTCCTGTCATAGAGCAACCATCAGTATCTACTTCTACACCTCCTTTTCCTGAAATATTACAAATTGATAGAGGAGTAGAAAAGCATATTATGTTTCCTAATTATGATTTCCTAGATGAATTGATAAATATTTGCATCAAAATTCCTTTGTTACAAGCCATCAAGGAAATTCCAATTTTAGCTAAAACAATAAAGGAGTTGAGTATTAAGAAACCAGGAAGAAAAATAAAAGAAATAAAAAGAATCGAGCATGTAGGAAAAATAGAAGACATAATGATGGGAAAAATTGCAATTCAAAAATATCTAGATATCAGAAGTCCAGTTTTCAAAACACATATCAATGGAGTTAAAATTCCAAATACATTGATTGATTTAGGAGCAACAATAAACATCATGAGCAAACATATCATTGAAGAACTTAAGCTTCCTAATCTTCTTTATACACCTACATTACTACAATTAGCAGATAGATCTGTAATTAAACCATATGGTGTGTTAGAAGATATATCAGTGTCTCTAGATTCTTGGGAGTACCCTGTTGATTTTATGATATTAACCCCTAAGAAAAATCTAGGAGGACACCCACTTATACTAGGAAGATCTTGGTTGGATACAGTTGATGCTTTCATCAGCTGTAGATCTGGTGACATGTATATTTCTGATGGTAATTCAATTAAGAAATCCACTCTGTATCCTCCAGCAAGAACAATCACAGAAATAGATGAAAAAGAATGGATTGATGATGAAGAAGATATACAACCTCTCTTTACTATTTCAAACATTAGTGAAGGTAGCCAAATCTTAAATACAATAGAAAATTATGAATCATCTCCAGAATATGAACATGATCAATTTTAAGAAAGATCTAATATTGAATCTTTGTCATCTAGGCAGATGTATCTTTACTCTAGGGAAGCATTTGGTAGTTCTACAATTGAAATCTTTCCAGGGAAAATTTGAACATAAAAAATAACTTGGAAAACTTATAACAAGATAATCTAATCAAAACATTGCAACAACATTCATCTGCATATGCATGGGAATACATTGACATGAAAGGAATTAGTCCTAAGACTTGTATACATCACATATACATTGAGGAAAATTTCAAACCTATCAGACAACCTCAAAGAAGGATGAATCCAAATCTTAAGGAAATTGTGAAAGAAGAGTTGCAAAAATTGTTAAATGTAAACTTCATCTATCCAATTTCATAAAGTCAGTGGGTTTCTCCTTTAGTGATTTTACCCAAGAAGAATGGTAAATGGAGGGTATACATTGATTATCAAGAATTGAATAAAGCTACCCTTAAAGCTCATTTTCCTTTTCCTTTTATAGATCAAGTGTTAGATACATTAACATGTAAGAAGTATTTCTCATTCCTGGATGGTTTCAGTGGTTATAATCAAATTCAAGTTGCACCTGAAGATCAAGATAAAACCACATTCACCTGTCCATGGGGAAATTATGCCTGCCAAGTACTTCCTTTTGGATTGTGCAATTCACCTGCAACATTCCAAAGGGCAGTACAAGGAATTTTTTCTAAACTAATACATGATTGTGTAGAAGTGTATATGGATGACTTTACAGTTTATGGTAATACATTTGAGGAGGCTTTAGAAAACTTGGAAAAGGTTCTTAAAATATGTAAGGAAGAAAATCTCTCACTAAGTCATGAAAAATGTTTTATGATATTTACTAAAGGGATTATTTTGGGACATCAAATTTCAGGAGATGGAATTAAAGTTGATAAATCTAAAGTTGAAGTCATCTCCAGGTTATCAGTTTCAAGTTTCCAAAAGGATGTTAGATGTTTTCTAGGATTCACAGGTTATTATAGAATATTTATAGAAAATTTCACCAAAATAGCATCCCCACTCTTCAAAATTCTCACCAAATATTGTGAATTTAGTTGGAATCCCGACTGCCAGTTAGCATTTGAAACCTTAAAAGCAAAAAATTCTGAAGCACCCATCTTAAGAGGGCTTGACTGGAAACTACCTTTTCAAATTTCAACAGATACTTCAAACATAGCTCTAGGAGTTGTGTTAGGACAAAAATATTTTATCCCCTATGCCATCTATTACACAAGTAAGAATTTGACTCCCCCAGAGTTGAATTACACTATAACTAAAAAGGAATACTTAGCTGTTGTTCATGCTATTAACAAATTCAGACATTACATAACAGACTATGAAACCTTTTTCCACACAGATCACTCTGTAATTAGGTATTTAATGAATAAATCTATTACTAATAGCAGAGTTACAAGATGGCTATTGCTCCTACAAGAATTCAACATTACTATTCTAGACAGGCCTGGAAAACAAAGCACAATTGCTGATTTTCTGTCTAGAATTCAAAATATCAAAGATAACATTCTAGTTGAAGATAAATTTCCTGATGAATATCTTTTTACAATAACTACTCGGATCCCTTGGTTTGCAGATAATGCCAATTACTTAGTTACAGGGAAATTACCTTCACATTTGCATTTTAGAGAGAAAAGAAGAATCCTTCAATTAAGTGCAAGATACTCATGGATTACTAATGAATTGTATAAGATAGGTCCAGATATCATTATCAGAAGACGTGTTTGAGAAGATGAAATGCCTGAAATTCTTAAGGCATGTCATGATGAACCTTGTGGTGAACATTTTGCTGACAAAAGGAAAACCTATAAAATCCATCATTTAGGATATTATTGGTCATCCATCTTCAAAGATGCTAAAGAATATGTCAAAAGTTGTGACAGTTTCCAAAGGGTAGGGAAACCTGCTCCTTCAAATGAAATTCCATTGAAACCTCAGGTACTCATTAAACCTTTGGAAAAATGGGCCTTGGATTTTGTTAGACCTATCAATCCTCCATATAAACAAAATAATTATATTTTGGTATGCACTGATTATGTCACTAAATGGGTAGAGGCTAAAGAATTATCTTTTGCTAATGACGTATCTATAGTTAATTTTCTTTTTGAGGATATCTTCACTCATTTTGGTGTTCGAAGAGAAATTGCAATAGATCAGGGCACTCAATTTACATCAAATATGGTGAAAATATGGTAGAATATTACAAGATTAAGCACAGAAAGTATACTCCTTACCATCCACAAGAAAATGGTCAAGTTGAATCTACTAATAAGGTTATTGAAGGAATTATCACTAAGACAATTCATCTACACAGAAGAGATTGGGCAGATAGGCTTCCTGAAGCCTTATGGGCCTACAGAACTAAATGGAGGAACACAATAGGACATACTCCCTATCAACTTGTTTATGGGAATCAAGTCTTGTTCCCTATAGAATTTCAGATCAAGACCTTCAAGATGGCAGTCCAACGGGGACTTGATTTATCAGAAGCATAGATGCATAGACTAGAGAAACTCAATGACCTAGATGAAATCAGACAAGATGCAGTCCAAAGAACCAATATATTCCAGCAACAAAGGACTAAATGTCATGAAAAGTACATCAAAGAGAAAAAGTTTCAAGAAGAGAATTGGGCACTCTTGTTCAATTCAAAATTCAAGTATTTTCAAGGAAAATTTCAGACTCATTGGCCTGGGCCATATGAGATTGAAAAAGTCTTTGATAATGGAGCAGTGAAGATCAGAACAATAGATGAAGAAAATGCATCTATCCTTGTGAATGTTCATTGGTTGAAAGTGTATCATAAACCACTTTCACAAGAAGAGTTTGTTAAGAAATTTCAAGGTAATATTGATATGGAGTTAGTGAAGAACAATTATTCTTCTTCACAAAATTAGCTTTTACTTTTCCTACATTTGGTTAAAAGAAAAAGAAAAAGTGGTAAGTATGAAAACCAATAAATGATTGGCATACTTATGCAGAAAATACAGGGCAAAAATCAGATCTCTCTGACACCCTATATTTTCCATTTTCCTTTCTACAATAAAGTAGTGAAAAATACATTCACATTTGCAGTTCATAATCTGAAAATTCAGTTTCATTCCATCACACTCCACTATCATTCCATTTCATTCCACTTTCATTTCATTTTCACATTCATACCATTTCCATTCCATATTTTTCACTCATTCCATTCATGGTTCATACTTAAAATATATATATATATATATATATATATTTATTTATTTATTTACATTCTGCAGCTGAGCACATTTTGCAGCTGATTCTATTCTACGGTGAATTTGATTCTACAACCACTTCAACAATTCTGACATGATGATTGCAAAGGGACTAAAGCATTATGTTTTTGAATATCACCATGCTACAAAATGAGTACCTAAGGAACAAAATCAAGCAACAACAAACAATAAGGTTAAGTTTTGAGGTAAGGTGTAAAAATTTATTTTAATAACAAAGTTAAAAAACATGAAATATGTATAATGTGTACATTTTTATGTTCTTTGACAACCTATAATTCGAATTGATTACAAATCCTCATCATGATATATCTCGACCATATACCTCATATAAAGTTCCATAATGGTCCATCATTAAATATCCTTGATTGATGACTAATGGTCATGATCATGACGTGACCTATTTTTCTATGTCTCTCCAAGATCGTATCGCTTACTTATTTCCTACAACTCACCATAAAACCCTCCATCTGTATCTCATTCATTTCCATTGTTTCCATAACCAATTCATCTCCATTAAATCTAGAGCCAATTCATTTCCACAAAACAGAGGGGTAATTCTCTGAAGGTTGATGGCACTCTACATAGAAGAAGGATGGGTTTGATTGTTAGAACAGAACCAGTGGGGGTAAAATACATGGAAGGATACCCATATTTTAGAGAACTTCTATAGAAATTTGGATGGTTGAGGTTCATAGAAACGTTTGATGGTTTTCATAAGGAAATTACCAAATCATTTCCCTGGTCTTTTGATGGAATCGAAGTAGAGATTGGGGACATTAAATTTGTAGTGACAGAGTCATTCCTGGCTGAAGCTACGGAACTTCCTAGGCATGGAGAGAGATGGTTGAAGAACAAATAATTCCATAATGAATCATGGAAGGTGATACTTAAAACCCTAGGTATGGATGTCTCAGTCTTTAGAAAAGGAATCCCAAGTACTTCTCTGAAAAGAAAATGGAGAAATATGCTTTTGATGTTGCATAAATTCATAATTTGTGAAGGAATATTTGGAACCATGTATGTTTATCATATCCGTTTATTAAGGATTTTTATAGAAAATGGTGAAATCAACCTTCCTTTCTTTTTTCCTAATAGTCTAAGAATAATGGCCTCAAATGTACAAAAGAGAATACAATCCATAGAAACCACTATGCATCATCATGACTTGGTGAAAATATTGATTGAATTCCACTTAAGGAGCATAGGAGACAATTTAGAGGATTTACTTGTTTGGAATCATTTTCAAGAACAACCATAATCACCACCCAAGGAAGAAAATGTCAAGAGAAGTAAAATAAAGAAAATTCATGTAATTTTTGAAGACAGAATTGAAAATTCACTACATAGGAATGATGAGAAACTAATTTCTGAAGAACTGACAGAAATTAGAAAGCAAATTAAGGCTAGAGGAAAGAAAAAGAAAGAGAGTGAAGTTACAAATGAAGGGAATGAAGGTCCTCCAAAACTAAGAAGGAGCTCTAGACTCCAAGGTATCATGAAGAAAACACCATTCAAAGGGACAAAGCTCATAAATATAGAAGAGGAAACCCCAGTTCCATCACCTGTTGATAATTATCCTGTGTACAGTCCTCAAAACTCTCCTGCCCATTATTTTGAAGAAGGCCCTAGTAGAATATCTCCTAGTATAGATCCAATTCAACAACATATATATGATTATGTAGAGTCATTAGAAAGAAGAAGTGCTAAAATGAACCAAGAACCACTTGTCAGTCCACAAGAACCTCTAATTGATTCTCTTACGCAAGATATTTATGAATTAGAGATATTGAATAGGCACATCAAGCAAGAAAATGAGATTTTGAAGGAACAAAACAAGCTGTACAAAGAAATGCATGATAATAATACTCTGTAGCTAGGACTATTGCGCAAAGAAAATATGAAATTGAAGAAGAAGAACAAGAGATTGAACAGATCAATGATAAACCTCAGATTAAAACTTCTCATGAAAAGGCAAAGAATGATATTGACTTCAAAGAGGAACAGAAGAATAAGGTTGGACGTCCTGGCTAAAGTATCTGAGCACATGCAGTAAGGGAGAAGAACTCATAATTTTGGAAAATTGCATGAGGACATGCAATGATTTTGCAGTGGGGTTATGTTGAACCTCAAGATTACCCTCTCCTTTACAGTTTTCTCATCTCATTCCACCACTTTTCCATAAGTTCATAAACCCTAATCAATGAAGAATGCTAAGATTTTGTCTCAAGGATACATTTAAATTATTTTCATATTATATTTTCATGATTTTTCTATTTTGGTAAGTTTTTGCAAATTAGCTACAGAATGCAGCCTATTCTGTAGCGAACTGTGTGTTCCGTAGCCACTCTTATGGATTACTAGGTTATAGGTGTTAGTTGAGGAATCAAGCCACATGGGTGTTTCTAGAATCTTTCCTACATGGTCTATCCTACTCACATGGTCTAGATCGACATGAAAAGGAGCCTAAACTTATGGTCAAAGTTACAAGTCAAAGAATGTTACCTACAGCAATAGGACTCCTGATTTTCTCTTCTAATAAAATCATGAGTCCAATAGTCCTATTTTGATTGCAATTCAAGTTAGACACCTGTAGCTAACTTAGATCGCAATTAGTTATGTAATTTCTCTTTAAATAGTGGTTCCACAGAATCGAGAGACAGTTCAGTACAGTTCATAGTTCTACAGTGAATACTCTGTTTTCCAGAATTTGTTTTAATAAAGAATTTCAGTTACCAAATGCTCGCTTGATTGCACTTTTGATAAGCTAGGAGTCAACCAACTCAGTAGAATAGGGCCCCTGCTTCTGAAGGAGGTTTTTATTATGTTTTCTAGTTAGATTTCCTTTACTCTGTTTAGAAATTTCTACTTCTGCTTCATTTCCAGTTTTTAATTAGCTTAATGTTAAAATACAATTGTTTATACTTACTCTTCCAAAACGTTTCATCAAAATAGAAACTCTGTTTTCACTGGTGAATTAAGGATTGAAGTGTTAAGGAATCACAGTTGTTTAACTTTACTGTTCTTGTCTTTCATTTCCATTAGAACAGAGTTGTAAATTGTTGTGTTAATAGATGTTTATGAAAGCCATTTTCAATATGCTAAATTATACATTAAATGGTTAAATATCTCACATATGCAGTATTTGAATATATCTTGCTTTTTTTCATTTTCTTGCCAAGAACTAAAGGCATAATTGATTTCTCCAAAGGCATCTCAAGAGGTTAAACACTTCACATTTGAGTGTGGCTGACAAGTCAATTATAAATTTAGCTGATTTTAGTTAGATATTACATGCTTTTACTTTCAAGACCCTCACTTAATTACAAACAACAATATTCCTAAAAACCACTCAAAAAGGAATTGATCTAAACATATTAAGAAGGGATGGTTTAATGATTAAATGTAATGCAATTTTTGAGTTATTCATTTACAACGTTTTCCTAGTTCTCTAGTTCAAGCAGGTGTAATTAGTTACTTAAACATTACTTCAAGAAGGTCACTCTTTACAAATAGAATAATTGGAGTAACTAAACACATCTTAGATATTTTCATTTGCATTCCTTGTTTTCTGTTCTAAGACCTTAGTATACTAAAGTACAAACAGTTGCTAAACTCCATCTCAATAGGGTCATGCCTAACCATTGAATGTTGAGATAACTGAAGGTACAATAGTTGATTCATTTTCTTCTTTCATTTAAAGATAGGCATTGTAATTCTAAATTTTAGTTCTTCTTAGAAATAGATCCATGTATTAGGATTAAAAAACAAAATAGGTATACGCTTTGATTATCAAATAGGTCTTAACTAGCCCTTAGCGTTTAGTTTTCTTTTATAAAAAATAAAATAGTTTTAGTATACTTCCTTTTATTCCTTCTAAAATTAATTTAGATTCACTTAAGTATTTCCATAGTTTTAGATTAACCATCCTTAGATTTCAAAGAACAAAAACCCTCCTAAAAACAACATAAAACACAACACAACAAAGTACGAAATAGGTTCCTTTAGCACATATGGTGCACCACACTTCATCAGCTTACTAGCCCTAGTTGATAATTAATGAAAGAAATTTAGGACCTTAAATTGACTAAACAGTAGCCTTGCATTGGTTGATGGGTTTGCCTGGGGATATCATCACTACCTGGGCATAGATGGAAGATACCTTCAACATCAAATACAGAGACTACTATAGGTCCAAGGAAACTAAGGATGAGATCTTTAGGATGACTCTAGGGCCGGATGAATCCTTAGAGGACTATGAAGAGAGGTTTCAATTGAACTATAAGAGAGCCAATAGTACTCTTGATCCTAACTCACTTAAACTTTTACTTCTTTGAGGGATCGGAGAAGAGATGATAGAAACCTTGAATATGCTATCAGGAGGCGATATCTACGAACAACCCTATGAAACAATCAAAATTGTCTTCCAGAACCATTCTAGGGAATTTAGGGAGAACAAAAGAGCTATCCAAAGTACATCCAATACCCTTCCTCTTCTACATTCATAAAACATGAGATTGGAAACATGCTAGAGGACTTCAAGAGTGATTTTTGCATACCTTTTCTTTTCAAATGGACACAATGCAGGTCAAAGGGAAGCAAGAGGAAGAAGAGAGAGCCCTGGCCATATTTTTTCCTAGATGTACCCAAAAGCACCCAAGAAATGAATTTCCACTGAATGTCATAGAGGTTTGCTTAGTCTGTGAAGAGAATCATGCCACAGACAAGTGTACCTCCTTACCTGGACTTAAGGTTGTATATTAAGGTGGGGAAGAAATGCCAGAGAAACTCTGTTTCATCAAATAGAGAAGGCCTCAAGACCATTGACCATATCAACAAGGTATGCAAGGTGAACCTTACTCTTATTATCACAACAATCAGAGCACACCCATGCAACCTTGGTACACCTCCACTGCCCCATCCTGGTCTACACCTCCTACATGGCCTTACAATCCTTCATATCATCCTCAGCTAGTCAACCAACCATTCCAACAGAATTTTCCACAACATCTTAGTGGAACAATCCATCCCAAGGGTGGAAGCCTCAACAAAATCAACCACCTGTTATAATGCCTCCACCCTAACCTCAACATGAACTTACTCATACTTCTCCACCTAGGCTACTTCAAATACTTGCACAACCCAATCTGAACTCGAACAACAGACATGCACAACAAGCTTGTTGGGAAAAATACTGAGAGGGGGGGGGGGGGGGTGAATCAAGATTAGGGCATACTCAAAAATTTTCTCTTTTTCTTTACTTCTAAACCCACAGTTACTTTCCCGATACATACCGTTGTATATACTTATGAAACTCGCATATACACAGAGATCTAATTATGCCATTAATTCTTCACTTATATAATTCCATCATTTATTCATCAGATGTTCAATAAACAGTAAACATGTGCAGTAAGAATAGAATAAATCATCACACATAAGCAACACACATGAACACCAGGATTTTAGGTGGAAACCCAAGTCGGGAGAAAACCACCGTTGCCGTTGTCTCAGCCTTCAATATTTTATTATAAAGAAAACATCTTACAACTATGTATTGGCGCAGACTCATACCAGTACGTAGGCACCCACCTGCGCTCATTTACCAGCCTCTCCTGGAAGGGAGCTACGACCCGCTGCTCTCGTTTACCAGCCTCTCCTGGAAGGGAGCTACGACCCCCTGCTCTCTTTTACCAACCTCACCTGGAAGGGAGCTACAACCCCCTGACTGAAGGCTACAACCCTCAGCACCACCATGGACCACGTTTCATCAATTTTCACACTGGATCCAAACAACTTCAATAGAGCACAACTTGCAGGCCTCGTTTCATCATATTTTCAGACTGGACCCACTCTACACATTGTTCACCCAACACAACTGGGGACAACCCAGACGTAAGAATTTATCATCACTTGTTAGCAAAATAGACATCAAATCAGGATCAAACATTTTATACTTTAGACTGAAACCTAGCTTTTCATACACTTTCCTTTTCAACGTAGCCCCGCATACAATGCCTTTCTTACCATACATAACCCACGTATACTTCCGTACACATGTAGCTAATTTCCACCGCGCATATGCACTTTCCGGCTAAGCCGCGTATACACGCTTCTCTGCGGCGAACTAATGTATGGTTCTTCGTAAATTTAGGTTGCAATTCTTCGCAACGTACATCACACGATTAACCCTTTACTTTAGTTGTCGTCTGCTTCGCATCTAATCATTCCCACAACCGTATCTAGAAGATACGAACACATTTCAGATCTAGATTCTTCTTCATCATTTTCTTACTCGAGCATCATGTACATTCAGTATCTATATGATTTATCATTCAAGTGTAACCCTTTCCATTCAGATATACTTCAGAGAGAAGTATTCATTCAAGCTCATACATCTTGCACCCACACTCATGATTTGCACAATGAATTTCTTCTCTTTATATAGGTTTACCCTTTTTCAATACCATGAGCCAAAACCACATTACTTCCGATGGTATTCCTGAACGGGGTCACATAGACGAATCATTACTCAATACAATGGGTCAATACCATGGTGTTTACCCATGGTTTTTCACTTTATGAGCGCTTTTTCCCATACGCGACTTGGCACGTCATTTCCCGCGTGCATACGCGACTTCTATTAGACAAATCCGCGTATGCCTTGAGACATACTCTTTTCATCATAGATCTAGCACATACTGAATTCATTTCTTCATTACCTTCTGTACTCACTGTAGATACATCAGATTTACATCATTTAACAAGTTCATCAAGACATATTCTATCAAGCATAACTTCATCAAGTAGGTTGCCATCATCTTCATCAAGTGGGTTGCCATTCAAGGACAACACGCTATCAAGTGGGTTGCCATCAAGAACAACACTCTACATCATATTGCCAACAATCTCCCCCTTTGGACTTGATGGCAACCACGATGGTGTTTGATCACCACAACAGATAGGTACATTAAGAATAAAATGACACCATGTCACTCTCCCCATTCTTTGACACCATTATCTTCATTCAAACACCATGTCACTCTCCCCCTTTGACATCAAGGGCAAAGGGCGGATCAAAACCAACACACTCTCCCCCTTTTCTCTTCATGTAGAAGAAGGGCGCTGTAGATCTGATGTGCACTGAAATTATCATGCTCCATGCTCCTCTTGATTTCATGCTGAAAGTTCATCCATATGTTTCAATGAAGTACATGACTCTATGACCTTCCTATCACCAAGGACTCATACTTACATCAAAGATCCAACCAAGTGGATTTACATATGAGACTCAAATACCCAACCAAGTGGGTTTACACATTTCAATACAACTACCCAACCAAGTGGGTTTACAAATTTGACTTAGCTACCCAACCTAGTGGGTTTACAAATTTGACAAGTCCTTACATGACTGAATATTACAATTTACATCAAGGGTCTCAACAAGACCTTTTCATCAAATTACAAGTATGAATTTTTATGACCAAAACCAGAAATACCTCAAGAGAGATCATATATCAGAACCATTATAATGCCAACAATGCATTATACTCATCAAGGCTAGGGCTCCCCCTGAAAATGTGCACCCGAACATCCTTTTCATATGACCAAGGCTCCTCCTTAGCTTGTGCAACCTGAACACCTTCAACAACAATTCATCGGCAACAATCTCTGCATGATCTGTCCTTATCTCTGAATTATAAGACTTTCATCTCAGCAATGAATACTCTTCATCAAGTAACAATCCAGGCTCATCCATGATCTTCAACAAAAGAAACCAAGTATCATATCATCATTATTTAGAACTGAGAAAATAAGCTGATACAGAGTCAATAATACAGTTATTAACAGTCAGACTGATGCTCCCCCTGAACCTCTGCTCCAGATCTTCAGCTATCATATAAATTCTCTTATCATCAATGCATACGCGACTGTGTCTGCTGGAACTCGCGTGTATACGCAACTATTGTTCACAGAACCCGCGTATGGAAAGTGAAGCATAGAAATTTTCACATTCCTTCATCTCCCCCTGAACTTGTCCTTCCTGTACCTGTCTTCTTCATATCAGATTCTTTGTCAGAAACAAATATAACCAGAATAACCAAACAGTACTGAAAAATGCTGACCCCCAACCAAAAATTGTCAGCAATTATTCATACACGGATGTATGTTAATATACTCGCGTATATACGCGACTGTGTTTCATCAAAATTGCGTATTCAATTTAATCTTCTGAATTTAAGCAGATTTGTTCTTTTGACTGGCAGAGACTACTCCCAGTTTCTGTCTTAGATACTCGAACGCTTCCCTGGGCAGAGGTTTGGTAAAGATATCAGCAACTTGTTCCTTGGAAGGAACATACTCCAACTTCACCTTTTGTTCAAGCACTTGTTCACGTAAGAAGTGATACTTGAAGGGAATGTGCTTGGTCTTTGAATGCATAACCAAATTCTTTGAGATACTGATGGCACTTGTATTATCACACTTAATGGGGACAGGAGGTGTACATTTGATTTGAAAATCTTGCAAGGTTTGCATCATCCAAAGGATTTGAGTGCAACAAGATGCGGCAGCCACATATTCTGCTTCTGCTGTAGATAATGCAATAGAATTTTGCTTCTTGCTGAGCCAATATACCAATCGGGGTCCCATATAGAATGCACCACCAATCGTGCTTTTCCGATCATCAACATTTCCTGCCCAATCTGCATCAGTGTAAGCATGAAGAGTAAGATCAACATTCTTTGGATACCATAGTCCAAAGTCTTGAATTCCTTGTAGATACTTGAATATTCTTTTGACAGCCTGAAGGTGAGACTCTTTTGGATTAGCTTGGAATCGTCCAACAATCCCAACTACATGCATAATGTCTGGTCTAGTCCCAGTGAGATAAAGTAGACTTCCTATCATTGATCTGTACTCTGGTTGATTCACCATGGGAGAATCATCATGAGAACTGAGATTGCATCCAGTTATCATTGGTGTACTTACAGGCTTGCATTCTTCCATGCCATACTTCTTCAGAATTTGTTTGAGATATTTTGCTTGTGATAAGAATATACCATCTGTAGTTTGATGTACTTGTAAGCCAAGAAAGAATGTTAGTTCTCCAAGTAAAGACATTTCAAATTCTTGCTGCATAACAGAAGCAAATTTCTGACTCATAGATTCTTCGGTACTCCCAAAAATGATATCATCAACATATACAATCACAATCAATAGTTTATCATTTTCAACTTTTGTGTATAAGTTGCTATCAGCCGACCCTTTTGAAAAGCCTTGTTGATGAAGATATTTGTCAAGACGATAATACCATGCCCTTGGAGCTTGTTTGAGACCATACAGAGCCTTTTTAAGTCTAAAAACAAGGTTTTCATCATTTCCCAAAATGAATCCTTCCGGTTGTTCTATATAAACTTCTTCTTCTAGATCACCATTGAGAAATGCAGATTTAACATCCATTTGATAAACTTTGATTGTTAAACTTTTTAAGTAGTGGAAAACATTCTTATGGCTTCAAGTCTGGCTACTGGAGCAAAGGTTTCTTCAAAGTCTATACCTTCTCGTTGAGCATACCCTTTGCAAACCAGTATAGCTTTGTTTCTTACAACATCCCCATTCTCATTTAACTTGTTCTTGAAAATCCATTTAGTTCCAATGACATTTTTATCATGTGGTCTTGGTACCAATTCCCAAGTGTCATTCTTTTCAATCTGATCAAGCTCTTCATTCATGGCTTGCTTCCAACATTCATCTTTGCTAGCTTGATTGACATTGTGTGGTTCAATTGTGGATAGAAGTGCCAGATGGCTAGAAGATCCCACAAGAGTCCTCCTCGTTTGTACACCTGATTCCTTGTCTCCCAAGATTTGATATTCAGGATGATTCTTTTGAATATATCTGGATGGTGCCTTTTCAGATAAATCATTTTCAGGTTCTTCATTGGATCCATTGTCTATATCAATTCTATTTGATGTAGAAGGACAACAGTCACCATCATCTTATTTTGTTATTTGTTTTTCTTCTTTAGGAGCTGCAGGAGACTCATCAATAACAACATCAATACATTCAACAATCTTTCGAAGCCTTTTATTGTAGCATTTGTATGCTTTGCTTGTAGAGGAGTAACCAAGAAATATCCCTTCATCTAATCTAGGTTCAAACTTGCCAAGCTTTTCATCATTATTTTTGATAAAGCATTTACTTCCAAAAACTCTAAAATGCTTCACAGAGGGAGAATTACCATACCAGAGTTCATAAGGAGTTTTGCCACTATTTACCCGAACATGTGCCTTGTTGAGAATGTTAGCTGTTGTATGTGTTGCTTCACCCCAGAACATGTCAGGAGTTCCAGAATCATCAAGTATAGCTCTAGCCATTTGTTGAATCGTTCTATTAATTCTTTCTGCTACGCCATTTTGTTGTGGAGTGCCTGCTACAGAGAACTGTATTTTTATGCCATGTTGTTCACAAAATTCAAAGAATTCATTTGATGTATATTCTCCTCCTCGATCAGATCTAAGACACTTGATTTTTAGATCTAATTCATTTTCAACTAAAGCTTTGAAGATCTGAAATTTTTCAAATGCTTCATCTTTGTGTTTAATGAGCCCGATCCAACACATTCTAGAGTAATCATCAATAAATAAGATATAGTATTCTTCTCCACGTGGTGACTTTTTTCTCATAGGTCCACATATGTCAGTATGAATGAGTTCAAGAGGCTCACTTGATGATCCTTCTTTGGCATTAAATCGTACTCTGGTCTGCTTACCGAATTGACAAGATTTGCATATGATAATTTCTGGTAGATTAATATTGGGAAGACCACGAACAGCTTGAAGTCTGCTTGCTTTGTTGATTTGAGAGAAGCTCAGATGCCCCAGCCTTCTATGCCATAGCCAATTTTCTGAAGACTTGCTCAAGTAACATTGATCTTTGCAGTTTAGTACATACAGGTTGCTTGGATTTCTTTTTCCTTTTATAATAATTTTACCTGTATCAAGATCACGAACCACACATTCTTTTGAACTAAAGACCACTTCTGTTCCTTGATCACACATTTGACTTACACTTAACAGGTTATGCCTTAATCCATCCACATACATGACATCATTAGCCTTCACCTTTTCTTTTAGAAACACGGACCCTTTTCCTTTAATTACAGCAGGATTATCATTTCCAAATGTAACTTTCTTTTCCTTTTCTAGAGCATTATATGCAAGAAGTTTGCTTTTGTCACCTGTCATGTGTCTTGAGCACCCACTATCAATGTACCATTGATTTTCTTCACCTTTTTCAAATAATGCTATCCCACAATTTTCAACCGGTATTTCTTTCTTTTTCCACACTTTAGAGCTTGAGGGAACATGTTCGTTTGGCTAGACCTTGCTCTTGCATTCAGATTCTTCATGACCAAAGTTATTGCAATAAGTACATTCAACTTCATTTTGAAGAGGAGAGAAGTTGTTATAGGTGTTCTTCTTTGGTTCAATATTCATCCTTTTCTTTCTTGCTTCTCTTGTCATGATGGTTTTATATGCAACACATTGAATAGATTTATGACCAAAATTGTGACATGAGAAACATTGTCCATTGAAGTAGAAATTTCTGCGATCATGAAATATTCTATTTGAATTTACCTGTTGGTTGTAGCTTCTTTGAAAGATCTCCCTGTTAGTGTTCCTTGAATTGAGATGATCATGCTTTACCTGTAAAGATCCGTTGTTCCCTTGCTGAGTGGCTGAATGTAGTGAACCAGCTGTGGCTGCTTTCAGATAATTTGGTGTTGAAGTATGGGAAGATTCCCCAGTATATCCAAGACCTGTTTTTGTAAGAGGAGACCGTTGTATCTTGATAATCTCATCTAAGGTTTCTGAACCTTTAGCAAATATAAGATTGAGAGTTTTCACTTTCTCATTATCTTTCCTTAGACTTACTACTTCACACTCCAATTCCTCAATGCGTTTTTCCTTTGCTTCAAGCTGATTTTCAAGAGTCTCTATGATTATGTTCTTTTCTTCTAGGCTTACTTTGAGTTCATTGTTTTCTTCAAGAAAATCATTATCTTCTAGAGCATCCACAAAAGTATCCTTTTCTTCTCTAGATTCTTTTGCCATGAGCAGTCTAATATCTTGTTCACATTCTTCCTCACTATTAGATAACCCATCACTGTCTTCATTAATATAGTAACTTTTTCTTGTGCTAGATCGATTCTTATTCCTTCTTGCTACTTCTTTTCCTTTAGCAGATGTTTCTTTATAAGGACACTTTGCAGCATAATTACCAACTCTTCCACAATCAAAACATTTGAAAGGAAGCTTACCTTTGAACCTTCCGGTTCCTAGTTGGAGTCTTCTTACAAAATTTGCTTCTTCTTCTTCTTCAGATATATCGCTGGATTCCTTGACAACTTCCTTTTCTTTTCCTTTTGCAGACGCCTTAAAAGCAGCTTCTTTGATTTGAGAAGGACCTCCTTGTCTCATTTCAAAAGCAGTCAGAATACCATGTAATTGAACAATAGTAAGAGTTTGCAGATCTTGCCTTTCTTCAATAGCTGAAAATTTAGAGTCAAATTTTGAAGTCAAGGATCTTAAGACTTTTTCCACCAGAGTAGTATCGGTTATGGTTTCACCCAAATTTCTCATTCGATTTACAATATCATCTAGACGAAGAAAGAAAATGGCAATACTTTCATCACTATGCATCCTTAAATTTTCATATTCAATTCTGAGAGTTTGGAGTTTTGCACTTTTTACCTTTGTATCTCCTTCATAGCTCAGAATGATTTTGTCCCATATTTCTTTTGCTGAATTTAGCTGCATCACTTTAGCAAATTCTGGTTCATACATGCTTCCTAATAAGACATTCACTGCTTTGGAATTGATTTCATACTTCTTCCTTTCAGCTGCATCAGTAGGAATACTTGCCGGATATTGATAGCCTTCTTCCACGATTGCCCATACTTCTGCACCAAGACTTTGCAGATATGCTTTTGTTCGTACCTTCCAGAATATCAGATTGCTTCCATTGAATAAAGGTGGCTTTAGAGACATTACTCCTTCAAGACTTCCCATTGCGACGGATCTCCTTCAAGCGATCAAGCTTCTGCAGAAGAACCTGCTCTGATACCAATTGTTGGGAAAAATACTGAGAGGGGGGGTGAATCAGTATTTACTGCATATTCAAAACTTTTTACTTTTTCTTACTTCTAAAACCCATACGCTACTTTGCTGAAGCCAACTAGCGTATACACGCGGATATCCTTCATAAAACTCGCGTATACACAGAGATCTAATTATGCCATTAGTTCTTCAATTATATCATTCCATCATTCATTCATTAGATGTTCTATAAACAGTAAACATGTGCAGTAAGAACAGAATAAACCATCACACAAAGCATCACACATGAACACCAGGATTTTTAGGTGGAAACCCAAGTCGGGAGAAAACCACCGCTGCAGTTGCTCAGCCTTCAATATTTTATTATAGAGAAAACATCTTAAAACATATGTGCTGGTGCAGACTCCTACCAGCACGCAGGCACCCACCTGCGCTCGTTTACCAGCCTCTCCTGGAAGGGAGCTCCAACCCCCTGACTCGTTTACCAGCCTCTCCTGGAAGGGAGCTACGACCCCCTGATCTCGTTTACTAGCCTCACCTGGAAGGGAGATACAACCCCCTGACTGAAGGCTACAACCCTCAGCACCTCTATGGACCACGTTTCATCATTTTTCTCACTGGATCCAAACAACTTCAATAGAGCACAACTTGCAGGCCTCGTTTCATCATATTTTCAGACTGGACCCACTCCACACATTTAAGCTCAATCATACAACCAAACTAATACAGACAACTCAGAACTGTAGAATACAGACAACAGTAACACAGCAGAACAGATCAGACATTTTATACTTCAGACTTCAGCAAACCCTAGCTTTTCATACGCGCTTTCCTTTCACTGATACCGCGTATACACGCACTTTCTACCATACAAACCCGCGTATGTACGCGCCTGTCTGAGAGCTAATTCCTTGCGCATGCGCGCTTTCTCTTCGATTGGCCCGCGTATATACGCGCTTATATAACGAACTAGCGTGGTTCTTCGGACATTTCGGTCATTGCAATTCTTCGGAAAGAATGCATCATAGGTTTAACCCTTTACTTAGGACGGATGTTCACCTCATTTCACAGATCTAATCATTCACAACAATGAGATCTAGAATACGAATACATTTCGGATCTAGATTCCCTTCTTCATCATTTTCTTCATTGGAGCATCGTACATTCAGATCTATCATTCAAGCTGTAACCCTTTCCATTCATATATACTTCAAAGAGAAGTATTCATTCAAGCTCAGACATCTTGCACCCACACTCATGATTTGCACAATGAATTTCTTCTCTTTATATAGGTTTACCCTTTTTCAATACCATGAGCCAAAACCACATTACTTCCGATGGTATTCCTGGACGGGGTCACATAGACGAATCATCACTCAATACAATGGGTCAATACCATGGTGTTTACCCCTGGTTTTTCACTTTATGAGCGCTTTTGCCCATACGCGACTTGGCACGTCATTTCCTGCGTGCATACGCGACTTCTCTTAGACAAATCCACGTATGCCTTGAGACATACTCTTTTCATCATAGATCTAGCACATACTGAATTCCTTTCTTCATTACCTTATGTACTCACTGTAGATACATCATATTTACATCATTTAACAAGTTCATCAAGACATATTCTATCAAGCATAACTTCATCAAGTAGGTTGCCATCATCTTCATCAAGTGGGTTTCCATTCAAGGACAACACGCTCTCAAGTGGGTTGCCATCAAGGACAACACTCTACATCATATTGCCAACAAAGCTCCCAGTGGAGAAACATCCTATCCAGCTCATGTTGTGGAGATACAGGAGGTTAATCTCAGGTCGGGAAGAGTACTCCCAGACAACCATACTCCATCTCCACCTGTAGAGGTTGAGGAGGAAAAGGAAGAAGGTAACACTTAGATCCAACAACCTCCTTTTATTAATCGATTGATCCACCCTAGTCAGCACACCCTAGAGGAGACTAAACTCCTAGGAGAATTGGAAAATTTGTGTGTAAAGATACCACTTCTCCAGGCCATTAAGGATGTCCCTATCTAAAATAGGCTCATCAAATAAATGTGCTTTAAGAAACTTCGGAGAAGGAAGAGAGATACCCCCACCATCAATGTGGTAGGACAACTATCTAACCTAATGTTGGGGAAGGTGATATTTCCAAAGTACCTTGACCCTAATAGTCCAGTTGTTGATGTTCATATAGATGGTGTCATAGTCCCCAACACTCTGATTGATCTATGGGTTGCTATAAATGTCATGACCAAAGAAACTATGTTGAAACTTAACCTCCAAGGGACTTTGAGGAAAACCACAACAGTTTTTCAACTTGCAGATAAGTCCATAGTAACCCTAAAGGAAATTGTTGAGGATGTTATGGTTACCATTGACTCTTGGGAGTATCTTATAGTTTTCCTGGTCCTGAAACCGAAAACCAAGTTTAATGGTTATCCTCTCATCTTAGGGAGACCTTGGTTAGCCACTGTAGATGCTTATTATTAGTATGAATCTTTTGTCAAAGTGTACGAAAAAAGACCACTTTAGCTACGCATAAGTTATAGCCCTAACATCAAATATGGCTGCCAATATCTTCAGATCTGCAATTGATTGATCAAGACAAATGCTGCAAAAATCCAGATCTATGCATAGAAAGACATTAAGCAGTAAAAAGAAGGGTTTGCTCCATATATCCAATAGACAAGACAAGAACAATTTTTGAAAGAATTTTTATATTAAGGGCACCTGAGAGGAAAACAAGAAGATGTTTCCAATTCTCCTCAATGGGATGGGTTCTTGGAAGTCCTCAGCACTTCAGATCTAGCATTTCTCTCTTCTGTTGGTGTAGAAAACCCAGACAAAGATAGAACTCAAAGGGAGCTCACACAGCAAATAATGGAAAATATGACAATGATAATGGCTCAAAGTCGGACCAAGAGTATAGATCCAGAGTGATCTAATAGGCAACAAAAGGTGAAGAATGGTAGGAGAAACCCTCCTATTTATAACAAAATATTGGGTCATTCTAGATCTTGGTGCATTATTAAAATAACATTAACCAAATCTAGATCCACCTTTTATGGAATATTTTATTATATTTGTTGGAGGGAAAAAGTATTTGACTTGGATCAAATCCCTTTATTTGTGAATAATAAATAAATAAATGATTTATTTATCATTTTAAGGAAGTGGTTGAAAGATAATCAAATAAATAATGATTTATTTAATTATTTATAGGTGATTTAGTCATATTTAACAAGGAATATTATTTAAATAAGATTTAAATAATTATTCCTAGAAAATAATAAGATAAATAAAGATTTATCTAATTAATTTCTTTGTTTTGGGATAAACATGACCAGGAATAATAATTAAATTATTGTTTAATTAATTATTCCTTGAGGAAAATCAAACAAATGTAGGTTTGTTTAATATTTTCTTTTGGGGTTTCCTGTTTAGACCATAAACAACCTAATAAATGTGTTTTATTAAGTTATTTTATATAGTGAAAGCAATTTTACTTAGGGTAAAATTGATCTTACATGGTGTACTTGGGTCCATCTAATGATAGTAGGTTAGATGACCAAAAAATGGTGTAACACTTATATTAGTTGTCGGCCCAGAAACATGACTATAAAAAATGGGCCTTTGTCTAAACAACTAGTGTTATATCCTCCAGCCCAACCTTCCATTGATCATGATCTCCCTATATAGTTGGAGGATGAAGAAGATGAGTTATATAACACTGCCCCTATGTGTATCATAGATGCTATTCTTAGAGGGGGGCAACTAGATGAAGATGAACTCATTGACCATGCCATTCAAAACCAGTCCTCCACTAACATTCCTCTCAAAACCTTAATCAAAGAGTCTAAAATAAAACCTTGGATGAAAGTGCACTCAGTTGATTCAACCTCTAAAACCACCAAGTCTATTGAGTTTGGCCCATCCAGATCTCTAAAAATCAACCCAAACCTCTCGAATGAAGAAGAGAAGCAATTATGCCAGTTTTTGAAAGAAAATCTTGAAGCATTTTCTTGGGAATACAAGGAAATGAAAGGGGTGCATCCTTTAGTATGCAGACATCACATTTACATAAAAGAAGGATGAAAGCGTGTGAGACAACCCCAAAGAAGGATGAACCTAGTTCTGAAGGACGTAGTCAAAGAAGAGTTGCAGAAACTATTGGGTACAGGGTTCATATATCCTATATTTGACAACGAGTGAGTATCCTATCTTGTCCTAGTCCCAAAGAAGAATGGGAAGTGGTGAATTTATGTTGACTATTGAGAAATTAACAAAGCCACCAAGAAAGACCATTTTCCTTTTCCCTTTATAGACCAAGTCCAGGATGGCCTTGCGGGGAAGAATTTATTCTCCTTCTTAGATGGGTTCAATGGGTACAATCAGATTCAAATCAGCTCTGAATACCAAGATAATAGTACTTTCACTTTCCCATGAGGTACCTTTTCTTATAGAGTCCTACCCTTTGGGTTGTGAAATTCCCCAGCTACCTTCCAAAGAGATTTCCTGAGCATATTTTATGAGTTAGTTCATGACTCTGTCAAAATCTACATGGATGATTTCACACCATATGGGGATGACTTCCAGGAAGCTCTTTCCAATTTGGGTAAAGTAATAAGATGATGCATTGAGATACATCTCTCCTTGAGCCCAGAAAAGTGTGAATTCCTAAAGAAAGCAGGGTTTGTATTAGGACACTCCATATCCCAAGCAGGAATACAGGTAGACCTGAACAGAATCACTATCATCAAAAGGGTACCTAATCCTCAAAAGAAAAAATATGTCAAGAGTTTCTTAGGCTTATCTGGTTACTATAAAAGGTTCATCAAAGATTTCAACAATATGGATTCACCATTATTTGGGTTATTGGCCAAGGATTCTGAGTTTATTTGGCCTGGTCCTTGTCAAGAGGCTTTTGAGCTCATTAAGGGAAAGTTGGCTACTGCCCCCATCCTCGGAGGTCCAAATTGGACTCTGCCTTTCCACATCCACATTGATGCATCCGACAAAGCTGTAGGGGAAACATTAGGACAATTAGAGGACAAAATCCCTTATGCCATTTATTTCATCAATGACAACTTGTCCAAGACTGAGCTAAATTATATTGTTACTGAGAAGGAGATGTTAGCCATTGTCCATGCTTTGAACAAATTCAGGAATTATGTAACTGGATATCAGACCTTTGTTCACACTGACCATGCAACCATCAATTATTTAATGAACAAACTAGATGTTAATGCTAGGATAATTAGATGGTTGTTACTTTTTCAACAATTTGATTTGAATATTGTTGATAAACCTGGAAAGGAGAATCTTGTTGCAGATTTTTTGTCCAGGTTAGCTCTCCCTATAGGTGAAAAAGGAATGGTGGATGACCAGCTACCAGATGATCATCTCTTTGATATATCAACACTCTCACCATGGTTTGCTAATATAGCCAACTACTTGGTTGCTGGGAGACTCCCTCTTAATATTTCATTTAGGGAGAGGAGAAGAATCATCAGAAAAAGTGCCCCTTTCACATGGATTGAGGGAAACCTCTTCAAGCTAGGCCCTGATCAAATCCTAAGGAGATGTGTGAGGGAGGAAGAAGTTTTTGATATCCTCTTTACATGTCAGGACAACCCATGTGGAGGCCACTTTTCTACAAAGAGGACTGCTTACAAATTTTTTCGGGCAGGATACTATTGGCCTACCCTTGACCAAGATTCCAAAAGATACAATAGTAGGTGTGACCAGTGCTAAAGGATGGGGAAACCCATGTAAAGGGATGAGATGTATTTTCACCCTTGGGTAGCTCTTGAGCCATTTGACAAGTGGGGCGTGGAATTTTTTGGACCTATCGATCCACCCTCCAGAAAAAAGAAGTATATCATTGTCTGCACTAATTACCTGACAAAGTGGTCTGAAAAAAAGTAGTGAAGGTAGCAACCAAGGAGAAAGTAGAAAAATTTCTAAGGGAGAATGTGTTTTACAAGTTTGGGCACCCTAGAGAAATATTCATTGATTAGGGAGCACAATTCACCTCTCACCTCATTGAGAATATTTTGAGGGAGCACAAGATTAAGCATAGAACTTATATTTCCTATCACCCTCAAGCGAATGGCCAAGTATAAGTACCTAACAGAGATTTAGAGAGCATACTCACCAAGGTTGTGAGTAGAAGCAAAAAATATTGGGTAGACAGACTGGTAGAAGCTACTTGGGCTTACAACACTACTTTGAATACAACAACATGATTCACTCCTTATGAGCTAGTCTATGGTAAGAACACTCTACTCTCAGTTGAGTTTGAATTCAATGCTTTAAGGATGGTAGCTAAATTAGATCTAGATCTATCAAATGGCAAAAAAGAGAGATTGTTGCAACTAAATGGATTGGATGAGTTCAAAATGCAAGCACTTCTTCACACAAAGGTAGTTTAGCTGCAAAGTAAGGTATGGAATGACATGAACATTAAGGAGAAGGCATTCCAAGAAGGAGATTGGGTGTTGTTGTATGATTCAAGGTTTAAATAATTTAATGGAAAATTGATGAAAAGATGGTTGGGATCTTATACAGTGGAAAAATGTTTTGATTATGGCGCTGTTCAAATCTGAACCATAGATGAGGAAGGAATCCCCTTTCTTGTTAATGGTCACAGACTTAAAATTTACAAGAAGCCTTTGTCAAAGGAAGAGTTCATAAATTCAATAAGCGGAGAGGTGTATGTGACAAGAAACTCTATAGTTTTCCACACCTCCTAAAAAAAAAGAGAGAGAAAGAAAAAAATAAAAATAAATAAAGATCCATGGGCAGAAACCACTCTGAGGCACCCAAGGCAAGCTTGCGGGTTTAAAACCTCGATGGAGGCAGCTCACTTGCTCTAAAAAATGAAAATAAAAAGAGAATAAAGATCCATGGGTGAAAACCTCTCTGAGGCACCCAAGGCAAGTTTGTGAGTTGATAACCTCCATGGAGGCATCCCACTTTCTTTCAAAAAAAAAAAAAACAAAACCAAAAAAATAAATCTACATCTCTATTTTTTTGTGTTTGTTGTTTTAGAAGTTATTAATGGTTTATGGAAACACAGGGAAGCATTCATCTTATTTTCCCTTCTTCTATTTTACCATCCATCCCATCACTCACTCCATTCATTTTCATAACTTCCTCCATCACCTCCATGCACCACATTCCTCCATTCTTGAGCACAATGTAACAAGGAAAGAAAAACACATGATGGTACAGACATCAGGGAATTCCTACAATGCAAAAATTTGTTCATGAACAACAAGAAAAAACAAAGAGAGGAGCAGATAAAGCAGACCCCAGGAAAGACAGGAGTGCCACCCGTGGCATCTGAAGCACCCCCACGCAGCATCTACAATGGGAAGAAACAACAAGAAAGATCAACAGCTCACTCAGAGAGTTTCTCATTCAACAAACTACTCACTCAGAAAACAGGAAAATAAGGAAGAGCATAACATATAAGAGGTTTGTCTCTAGATTCCAGTTCCTACAAACGCCTTGAAAACAACAAGTAAACTTAGTTATAGCTTCTCACCCTCACTATGCATCCATAATATCCAGAAATAACTAAATTTCCAGACTTAGAGTTTAAGGAGTAGAAAGGTGGACATCTAGCTTGGCCACCGTTATGAAGTATGACTAGAGATAACTGCAAACTCATGCCACCTGGGCATGCAAAAGAAAAAAATTAAATCAAGTGGAGTAGAGGAGAATTAGGGGAGGAGATATGAAATATTAGCCAGTTAACAAGAAGAGGGTCCAAATGTCTACAACAGAAATTGGAGCTAAGCCGAGTTACATAAGCACTCCAAAATTAGTTGCAAAATCTAATAAAAAAATATCCCATCTTATCCAAACCAGTAAATTAGGAATTTTTGATGGAAAGAGACTGAAGGGATCTAACAGCACAACATTACTGAGAGTGGGCTGCGTATTTGAACAAGGTGTAGCAGCAACATCAGAACAACATCACCCGTAGTCGAGCTAGCTTCCAAAGTATACTTCATATCAGACACAGTAGCAAGGGACCAAGGTAATATTTTCTCCTAGCCATAGAGAAGAAAGAGAAGAAGGAGAAAAAGAGCCAAAATAAGAGCCAGAAGAAGAAACAAAAGAAGAATGTAATATTCCATAAATGGGAAAAGAAACAATATAACACACAATAATGGAAACTAGTAGCAACTATCGATACATTACATGTGAGCCAAAGATAGATCCATGTTACTAATCATAACAACAATAAATTTATACAAAATATTGGAGAACAAACCCCTCAAGCTAGGTAAGAGAAACCTCCATTAACCAAAAGTACCAATATATGAGTTGCAAATACTACACAAAATATCTGAAGCAAGTACAACGCAGTTTTAGAGACTAATACTACAGCTGGGACACACACACACACACACACACACGCATATATATATATATATATATATATATATATATATATATATATATATATATATATATATATATGATAATATCATGCTCATACAAGGCCAAAAATGGAGATCTATGCTCCCATACACTTTTCCAAGACAACCCAGGAAGGGTTTCCGGAAATGCACAAAATATAAATGGTGGATCTAAAGCCTTAGGGCTGAAGATTCACTGCAACGGAAGTACATAGAAGGAGGAGGCTGAATCTGATGTAGATTGATATAACTCCTCCAAAAGACTCTCTCAATGAAGGGTTTATCCCTTCAATGGAAATCAGATACTCCAAATGAAGCACTGAACTGACCCCTGCAACAACTCACTAAAATAACATAGTCATGAACTCGAACTACACTATATGGGATGTTACTGCATTGGCCTGATGCCAAAATATGATATGAAGCACAGGGACCTTCTTTATTGATCTCCGAATGGAAATAAAGCTTCCTCCATAGAATACAAGCTTAGAAATAGCCCAAAGAAATCCTCCACTGTTGCACCCTACAACTCAACACATATCTAAACAGAACCTTCGATGTAGAAGAAAGATGAAGCTTGGCCCAATGCCAGAATGTGGAAATGTAGTGTATATGCTCTTCCTTATAGGCTTCTCAAGGATAGAGGTGGGATTCCCGCTCGGGAACACCCTTGTGCTAAACATCATTGCAATATTAGCTAAACAGTTGAAGAGAGCTCAATGTCTTAACAGACCATATCAAATAATAATCTAAAAAAATAACCACAATGGTTGCCATCCTCTTCCTTATATTCGTGGTGAGATTCCTCACCCTAGGCCCCACTCATTAAAGGAACTACTCCCATGCAAAGGATCTCCCTCCAAAATTGTGTTGTCCCTCATTGAATGTCCACTACTTCCATACCAGCGCTGTTGATTTGGTCAAACTTGACCCAATCCACCTGCTTCTTCCCTTGTTCACACATAGGGGAGCTTTATCCAACTCTTTTGATGCCCTCCATTCATATTTGGAGTGGTTTTATTCCTACTAAGGAGATTTATGGGTCTCCCTACCCTCTTATTCTTCTAACTAAGAAGAAAAATTAGATTTTAATATTCCAATTAGCTGCATGCTAATTTAGGAATATTACAATCCTCCCCTCCAAAATGTTGCTTGTCCTCAAGCAACTGCAAGGACAGATATGAAAAATGTAGGGAATCTTCATCCCCATGTGAAGCTCCATCCTCCAAGCTATCATCCATATAAAATGAATCACCCTCCATAATGGTAATTCATAGAAAAACACCTCTCATATGAGAGGTCCTCCCAAAGACATAAGTCAATCATATGGCTCCCTTCATGAGGAAAAAAGTGATATAGTGTAGCAGCCATATAATGTCCCATGCTCCCCTTGAAGCATGAAGAAGTTTGGGAAGTTTCATTTCCAATGGACACATCCAACCAATGTTTCATCCCTCCAATAATGTCCCCAACAATAACAAGAACATCATCAACATATGGGATCACAATAAAAGTCATGCTAGCTGCCATGTGTAGTAATGGAGAAGGACAATGGTCCCTCAAGTGAAACCAGCACAGTTTTACTCCTAATTGCATCATAATATGGCATGATGAGTGATTTCCAAACCACTTGTTTTCTGCCCCAATCTCCTCACAAGCTTGCAGAAGGTGTATGGTGTATGGTGCAAATTGAGCATACCCTGCATAAGATATCATCTCCCGAAGATCTCCCAGGGAGTGGCCATCATCAATGATTCTTATGGCCTCAAGTAGACCATGAAGTATAGAAGAAATAATGCCCCCTCTTGGAGCAATGCCCTGCACATGAATGGTAAGGAAACGCAAATACATAGTAAGTGAATCATGATGTACAAAAATACAATTCTTACCATGTACTTGGTTCAAGCTAGTAAGGTGGCTCATAGATGGGGCTCCTCTCACTCCCAATAAGAAAGTAAGTGGCTTTTATAACTCTACCAAATGGTTATGTCTCTCCTCATCCTCCAAAAAATCCATGCATCTCCTCATATGGTGGTGCATATCCTCTTTGAAGCCTTCCCAAATGAATCCCTCTAGGATAGTACGGTATGCTCTTATAAAACTAGTGGGTTTGGAGAGAAAACCCTCATATGCTACATCTAGAAGTTTCTTCTTGAGCTTAGAGGCTCTAGTCAAGAAGACTCTACTCTGAAAATAGATGACCCCATCTACCACTGTATATCTCCCATGAGATAACTGGTCATTAAGCACTCTGCATGAAAATAGATCCTTGGAGTATTCCACTAATAGCTAGGATCTCCAATAAGGGTCAATACTCAATAATGGCAGTGTTGTTGATCAATCATGTGAAGCACCTGTCACGTTTCTCCTCTCTTCTTTTAAATATCCCATGCCAAATTCATACACAGGGATGCTGCAATATTTCCTCTGCTACTCCCACTACAACTGCTCATGCTCTAGAGAAGGTGGAAGTTTTTGGAGGCTAGTCTTCCATGAGATGCTATCACCCATCAAAAAATTTCTGTGTTTGGCCAATGTAAGCATGTGTGGACACCAAATTCTACCAAATATGGAAGAGTCCTTCCAATGTGGAAGTATATTTTGATTCTCCAAAGCCATGGAGTGGTCTCCTTGCACCACGATGGTGCCATCCATCTCTGAAACATGTTCTCTCATCGCAAGATGTTTGGTGAGAGTGGGTAATAATGATATTGGGAGAATGTCTCCCTCCTCCTTGAGCCTACCCCAGACTCTCTTTGTTGTGTCAAGTCCTTCCAAGGTTCTCACCCCTCTGAGATAAATGAGTGGTGTAATCAAATGTGAAGCATCTCTCATCATCTCCCATCTGGTGGTCTTTTAGGTGGGATATCTCCATGTAATGAGACATCATTTTGAAGCGTATACTTCAAATATGAGTGGACTTCTATTTCCTTGCTCTCACTACTCAAATCAATCTGCCTCTATTGTGCATCATCATTCTGAGATAGATAGGGGTGTTTTCTCCTAATCATATGATGCTGGACATCCTCCCTATATTCTTCTTTCATCTGCAAGGTCTCATAATCTTTCATCAATGGCACATAACTCTCATGGATTGTGCCTTGTCCTCCACATATGGGATTCTTTGGAACTTCTTGAAAACACACAAGGGCTCCTCTCATTGGAGCAATTGCTCCATCTTCCTCTCCATGAGGTACTAATCTTCTCCTGATGTGACAACGATGTTACCTCCTGCCTGCTCTTCCTCTTCATCATTAATGGAGGATACCTCATCTTCACTAAGAGGTCCTTTGCCTTGACTATCTTTTGAAAAGGAGATCTCCATATCTTCCTTTTGAGAGGTGAGCTCTTCCACAAGTGGGGATCTTGCCTCTAGCAAGGTTTTCTGCAAGTTTTCAACCCCCTAAATAGAATTTTGGAATCGAGTTGGGTTTATGGATCTTTCCAACTCATGCAAAGGTTTTCTTTTTTTAGTCTTGGATAGCTGAAACAAGGATGTTTCAAAATGTTTTGCATCAAAATTTTTCACTAACATCCTAGTGAACTTTGCATAAGTATATACATTTACATGATTCAAGGAAGAAGTTTTGTAAAACCACCTAGCATAAGCCTTACCTTCAAGATGCAGCGCTACTACTCTAATGGCTTCATATTATAAAACTTGTTGCTGCTGCAAACAGGTGTCTAGCTCCTTCACACAAGCCCTAGCTATGCATCTAGGTGACCCATCAAAAGTAGATAGAAAGAATCTACCCAAATCATTCTACTTGCAACTCTTGCTTCTATTGTGATTGCTAGGTCTTTTATTCTCCTTGATATTGCAAAAATATTGGAATTTTAGATGATCTCTGAATCTCTGAGATTGGGATTCATACTATTGAAGATAGTCACCAAGAGTCTCCTCCTTTGGTACATGTCCTTCCTCCATCTCTCTTGCTATGAACATAGGCATGGTAGAGCGTTGTAGATCTTATTGTGTGACTGAATTTTCACACCCATAATATGAATAACTGGAGCTTTGGTCATGTGAAAATATTCTTGAGGGATATTTATGTATTTCCCTCCTTATTCCCTTGATCTCTCTATTAAACTCATGTATAGTTTGGAGAAGAAGTTCTGTAAACTTATTTCCCTTCATTTCTCCAAATAATGGAGACTTGTCTTTGTCTCTTATATGAGTCTAATCCTTTCCGTGAGAAACTTCTTCTTCTTCTGATAACATAGATGCAATGTCTTCACAGGCTGAGCCAATATTATGCTTTGATACCACTGTAATATTCCCTAAATGGGAAAAGCATCAATATAGTACACAATAATGGAAAATAGCAACAACTATCAATACATTACATGTAAGCCAAAGATATATCTATGTTATTAAGCATAAGAAAATAAATGTATACACAATATTTGAGAACAAACACCTCAAGCTAGGCAAGAGAGTCCTCCATCAACCAAAACCATCAAATACATGAGTTGCAGCTGCTACACAAAATATCTGAAGCAAGTACAATGCAGTTTTAGAGACTAATACTGTAGCTGGGACATATATACATACATACATACATACATACACATATATATATATATATATATATATATATATATATATATATATATATATATATATATATATATCTATATCTATATCTATATGTATATGTATATATATATATGTATATATATATGTATATGTATATGTATATTTATATATATATATGTATATATATATATGTATATGTATATATAGATGTATATATGTATATATATATATGTATATATATATATATATATATATATATATATATATATATATATATATATATATATATATATATATGTATATGTGTATATATATATATATATGGATATGATAAGATCCTACTCATACACGACCAAAAATGGAGATCTATGCTCTCGTACACTTTTCCAAGACAACCTAGGAAGGGTTTATGGAAATGCACAAAATATAAATGGTGGATCTAAAGCCCTAGGGCTGAAGATTCACTGAAAATGAAGCACATAGAAGGAGGAGGCTGAATTTGATGTTGATTTGATAGAACTCCTCCAAAATACTCTCTCAATTAAGGGTTGATCCCTTCAATGGAAAGCAAATACTCCAAATGGAGCACTAAACTTACCCCTGCAAAAACTCACTAAAATAACGCAGTCATGGACTGGAACTACACTGTAGGGGATGTAATACCTTGGCCTAATGCCAAAATCTGATATGAAGCACATGGAACTTTTTTACTAGACTCCCGATGGAAATAAAGCTTCCTCCATAGAAGATAAGATTAGAAATATCCCAAAGAAATCATCCACTACTGCACCCAACAACTCAGCACATATCTAAACAGAGCCTTCGCTGCAAAATAAAGTTGAAGCTTGGCCCAATTATAGAATGTGGAAATGTAGTGTAGATTCTCTTCCTTAGAGGCTTCTCAAGGATAGAGGTGGGATTCCTTCTCGGGAACACCCTTGTGCTAAACAACATTGCAATCTTAGCTAAACTGCTGAAGAGAGCTCAAACTCTTAACATACCATATCAAATAATAATCTAAAAAAATAGCCACAATGACTTCCATCCTCTTACTTATATACTTGGTGAGCTTCCTCACCATGGGCACCACTCCCATGCAAAGGATCTCCCTCCAAATTGCGCTGTCCTTCATTGAATGTCCACTACTTCCATACCAGCGCTATTGATTTTGTCATAGTTGACCCAGTCCACATGCATCTTCCCTTGTTCAAACATATGGGAGCTTTATCTAGCTCTTTTGATGCCCTCCATTCACATTTGGAGTGGTTTTATTCCTACTAAGGAGATTTATGGGTCTCCCTACCCTCTTATTCTTCTAACTAAGAAGCAAAATTAGATTTTAATATTCCAATTAGCTGCATGATAATTTAGGAATATTACAAAGAACAAGAAGAAGAAGAGGAAGAGACAGAGGGCCATGGAAAAATGGAAGAAATGGAAATAGAGACAGAAGTCATAAAGGTAGAAGAAGTGAGCAAGAAGCAGACTCACAACACAACACCACATCCCCTCAAGACAAAGAGGTAGTTGCCACCTTAGCTCCTCTGAGCGCAAAGAGAAAAAGAGAGGCATCTTTGTATTTCAGAGCTAACAAGAGTTAGAGGATAAGTCAGGGAGAGACAAAAAATCCTCCCACGATCCTGACTATCATTTATGAATCACCAAGGGATGAGGAAATAATCTAAGAAACAGTTTTGAAGGAGTAGCTGTAGAAGGAACATGTAGAGAATGTAGCATTGATGGAGAAATTGCAACAAAAAGGGTAGCAAGTAGCTACCATGGTAGACTTATGCAAAGAATCCCTTCAGCACAGATTCCCTTCTAACTCATATGTTGTGTCCCTCAAGGAGCAATTAACTTCCAAATCAAAACTCTAGCCTCCCATGGATCCCTACCTTTCCAAGATTTTAGGAATTCATGGATTTCTACAAGCAAGATAACATGGCTAATCATGAAAATATGGTAGCATTTTATGTGCATAACCTTGTGCTGAAAAATATGGATACTTGGGACCCCAATCCTACAATGGGGGATATTTAGTTGATGGCTTTAGTATCTTGGATGATGAATGAGTACACTAGAGAAAAAGAGATATGGAGGGCCATGAGAAGAAGAAATAGAGAACCCTTACATATTAGACTGGAATTGTTCAGCCCAAGAGGAGTCATCCTTAACCATCGAGAGATTGAAAGGGACCCTGCACTAGTTGAAAGCTACCTTCAGACTCAAACACATATAATATGCCACTTTGATGATGTTTCTAGGAAGAAAGAAGATGAGTTCATTATGGCCGGCCAGAGGAGATGAAACAAACCTCCCTCATAGCCTCAAGAACATGGAGTACCATACTCCAAAAATATTGAGGGGTGCATTGGAAAGGGCACCATTATACAAGGGGGCCATGAAGGCCAAAAAGATCCAATGGTTAGGACTAAAGCTCTGCCCACATTTTTTGCTGATGTTGAATGATGAAAAGGACACATATGCACAAGATAGAGAATGAAAAGAATAATATGCAAAAAAGAATAATGGTTTTTACCCCCTTGGGGAAACTCCCACACTTCTTCCTTAGGAAATCAGGGGGGCTGTCAAAGTCTTGAAGGAAATGCAGGAGGAGGATTAGTTGCTCAGAGGATGAAAAACCATTCAGTAGGGGTGTAATGATGAGCTCCATCATTAGACATATTTGGAGGGGTTAATGGTCACCTTTTTGCCTTCTTAGATCTATTTTTCTTTTATTTTTATTATTATTTGGTTTTATGATGCTAGTATAGGTGGTGATTAAGGCTAGTGTACTATGAGTGCCTAATATGAGGTTGAGTGCATAAAATCATGAATTATTAAGGATTTTTGTAAGGATTTTATCATAAAGACTTGGAGGAGACAAAAATTCGAGTTCTAGAGGCAGCCACGCAACTCAATATCTGTTTAGTTGGAGTCAAATGGACTCAATCACCCCAAATATTCTCTCTAGAAATACGAGTTCCAGAGGCATCCAAGCAAATAAAAAAGGAGTGCACTCAATCTTTGCTTACTTGGAGTCAAGTGGACTCAATCACCCCAAATATTCTCTCCAGCAATTCGAGTTCCAGAGGCAGCCAAGCAACTCGATATTTTACTTGGAGTCAAGTGGACTCATTCACTATTTTCTAGGGATATGTTGGTAGCTTCCCTGTAGAATAAATAGAGCAAAGCTAGAGCTAGGAAGGGTCAAAACTTTGTTGCAAAATATTGAGCTTTTTATTCTTTTACTCAGTGATCAAACTTTCATAAATGTATGAGGCTATTCTTTTATGAAATGAGCAGACTAATTTCCTTTTAATGATTTAAGTTTCAGAGAGCTAGGATTGTGGGTTAGTGCCCAATCCACGTGCCTCAACCTCTCTGTTGTATTTGTTCTTTGCTTTCTGTCATTTAATTAGTTCAACTTCTGATAATTTTGTTTATGTTTCAAGTTTTTGTTTAATTTTTCTTTCAGTGTGCTGTTGTAGGTTTCATTTGTTTGTGAGTAATATAATAGAGGATAAAAAAACCAAAAATATGTGGATCAAGACCCCCTTCTCATCTCTTTCAATAGAGCTCGAGGAGGGAGAACCTTCCTACAGACCCAAAAATTGATTTCTATTCACTGTTTCTGAGATTAAAAGTGGAGTTGCATTACCATTTTTAGTCTTCCTTTGCACTGCATTTTTATGCATTTTGTCTATTTCTTTGCGCATAAGTTAGCAGGTTAATTGAAGGAATTATTTCTAAAACCCCAAAGCAGCTCCATGGTGCCTTCCCACTTTATTTTCCATCTCCGTCTTCATGGCCTGAAAATTGTTTTTATGCCTCCATTCCCTCTTTTTCTTCTACTTATTATAACTGCTGCACCCACCTTTTTTTCTTTAAAAGTTCTTAAACCCTTTAGCCCACCTTATTCCTTTGTTTCTATTGGTCACGATTGCCTTACCCTTTTTAATGCTAAACGGTTGAAAACCATTAAAACTCAACCTCCGCCTTTGCTCCTCGAATTTCCCACTACCGTACTTTGCTAATCGCACTTCGCGACCTTTTCCTATTTTCTTTTAAGACTTACCACTTCCAAACGCCGATTGCGATAACTCCGCCACATAGCACATCACAATCACATTTCACAACCTTTCCCATTTTATTTTAAGACTTACCACTTTTTGGCACCACATATCGCGGTCGCATTTCACAACCTTTCTCGTTTTCTTTTAAGACTTACCACTTCTAAACGCCGATTGTGATAACTCTGCCGCATCGCACATCACAATCGCATTTACAACCTTTTCTCATTTTCTTTTAAGACTTACCACTTCCAAACACCAACTGTGATAACTTCACTGTGTCTCACATCACAATCTCATTTCACAACCTTTTCCTGTTTTCTTTTAAGACTTACCACTTCCAAACACTGATTTTGATAACTTCACCACATCGCACATCGCAATCACATTTCGCAACCTTTTCCCATTTTCTTTAAGACTTACCACTCCCAACTGCCGATTGTGACATCGTAATCGCATTTCACAGTCTTTATCCCTATCGCAATCGCAAATTGCAGTTTTTATTTGGTTCCTTTAACACTTAACGCTCCCGATGCTGATTGCGATATTCTCCATACACTGCCGTCGGTCCCACCACCATGTCACCCAATGCATTTATCACTTCCTAAATTTTCCTGGACAACACTTCCTCTACCCATCAAACTTTGCGATATTTCAAACTACGACACCACATTTTTTCACTTTGCAACTTTTACCACATCGCAAATCGAAAATCACAAATTTTGGCCCATCACACTTCGCACTTCACAACTTTTACCACATCGCAAATCACAACTTTTGGACCATCGCACTTCGCACTTCAAAATTTTTACCTCATCCTATTTCGCATTTCACTCTCGCTCCCAAACAATATTTCTACTATCCCTCTAACTTTGCGATATTGCAATTGCAATATCGCATATCGCATTTCCCTCCTCCGTCGTAACTTCACCATCGCGCTTTTCAAATTATTCGGCTCCAAAGAATTTTTGCGCTATAATAAAGTTTTAATAAGGTTCAAGGCCATATTTCCACACCTCTAAGCCTTGTCCCATATTTTCAATCCCTCCATTAGCATCTTTAACCCATTTTCCTCCAAACTGCAAGCCGTGACTTTGTCAAGTCTAGTTTATCATGAATAGCTTCATGGTTAGAAGCATGATAGGATGGTAAATAGGTCAAAGGATAAGTAGGGTGTGTTTAGTTGATTGGCCTAGCTAGGCGCAACTTAGTTTAATTTCTTTTAAGTCATTTCCTTTTCTACAAATTAAATTAGTTTCATTTATGTCATTTCCTTTCTGCACATTAAATTTGGTTCCTTTCTGTTATTTCCTTCCAGTAATTTACTTTTCAGTTTTTTATCAAGGTTTAAGAAATAACACCCTTTTGTAAAGCAGAAGAGGATGACATGAACAAAATGCATCTAATGTGTATATAACACTAACACCTCTAAGTTTGTATGAACCTCGGGTTGATAAAGTAAAGTAGCGCAGCCCCTGGGAGTTGCAACACTCTTGGTGCAATACCAGGGCTCACTAAAGACATTGAGCAGCATTGGTATTTGTGTGAATATTTTTTATGAGCTTGTGAGACTCCTGGCATTACCAATATCATTGAGTTTTAGACCAAATTGAGGGACAAAGCATTGAGATGGTTAATAAAGTGGATTGATGCCAACTCGAATCCTGGCATGGATTTGGTTAAGGATTAATATATTCAATAGTTTAAACTTATGAAATAAAATCAATAGGGGTTGGAAGAAATATTAGACATTCGCCAAAGGGAGGGGGAATCAACATGGCAGTGCATGTAGTTATTTAAGAATGATATGAGTAAACTTTCTTACCCTATTGATCCTCATCAACAGAGATATTGTTTTATCCAATCCTTGTTACCAATGACCATGATTCCACTTTCTTACCAGAATATGAGTATGATTCAATATGTCTTGGAGCAGGAAATGAAAATAGAGGCTATGGAAGGTTATCCACAAGATTACAGAATTGGGGGGGGTGGGGGGGTGGGGGGGGGGGCGCGGGCGGGGGGGGGGGGGGGGGGGGGGGGGGCTTTGACATATCCTTCTATTATGGGTCTCCAAAATAAAATTGCTACATTGATAGAAAGATTGAAATATCTGGCACCTTCACGTCTTGCAAGACCACATGTGTGGTGTACCCACTTCCAAGTCGAAGGACACCATGTTATGGAGTGCCTAGGACTAAGAGGGCCAAAAGCATGTAGTGCACCTAGAGGACCTCCACCACCATAGCCCGTTGGAGTTGCACAAGTCTCATTAGCCTTTTCATATTAGGATAATACTCAATTCTAGTCATTTCACAGTCCTTCAGGTATGACTGCAACCGATTACTATGAAATATGTTGAAGCTTTGGTCATCAATTACGTTTATGTCCGATTTTATAGATGTATTGAAATGTTTTGAATAAATTTTTTTTTGAATTTTTTGGATCGTCGAATCACAATACAAATCAATGTCGGTATTTGGATGAACTATAAGATCGCCTTGATCATACTACTTTCTAGGTGAATGAGACTCCTCAAGGGCGAGGAGGGGGGGCTCAAGGGGAAGGAAGGAGAGGTGGAAGAGGTCCAATTAGATTCTATAACTATGATCAAGAGGCTCATGTGCTAAAGTAATGTCCTCATCTAAGGAGACCATGGTGTTCGTATTTTCAAGTAAATACGCATGCAACTGAAGACTGCCTTGAGTTTTTTTCTCAATGGGAGGAGCGAAACCAAGAAAATGGAGCCAACTTGGTTTGTGTGGAACCCAGGGATCCAAGTCCTTCAATGAAAGCCAATATTAATATTTTCACGAGGGGAGGAAAAATAATGGGAGCTGATGTTGGAGCCATTGATCAACCAGTTGTTTAAATCCTACAACCCCGAAGAAATCATATGATCTTAATCAACAAAAGGTGTATTAGAATGATGTAAATTAACTCTTATGTCATTTAATGTCCGCACAAGGACCTCTCAGTGAGTTTCAGAAGCAAGTAAAGGGTCATAAAGAGAAATATATTGCATAACCTCTACCTATAATGGATTGGTTTAGGTTATTCTTACATATTATGAATTATGAGTAGATCACTAGCTAATTGTGGAAAAGGTTAAATACTATTGTTAAGGATGATGTGTTCTTTGAAGAAAATATCTCTACAAACCTGCTTGAGAGGCATTCCATATGGGTATGGAAGAATAAGAACAGGACTCAAAGGGATTTTTAGGTAGATGTTCAGATTGTAGGGTTCTAGATTGAGGAATCCATGCTGGATTTAGGATATGTTAGGTCCCCGTAATTTTTTATATTGGTAGAAAAAATGAACAGGGGTAACATCAAACCAATCTTTGGAGTCTTAGGACCTAGCCTTCCTAGAATCAGAGAGGGATCTCTCTATTTTTTGTGTAAAAGATGAGAACTTGATATATTCTAGGGTTTTGATTTTAGGCTAGTTATAGCGATTAGGGTTTTCTTGTTTGTTTATTTGATTGGATAGGTTGTCAAGGAGAATAGGTAGAGTAAGAGAGAATCAATCCATTGGGATATGGAGTCTGCAAAAATTTTGAAGAGTGCAAAAATAGATCAAGGGTGTCTCCTAGGGAAATTTAACAAGACCAAATGCATCTAAGTAGGTTTTGTATGGGTGAAATGAACATAGAGTTGTGAATATAGTAAGTTAAGGGGAAATCAAGGATCCTTTAACCTACTATGAACAAAGAAAAAACTTTCAGTATGATAGTATAGAAAAACATGAAGAGTAATGAAGGATTCTTCAATCAAACAATACCAAGTAGACCTAAAACAACAAATAAGTAAATTTAGAGAGCAGTTAAGGATTCTCTAAACATTAATTGCAAACAAATATAATTTCAAAATAAAATTTTAGTAACAACCAAACAGCATTTAAGAATTTCTTTAGTTAAACTTCAAGGAGGAAAACATAGAAATCAAAGAAGCAGGCAGAAGTAGGGTGCCAAGAAAGAAAATCCTATTCTCTATTTTTGTCTTTTGATCAAAGAAAACATGAACATAATGAAACTGAAGGAAAAAAAGAAAAAGGTGGAATACATCACCATCTAACCAAGCTTTATGAATCCTAAGAGTGTGCTCAATCCATGGATGCACAACCCAAAACCATCACAAGTCACCAAAATCAATTTCACCAATAAACTCCAAGTCTATCTCATATTATGCTTAGAAAATATCCAACATATACAATGAGGCCTCAATGTTGTATTTAAAAATAAAAGAGGACCAAAACCCTAACTAGGGTTCCCAAAATGTCATAAATGCTCATAAATAATGTTTATTTCCAAAGAGACCGTGCAAGGCCCAAGGCATAAAATATCTAAGGAAATAAATGCAAAATAACTTCTAACACCTAAATTTGGAGTGATTTGCCCAAAAATCCAAAAAAATATCCATTTACCATAATTGAGTGTCTTTTGTTGACTTTTTCACATAAGGGTGCAGCAGGGAGGTCCAAGGGTGCAATGTCTGCACGAGAAAACTGGGTCACCTTGCAGCTGATTGGAAAGCCTGTCAAGTCTATTTTCCAAAAAATTCCTTTTTTTTATGACTAGAATCCATTAACCTATTCCAAAATAAAATATCCCAAGGTTTCTAAAGGCGTAGCGCTAGCACTGAAAACATGGTAGAAAGGTGAAATTTGCATGTTTTTGGCCTTTTGGAGGGCCAAAACTGCTCCAAATGGTCTGAAATTTAGTGTGCATGATGCCCTTGGCTGGATGAATCCAAAAATGTAAACTTTAACTTCAATGGATACCTGTAGAAAAAACGCAGTGCTAAGGGCACTGGGCCCTTGGCCCTCAAAATCAGTCAAAAACCAAAAATGTCAAAAACTTGCAAAATTTTGCAAATATCTCCCTCATGGTGTTTGGGATACCGGTAGAGAAGCATCATCCAATATTTCAAGGTTTTTTTGGTATTTCACCTCCTTGAGTTCTTGAATTTTGGTAAGGGCTCTTTTGAGCTTGACCCTTGCAATTTGATTTCTCAAGGCATACTGTTTTTCCATCATTTTCGGAAGGCCAAGATCTCTTTGTGTCTTTTCTAGCTGATCCTCCAAGTATCTGTTAGCCCTCTCTAACCAAGGCTCTCGATCATACTCAATCTCCATGGCAGGAAGCTCACTTGGAGTGAGCTTCTCTATCAATGCTATTTCCTGCTCCTTTTCCTTGGCCAAGGCCTTCCTCAAGCCCATTTTTCTTGGCCTTCTTCTAGATAGCTACCCTTCTTCATTTTCACTCTCATCAAAAAAACCCAAGACTTTATCAAGTCTAACCTTGGTCCTCTCAGCCTCTTTCCCGGCTCTGATTGCCCTGACCTCATAAATGGATTTTTGTGCCTCCAAATGCTTGTTCTCAGTCTCATAATAGTGGATAACATTCCTAGCCCTAGCTAGGTTGGTTTTCAAATCGTTGATTTGGGCATCTTTACCTTTGAGCATCATTCTTGTGACCCTTGCCTCGTTCTCATCATCACTGTCAACATGAATTATTTCAAATTCCCACTCAGTCTCATGTTGATCTTCTTATTATTCCTTCATGAAATTATCTTTGCCTTTGTCCATCTGCTTGGTTGAAGTGGAAGGCATGGCTACTTGCCTTTTAGAGGCAGCAAACATATGCGAAAAAGGTTCAATTGTGCTCATTTTGGTGTCTTCACCATGGTTTCCATCTTGACTGTCATCATCAATTATATCCTTACTTCCCTCTTGGATTTTATGGCTACTCTCATGCCTGCTTTCATCTTTATCCATGCTCTTTGCCTCATCACTGATTTCTGCAATGTCATTATCTTCATTGTTTTCTTTTTCCTCACTGATATTTGTTTCACTGATATCAGCCTTAATTTCTTCTTTTTCACTACTTTTGGCATCTTCATTTTGTTCACTGACTTGTGGGTTGTCATCATCACTGATATGGGCATAATTTACATCAGCCTCGCCTTCATTTTCTTGACTACTAGGTGCTTCATCATTTGTTTATGCAATGCCTTCATCACCACTGATATCTGCATTCTCTTCCATGCTCTCTACTTCATTTCTATGACCCTCACTATGCTCTTTACTTCTATAATCAGCCTCACTGCCTTTAGACTCAGTGGCCTCTTCTTCACTAATTTTTTTTGCCTCATATTCATCATTAATTTGGCTGCTTTCTTCATCATTTTTCTCATCTTCATTGACATCTACCTGCAAGTCTTCTTTACCACATTCTTCATTTGTGTCCTCACTGCCTTCTGCACTGCCTTCTTCATCATTTGTTTCTATATCATTTCCCTTGTCACTGTCATTAGCCTCACTGACATTTTGGCTCTTAGTGCCACTGCTATCATCATCATCATCATCTACCTCAGTATCATATTTTCCATTTTCTTCATTTGTGTCCTCAATACCTTCAGTTTCCATGCTTTCTGCTTCATTGCTGACTCTGCCTCTTCATTTTATTCTTCTTCAATGCTTGTTTCATCATTACCCTCTCCTTCATTGTCCTTTGATTGTTCATCTCCACTTCCCTCATTGTCTGATGCATTAGGAGAGGGTGAGGAAGGAGGGTTGTCTTGAGGTGAAGGGATATGTGCAGATGGTGAAGCATGTTCAACAGTAGATGATGGAGGAGTGGGGATAGGAGCATGAGATGATGAAGGAAAATTTTGCTGATGATGGGGTTGTGGGTTGGTGAACACTTCATGGGCAATGAAAACCTCCCATGATATTCTTTTTTGTTGCAATTGGTGTAACACAAAAATCTTAATCAAAGAGTGTTAAAATAAACTTTGAATCTGCTGTGAACGGTCTCTCTTTTGCACAATATAAGACATCTTGTCAATAATCCTGTAGATATAGTAAGGTAGGTGAAACATCTTAACCCTAGTAAAGTGCATGAGCAACCGGATGTGATAGCAATAAAACCTAGAGAACCTTCCTTCACATGTGAAGTATTTCATAATGACCCTCATCATGGGTGCATACCTCTCAAGAAAATGTGAAAAGGGAAATATGGATTTATTGTAGTCATTGTATATGGGTTTAAGGAATGGCTTGTAGTGGCTTATGTCTAAGCTGGCCTGTTTGAACCTTTTTCACCAACACTAGGAATCCCAGTGGCAAAAGCAATGACATCTGATGACAACTCAAATTTTACCCCTCCAAGATTGAATTGTTTCTCATGTAGGTTAAGGATGAAGAGCCTAGTGAGCTCAGTGTGACTTTGTACCTGTTGTACTCTTTCACAAAAATGAGAACACCCCACATTTTGGAAACATGTGACAATCATAGGAGAGGCATTAAGCTCCATTTTGTTTTGAGGTTCAAACCTATTAATCCTTCCACCTCTGTGTTGATGCCTCCTAGGAACTTGGCCTTCTTATTCACTACCATTGCCTCCTTCTCTTGACATTTTTACCACTGCTGCCTTTGGAAACCCTAGCCCTACTTATGAAATGGATGTGGAAGAAGGTAATGGAGTGGTGATGAAAAAGGGTAGTTTTTTACAAGTGGAGGATTGAATGAGTGAGGGTAGGGTGTATGACTATGAGTGAGAGGAAAAATCAATGACTACGCTTGTTGATTTGTAAACAAAAACTCTGCTTGGACACACTTTGCTCTTATGTCAAATTTTGAAATGGAAAAGGGTAAGGAAAAGTCAATCTACTTTTAGTGTAAGGGATAGAGCTTTCAAGATTTGATGGATGACTAATTCCAAACCATTGCAACCAACTTAATCTACCCCTGTCTTAACGGTTATTTCCTTGTTTGCAAATGAGGGAGGCTTTAATGACATTTAGCTCATTTCCTTAGTGTCCATTTATTTAACCAAATGACAAAAAACCTTGAAGAGGAGGTGATGTCTTGTACTTACCCCTCAAATATTTTTGAAAAACCCTTGGAGGAAGTTTGAGGAGACCTTGAGTTGATTTGAGGATTTGAACTGGTGTAGAGGCCCTCCTAGCCAAACGTGCAGTTCTTGAACGGGTTGTTGGGTTTTCGGGTCGGAAAGGGCGCAGTGCTGAACGTGCAATCGGGTCAAGTTGCAGTAGTGTCTTGCTCTAGGCGCACAGTGCCTGCACGATGGGTCGGGTCAGGCAGAGTTTTCAGGCCTTGTGCCAGGCGTGCATCACCGGTGCTCCTTTTCGGGCCTGTCGGGTCTTTCAAGCCAGCACACAGTGCGTACTTCCAGGTGCGTAGTGCTTTGGAAATTTGCACGAGATTTTTTGGTAAGGGCGCAACACCCGACTCTGAACCCGCAATGCTTCTGAACTTTCCTGAATTTTCCCAGAAACTCACAGTATTCTCCTTGACTACTCTGATGATATTTACAAGGGTACAATGAGTTATGCGAAGAAAAAAATGATCCTTTGTAGTCTAGGAAATTAAATTTAACTTTGATAACCCATCTCCTAATGTTTTGAGTCCCTTTCCTTTTTACTAATGTTTCTTTGGATTTTGCTGCAGGTGACTTGAAAAATTTTAAGTGACTCATTTTTCCTCTTTGGTGGTTGCTTGCTTGGAAACATGAAATTGTCTTCTTTTTATCCTGAGGGTCTGATCTACTCATCTTGACACAACAAAAACCCTTAAAAACTTCCCTTTCTCACTGATCTCCTTTACCTTCTGCTTTTGCAGGTTTTCTTTGAGTCATAAAGCTGACTTCCTTTTGGCCTATTGATGCCCTTTAACTCTTTGTTTGATAGATTACTATGAGAACCCTAAAGTGGCTCTTCCCTTTGATCTTTGAAGCATGCTAACTTTACCCTTAACACCTTAGGAACTTAAACCCAAATCAATATTTTTAAAACTTCCTTTTTTCTTACCTTAGATATCAAATTATGTTGTGCTGGGCAGGTGACTTGAAAACCTTGTCTTCACCTTTCTCACTAATCCTTAGGCATGATAAACTCACCTTTTGACAAGAATTATGGAATTCCAAATAATGCTCGCTACCTTCTCTTTTGGCCATTTCTGATTTGCAGGTGTCATAACTTACTAACTTAGCTTTTTCTAATATCCTTTACATCCTTGTTCTTTTGAGGCAGTGAGACATTTTACCTTTGAAAAATCTGGGATGTTACACACAGTGGTAGCTTTTAAATCTTCCCTTACCTACACCATAGAGCTCAAACTATCCTTTGACATTTTTTAGGCATGACAAACTCCTTTGATAAGTTTTGGATCTTCACACACAATGACATCTTCAGAATCCCTCCTTGCTATCATCATAAAGTCCAAACCATGGTTTCACCTCCTTTGAAAACCTTCCCAAAACCCTAGGTGTGTGGAATGCCTGAAAGCAATTATCCGTGTTGTCTTCTAAGTTCTATATAGCCCTTTCAAGTTCATTCATTTATGTTCGGTTCAGCTCACCTTTTTCCCTATTTCATTTATAATTTCTGAAAAAATTCTCTTCATGTTGATTTTCTTGGTGTGCCTCCTCCATGTTATTTGCTGCTTTGGATCCTTGCTTGGCACATTGCTGGCCCAATCAAGCTTAGAAACCCTGATTCTTCTTGAACACAATCTGCTTCCTATTTCTTTGCTGTGAATGTCTTTATTGAGGATCAGGCCTTTTACCTTACCCATTGTCTATTGATAGTCATTTTAACACTCCTGTAGAAGTGTCGAACTTCACATTCACCCTTTGCATAACTTGAACTTGATAAAGTAGTCCTCCTTGGAGATTTTATGATCTTTCTTGGACAAGCATGTGCTAATATTCTTTCCATTAGGGTAATTTTAAGGTCTAAAATGGGCCTCCTGAGGAAATTATAAAATAATAGTGGAAATAATAAAATAATATTTGATTACATCATCAAATTTTAGAGGGAAAAAATTAAAAACTACTTTTTCAACTCGTATTTTCAACTTATCTCCCAAATATTTTACTCAAATTTTGAGCGGGAGTACTCATTGGATGAAAAATTTAATTCCCCATCCAAGGAGTACCCATGTTGCATACTTTCGATGGATCATACTAAATGAAAAATGAGAAATACATGAAAAACATGATTATAATCACGTTTTTCATGTATTTCTCATTTTTCGTGTACCAAAATCCATTGAAAGTATGCAAAATGGGTACTCCTTGGATGAGGAATTAAAATTTTCATCCAACGAGCACTCCCACTCGAAATTTGAGTAAAAAATTTGGGAGATAAGTTGAAAATACGAGTTGAAAAAGTAGTTTTATTATTTTATTATTTTTTAATAATTTTACCCTTTTACTTGAAAAATGGTGAATCATTCCCCATGGTTGAAATCATCATCTTGAATCCTATTGGTTCTTATAAAGTTTATTTTGGTTGTACATTTTTCTTAGGAGGCCCATTTTAGACCTCAAAATTCCCCTAATGACATTCGAGCCAGCTTCTAGCACAGGAAATTAGTGCTTAAAACACCAATGATGACCCTACAACCTATGAAACCCTAATGACCTAGTGGGAGGATCCTTTGACTTGGTCTTTGACTGAAGCTTGGTTTGGGGTCTTCAAGTGTAAAAACAGAGTTTTTGACAAATTGATGTATTGAAGATCCAAAATCCAGTGTACTTGATTTATCTAAAGAGCCTATAGAGATAGTTTTGAGACCATCAATGCTTGAGGCACCTGGTGAATATGGGAAGGAACAGGCTATTTGGTAACCCTAGATGGAAAGTGGAGGGGTGAGGCAAAGGCAAAACAGAGTGCTGAGGTTATAGGTGAGAAAATGGGATATAGATGAGTGGCACAAGCCCATGAGGGGTTTTTAGGAATGGTAGGTAACCGTGGAATGGCAAAAAAGTAGAATAGTGAAAATTTTGGTATAAGGATAATGAAGGCAGTGAGATTTCTAAAACTCACAATATTTAGGAATCTTGTTTTTAGAAATCTAGAACTGATATTTATTCATCTACAAATAGTAAAAATTACTGATGACTAACAGAATCAAATGGTAATATTTTTCCTAGGAAAACTTGGGAAGCTCTCAGAAAACCCAAGTTAGTGTACTCTCTGATTTAGTTGTGGATGAAAAACAAGTACTATATTCTTCCTATTGGCAGACTATAATATGTGGAAGTTGATATAGTTGGTGTTAAGAATTATGTCGATTTCAAAGTTATTGATATTATCGGGGATAAATACCCATATATAGCTTTGCTGGGAATTGATTGGGATTTTCAGAACTATTAATTCATTGATCTAAAGTGACAAACGATGACTTTTTAGGTGGTTTTTATGTGCATTATAAAACCCCTTGATCCATAACAAGTTCCACGGTTTACTGAACCTGTGATGACATTGAATCCCCTAATTCAGTGGACTAATTGTATCAGCTGACTATTGGAAAGAGATAAGATTACATTAAACCCGCGACAACTAGCTAGATTAGCTGGAGGATTATCCAAAGCACTGAAGTTGGTTTTGAAGCTACAATGGAGGACTGGAAATATGATGCTCGCAAACTGCACTCTTGAAACTGCGCAATTGTTTGATGGATTGGTACTGAGGTACGCAAGTATTATAGTTTTAATGGTACTAATTATGTTGTTAATTTTATTATAGAAATTGATTCTTATATAGAAGAGCATCAGAAAGTCCTTGTAATGAGTGTTTCTTTTCAAGCCACTCATGCACAATGGTGGGTAGAACATCATGATCAATTGTAAGAATGGAATTTTGTTAAAATTGTTTTGTTATATCGCTTTTCTCCACTGGACAAGCCTTTGAGTAATATCCATATCTATACTAGTCATACCTCTAAGCAAGACTATGTTGCACATTGTTCCTCTATATGGAAGGTTGAGGCTTGGAATTTGCAATGTCGTCATATCTGTTTGTTCATTCTTCGGGAAATATTCCACAAGACTGGTATTTCAAGAGGAGCTAAAACATCAAACTGTAGATTGAGATGTATTGACAACCTGGTTTTGTAAATATTTTTATTTTTTTTATGCTGATGAGAAGATGGCGTAAGTTCTTAAAGCTATTGGGGGTGCTTTTTTCCTGAGATAGGATGTGTTAGAAAAGTGTAGTAGATATGGAGATTTTGCGTACCAGTGTGATTTCGGGTTTCATGAAGTTGTTGTCTGTGGTAAAGTTAACAAAGACCTAGATGATGACCTAGAAGAGTTAAGGAACCTATATTTCAAATAATCTGAAGGGTAACAAAAAATTAAATAATATCCTATTTGTGACACTTTGCATATCAAGCCCACTTAAATTAAAGAAGATGAATATCGAGACTAAAGAGAAGCCAAAGCTTGCTTCTATTGGAGACTATCAGGACAATCACACCACACGGAAAATTTTTGACCTTATCAAAGAATATGAGGATATATTTCCCTGATCCATCTCATAATTGAAATGAATTAAAGGTGATTTGGGAGAAATGAAAATTGTGCTAAATCTAGATGTGAAACCCATTAAGCACAGGCCTTATAGGTTCAACCTGTGAGTTAAGGAGAAAGCCAATAAGGTTGATAAAATGTTGGTTGTTGGCATGATATTTCCTATTGATGAAGTTGAATGGATAAGTCCTATTGTCATCCAGGACAAGAAGGATTCCGATGAAATCAGGGTATGTGTTGATTATCATAGTCTTAATAATGCATGTGTACATGATCCATTCCCAACCCATTTCAGTGATGAAGTCCTGGACAATGTCAGGGGAAATGAAGCATATTCCTTTACTGATGGATTTTTTGGGCTACCATCAAGTACACATTGCAGAAGAAGACAAGACAAAGACCACATTTACTCCTGAATGGGGGTCATATGCATATAATGTTATTTCTTTTGGGTTGTCGAATGCTCCAATTGTTTTTTCTTGGATTATTATTGTTGCTTTACATGAGTATATACACAATTTTTTGGAAGTTTACATGGATGATTGGACTGCTTATAGTTTTCTCAAGAACCACCCTAGCTTGTTGAGGGTTATGTTTAATCAGTGTCGACAAATTCAGATATCATTGAACCTAAAGGAATGCATTTTTGTTATGCCTTTTGGAACACTATTGGGCCATTTCTTTTATAAGGAAAGTGTTTGTGGGGATCCGACTAAAGTTGTCGTAATATTGAATATTGCACCTCCCAGATCAGTTCTATAGTTGTGTTCTACATTGTAACATATTGGTTATTACCGCATATTCATTCAAAATTATGCTTCTATTATGGCTCCGCTTGAGAAGCTCCTCAAGAAATATGAACAATTTTTGTGGTTTGATGAATCTAATGTTGTGTTTAATACTTTGAAGGAAAAGCTTGAAATTGCATTGATTTTAGTTTATCTTGATTGGAATAAGAAATTCCATGTTCATGTTGATGCATCGGGGATTTCCCTGGGTGTTATATTGATGCATATAGGAGAGGGAAACTTGAACCATCCCATCTATTTTAGAAGAAGAAAAATTTCTAATGCAGAAAAGAATTACAGATCATTCATATTTGAAATATTTAGTCAAAAAGCTTGTGCTCGAAGGAAGCATTTGTCGATGGTTGTTGTTGTTTCTAGAGTTTAAATTTTAGGTCATTATCAATCCAGGAAGATCAAATGTGGGGCTAGGTGCTCACTTATTCCTTATTGAAGTTGTCCCATACTATTTAGAAGACATTTATACCTTTCTTGTGATAGGATAGTGTCTGTTTGACTATACTAAGGAGAAAAAAAATCATCTAGCTGTTCGAGAGGCAGACTCTAAATTGATTGCAAGGAAATTGTATAAGATGGGGCTTGATCAGGTTCTATGACATTGTATTCTTGACCACAAGCATGAAGGAATATTATGGGAGTGTCATTATGGAGTTGTTGGGGAACATGTTGGAGGTAAGGCTACTACTAGGAAGGTTCTACAAGCTGGTCTTTTGTGGCCAACTCTTTTCAAAAATGTGAAGGCTTATGCCAAGGCTTGTGATGTTTATCAACGAGTTGGTTGACCCTTGATGTGGGATGAGATGCCCCTAAATCCGCAAGTGTCTTTCAATGTTAGTTGCAACCCGATGCAACCCATTATGGTCGGGGAGATTGTGTCATATATTTTTGTGTTAGATTCATTATTACTTGTCTTGTCTGTCAGTTTTACAAATCATGCCAAATTTAGTTACCATATATGTATTTCAAGTCCCAAGAAGGTTTTATCATGTCGTTATATTTTTCATTATGTCACCCCATATGTCGATGCATGTCAGGATCACTTGTCATTAATTCTAATATCAATCGTAGTTCTCACGCTTAACAGCTAAGTCCCTTTCATTGTCCTATATCTTCCCACTTGATTTTCCTCATTCTCATATTTTTCCCTTGTGCATTCTCAGATTCCACTCTAGCTCCATGATCGCCCACCCTTGCATCATCCTTTCATTCTTGTCCTCCTGTCCATTTTGTGTACACCCATCACTCTACCAATATGGTTTGTCCAGCTAAACCTGCTATCAATGTGTACCCCATTGATTCCCAGATTCATTGCCAAGATGATCTGTTGGGAAAATATGATAAATCCCTTCTTGTAGATAATGGCTTGTCTGATTCCACCTTGTTATTTACAGTCCGTGCATATTTTTTTATGGAACCCAAAACCCGCCCTAATGCTCATTCTACCCTGAAAGTTAGACCCACATTCCATCAACTAAAACAATCCACTCTTCTCCTTCTGCGGGATTTTCCTCTATTCGAGACTACATATGAGATCCTACACTGCAAAATGTTTTTAATCAGTTGGCTCCATGGGGGTTCTCTTTGGTTTGACTGAGAATACCCCATCCACTCTATTGATATTCACAAAATTATAGGATTTTTTTCATATGTTGTTGATGTTAAGTCGACCTTTAAGAAGATTTCCAAGTGGGGAAAGAAAATTGATTAGAAAAAATTGTACAAGCAATATGGTACTACTCAGAAGGGTCGAGGAGCGATTCTAGATTTAATTAAAAATATGTCTTTTCAGACGTCATTATACTCGAGGAGAATGTACGCTAGATGTCATTTCTGTCGTTGAGGCTTGTGTTCATGGCGATCAACTTAACTAATCCAGTTATCTTCTTCAGGAACTATTTGAAGCTAACAATTATGTTTATGCTCAGTCCACCTACTTTGTTTTCGGTTACCTTCTTAATCCTTTTGCATGTCTAAATGGTTTCCTAATGAGGGTCGTGACATTGCTATAATTTTAAAAGATGAACCCCTTGAATTTATGTATGCACCTTGGCGCAACACCGAAGACACTGTAAACATAGAGTTTAATGACCTTGATTTTGGTCAATGGTGCACCAAGATGGTTGTTGTGATGCATGTTATCTCGAGGGTGTCACTTCCTCTTATGGACCAATATTATCCCCTAATAAAGTTTGGTATATCTCATGGCTTTTTTTATATTCGTCTGATGCATGTTCCCTCCACGATTTTCTCTATGCGTCCATTGTTGTTTTATATCAACATTAGAGGAATTTTGAGGTCTAAAATGGGTCTCCTAAGAAAAATGTACAACCAAAATAAAATTTATAAGAACCAATGGTATTTAAGATGATGATGTCAACCAGGGGGGATGATTGACCATTTTTTGAGTAAAAAAGTAAAAAAATTAAAAAACAATAAAATAATAAAACTATTTTTTCAACTCGTATTTTCAACTTATCTCCCTAAGATTTTAGTAAAATTTTGAGCAAGGGTACTCGTTGGATGAAAAATTTAATTCCTCGTCCAAGGAGTACCCATGTTGCACACTTTCGATGGACCCTGCTACAAGAAAAATGAGAAATACATGAAAACACGTGATTGCAATCATGTTTTCCATGCATTTCTAATTTTTCATGTAACAAGGTCCATAGAAAGTATGCAACATGGTTACTCCATGGATGAGGAATAAAAGTATGCATCCAATGAGTGTTTCCACTCGAAATTTGAGTAAAACCATAGGGAGATAAGTTTAAAATACGAGTTGAAAAAATAGTTTTTCCCTTTTTCCCTCTAATATTTGATGATGTAGTCAAATTTTATTTTATTATTTCCACTATTATTTTATAATTTCCTTAGGAGGCCCATTTTAGACCTAAAAAATCCCTTAATGTGAGCATGATTTTCATTCTGAAGTTGGCACTTGGCTAGGGGTTATTGCATGGGAGAAGGATGGAAAAATATTCTATAATTTTGATGGTATGAAGCTTGTTGAAGAGGGTTCGTATACTTCCCGAAACCATTCCGAATATGTCCCAGAAGAGCTCCAGCCCCTGTTGAAGAAAGCCAAAGAGCATGTGAGCTTTGCCTATGCCACTTAGTTCAAGGTTGGCTCATATATTTAGGAGAATATTTAAGTGCATCAGCTTACCCCCATGTTTACTACATCGCCTATTATTACATCTACCATTCTGCCTACCATGGGTTTTAGCCCCCTTTCACCTCGTCAAGTTCATAATACTCCCCCTTCTTCACCTCCATTGACATCGATGTTGAGCCATTAGCCACAGATCCTGCAATGCCTATTTATGAAGAAATACCGCCATCCACACATACAACCTTTGAAGAAACACCCCATTTGTTTGCAGCCACCCTGTCAGACTGTTAGGTCCCTAGATTATTAGTGTAGTCCCTTATTGTTGTTAGTGTAACCCCCTTATTGTTATTTTTGTACGCCTGTAACCCCCATATTGTTATTATTATTCCCTTACATTATTATTCTTAGGTCGGCTAGGATTATATTGTGACCCCATGGACTCCTATATATAAAAAGGAGGTTTTGTCATTTGATCATCCAAGAATTTTTCATTTATGTAATGTAAAGGAGGTTTCCCCCCTTGAAGTGGCCTATTTCTAAGGAGTTGATCTCTCTTTTCTTCTATTTTTGGAGCTGGTTTCATAACATTTGGTATCAGAGCTTTGGATTCTAGGGTTTCGCTGCTTCAAACAGGTCTTTGTGGCATTTGCGCTATAATTTTTTTCTGCGAAGGTTCAAACGCTAAAAAAACCAATTTTAAAGAAATCCTTAGGCACTTCGTGCACAAATTTCAGATCTTGGTTTGTAATATTTTTGGAGATATGATCTTTGGAAGTTACGGTTCTTTCAGGCTCCCGAATTTCATCTAAAAGAGGTGACCTTCGAAAAATCATCATAAATCTCTCTCTAAGCATCAGATTGTAGCAATGTAAAAATTGGCCAAAATTACATGGACTGTAGCTTCCTGTGTATCAATTTCAGGGCTGAAGGATGAAACAGTTACATGTGGCACACCGTTCAAGTTCGCTCTACTGAACCAGTCGATAATTAGGTCATTGTGGGAGATTGGGCATAACTTTGTCTTGAATAATCCAAATCAGGTCAGACCTGTGGAATTCGAAAGAGGATTCAGAGGGCTAATAAAGGACCAAATTTTAGATATTGAAGATCTGAAAGCATAGAGATAATTCAGTTTAAATATCGAGCTCCTCAAAATCAAGAAAAAGGTGTGTATTTTTTTTTCAAATTGCATAAGTCTTGTTTTAAAAATCAGTTTGAAGTGATTCCAAGGGAATTTTGAAGCATAAATATTAGTATTGGATTCTAAAACCCCCCCTAAAAGGAATTCAACACCCATTAAGCCCTCACAAGGCTCTACTATGACTCATGAAGATGAAGAAGTGCAACATCATATATCAAAATTGTAAGAGCAAGTGCATCAAATCTCGCTTTCGAAAAGAGCAACAAAAAATGAAATGGAAGTTTTCAATAAAGGCATGGAAGCTAAGATGGATGGTTTGAAGAAAGGCGTGGAAGCTAATATACATGGTTTGAAGAAAGACATGGAAGCTAATAAGGATGTTTTGAAGAAAGGCGTGGAAGCTAAGATGGATGGTTTGAAGAATGATATGGAAGCTAAGATGGATATGAGGAAGTTTGATGGCAAGGATCCCATAACATGGATACTACAAATGGAAAAATATTTTGATCTCCATAATGTTCAAAACACACAAAAGTTATGCATTGCAACTTTACATTTAGAAAAAAAATATATTTGTATGGTATCGATGGCTTTTATCTCATAAAAAAATTGTCACTTGGTCAATTTTTACAAAGGAAACGATAATACATTATGAGGATACAAAGAGAAACACCTTATTTAGCCAATTGATAAATCTCAAACAAAAAGCTATAATGGTGGAGCACATTGAGGACTTCCAAAAATTTAATATAAGGATAATTGATATTCCATAGGAACACAAGATTGATGTCTTCATAGGTACTTTAAAGGATAACATCCAACATGAGGTTTGCCTTTGGGAACCTGATTCATTGGAGAAGGAATTCAGGTTGGCAAGAAAATTTGAACGTAAAAGTATGGCGACAAGGAAACCTACCACTCACATCTATAAAGTGCTACTCCTAGATTTCCACAACCTACAAAGTTGACACCACAAAAATTGGAATAAAAAAGAGAAAAAGGGCTTTGCTATAGTTGTGATAGAAAATACACTAAAGGTCATAAGTGTGCTCAGAAGAAATTTTTTTACATGGATTTTGAAGAGGAGGAAGAAAATGAACAAGAAAGTTCAAAAGAGGAGGATATACACAAAGAACCAACCCCATAGAAAGAAGAAATGAGTCCGAACATTTCCTGTACTGCATTGGCAGGAATTACCACTCCTTAAACCATTAAGATAGAAGGAAATATCAAGAAGACAAAGGTAATAGTGTTGATTGACTTGAGTAGTACCCATAATTTTATTCATTGTAAGGTAGCCAAGGAATTAAATTACTTCCTATACCTAGCACCAGAATGTCAAGTGATGGTTTTTTTTTTCTAAGTTAGGTTAATCTATTAACAGAAGAAATATTTTACGTCATGGCCGAAGCGAAATCTTTGCCCAGACCTGTGGCAAACTTGACAAAAAAGTCAGAAAAAAAGACTACCCTCATAAAGGGAAACCAGCCTTGAGCAATTTTCAAATTGTTGCACTACCCTCGCAGGGGTACCATCGGTTGATGCCTCTGAAGATTACATCGATTATAACATTCAAAAACAAAACTATAGTATGACACATCAAGATAAGAAAAAACAAGCCCAGTAGAATGGGCCACGATGCACGAAAACCAGACAAGAAATAAGCAGTTACTCATCAGGTGGTTCTTCCACAATTCGGCGCCATAATGCAGACATATCTCCATCCTTCTTTAACAGGTCCATGGTGGGAGTAGCTTTAGGCATGGGAGGTCCTGGATATCCTTGCGCCATCTCCTCATCATGAACCCTACTCGCGTGTGCTTCCTTACCCTGCATGTTCATCGACCCCGCCTGATGGTCCGAAATCTGGGCTTTCTCTTTACTCAGACCCCCGGAAAAGTACTTTTTTCTTCCACCTGGGATCTTCTTGGAAAACAATAGTAATTGAGGCAGTGACACGAGGGAGGTTCAGAGAAAAATTGAATGAGAAATGCGTCGTATGAAGCATGGGAGAAGGTAGAGCGGTGGGGATTGGAGGAGCCGAGGAACCCAAACGGTGCCCGGTTCCATGAACACGACCCCTCCCACTTCTGGTATTAGGATAACGGCCCGAAAAATAGTCACTGGAATGAGAAGACGACTCGGAGGTGGAGCTAGAGGGAGTGTGCAAGGGTTGGCTTCTAGTGCTACCCCTACGGCAACACATCCTTTGACGTAAGCGAGGCATGGGCTTCGTCTTTGTGGAGGGCACGAGAAGAGACGAAGGAGTAGGAGTGAAAGAGGCTTGAGGAAAGAGAAAATTCAAAGAAACCAAGGCAGACAGACAAAGGCCATAACGAGAGAAGTGTATATTATCACCAAGGTCTAAGCAGCAGTTCAACGGGCTTCTTCTACCTGTCACAGTGCGCAGACTGGGGAACACAGCAGTTGGAGAGCACCTGCAATTCATCGGCTGAGGATCGTCTAAGAAACTAGAGCTATTCTCCATATTATCAACCCAAATGGAATTGCATCAAAGAACTCCCAACATTAACCTCTCATTGATGAGAGCCGAAGGCCGAAGCATTGAGGAGCATGCAGAGTCGCATAAGGGAATGGAGGTCGGATCTCGGACAACCCACAAAGTTAATGCATTAGATATGATGACAGCATACCTTAAATGCCTTCCTCCAGCCGTGACTTGGGTGGGTAGGTGTCTCCACTCTCTGCCGCACCCAGGTCCCATCGCATTAATCTCTTTCCAGTTCACCTTCATCTGGGAAATGTCAAGTGATGGTTGCAAATGGTGGAACTATAAATTTCTCTGGAAAAAGACATAATATCAAGATAACCATGGGGGAATATGTATTAAATAGTCCAATGCTTTCCATTCCAATGGGAGGTGCTGATGTTGTACTAGGAGTACAATGGTTACAGTCTTTGGGGATGATAGCTTTTAATTTTCAAGAACTTTTCTTGAAAAAATTTTCAGAAGGAAAGGAAGTTGAATTACGGGGTATTGCAGGGAAGCCAGGAAATACAATAATATCTAATCTCATGGAAATGCTTCTGAAGAAAGAACAACAAACCGTAATTGAAAAATTATGTCCACTAGAAGTTCCAAAATCAAAATAATATATTCCTCTAGATCTCCAAAAAGTCTTAGACAATCATTCCAAGGTGTTTGAAACTCCCAAAGGACTCCCACCTATTTGTGATCCTGATCATGCTATTCATTTGATTCCAGTAAGTGTTCCTCCAAACATTAGGCCTTACACATATCCTTATGTCTAAAAGAACGAAATTGAGCGTATGATTTTAGAAATGTTAGAGGCTGGTATAATTAAACTGATTCAAAGTTCTTTCTCTACTCCATTAGTATTGGTGTATAAGAAGGATGGATCATGGTGCATGTGTCCAGATTATAGGGAGCTCAATAAGCTCACTATTAAAGATAAATTTATCATTCCTGTTATTGATGATTTATTGGATGAATTACATGGAGAATTTTATTTTACCAAGTTGGATCTTCATTAAGGATAACATCAAATTAGAATGAGGACTGAAGATATTCCGAAAACAACGTTTTGAACTCATGAGGGTCATTATGAATTTTTGGTCATGCCTTTTGGCCTTACCAATGCACCTTCTACATTTCAAAGAATGATGAATTCCATTTTCAAATCATTCCTTAGAAAATTTGTGTTAGTATTTTTTGATGATATACTAATCTACAACAGGTCTTGGGAGGATCATGTTCAACTTGTTGAAAAGGTGCTCAAACTATTGGAGGAGAAACAATTATATGAAAAATCCTCCAAATGTTTCTTTGGAGTACAAAAGGTGGAATATCTGGGTCATATTATATCTTGTGAGGGTGTTAAGGTAGACCCTAACAAAATTAAATCAATTAAGGAATGGAAATTCCCCACAACCATAAAGTAGTTGCGAGGATTTCTAGAGTTAACGGGGTATTATCGCAAGTTTGTTAAGAATTATGGGAGAATAGCAGCACCTCTAACAACATTATTGAAGAAATATGAATTTTCATGGACTCCTGAAGCAACTAAGGCCTTTGAACATATTAAAAAGGAAATGTTCCTAGCATCGGTCTTTGCTACACTAGACTTCACAAAAACCTTTATGGTGGAATGTGATGCCTCGGGAAATGGAATGGTGTTGTTTTAATGCAAGAGGGAAGACCCATTGATTTTGAAAGTCATCCAATCAAAGGAAAGTATTTACATAAAGCTATTTATGAGAAGGAAATGTTGGCAATACTACATGCACTAAATAAATGACCACCTTACCTAATGGGAAAACACTTCAAGGTAAAAACTGACCATGATAGTCCTAAATACTTTTTGGAAGAAAGACTATATTCAAAAGAGAAGAAAAAATGGGTCACAAATATGTTGGGTTATGACTTTGAAATAATGTACAAAAAAGGGAAGATAAATGTTGTTGCAGATGCACTCTCAAGAAAGGATGAAGAGGTGGAAGCATTGCTTTGTGCCATTTATATCATCCAATCAAATTGGATAACCAAAGCAAGGGATGAATGGAAGAAGGATGAAGAAGTGTGGACACTCATTCAAAAGTTGCAGCAAGATCCTATTACATCTTATACATTTAGTTGGAAAAATGATTCCTTATGGTATAAAGATCGATTATATCTTTGTAAGAATTCCCAACTAAAATAAAAGATTCTTTTGTAAATCCACACTTCTCCCTTAAGAGGACACTCAGGATTTTAAAAATTTACCATAGGGTAAAGAAAGAATCTTTTTGGGATGGCCTTAAATATGATATTCAAAAGTTTGTGGCAGAATGTTTGGTTTGCCCGCAAAATAAAGTTGAGACAATTAAGACCCCAGGTATTCTACAACCTTTATCCATTCCACTTCAACATTGGGAGGAGATTTCAATGGGTTTTATCATAGGTTTACCCAAGTCCGAAGGAAAGAGTGTCATCATGGTGGTAGTTGATAGAGTTACCAAGTATGCACACTTTTGTGCATTATCTCATCCATTTAAAGCAAGTACAATTTCTACTGCATTTATGAAAACAATTCAAAAGCTACATGGAATCCCAAAGATTATTGTAAGCGACAGAGATCCCATTTTTAATGGAAATTTTAGGACGGAATTATTTTCTTGTTTGGGTACTCAACTAACTCATAGCTCATCTTATCATCCTCAATCCGATGGGAACATTTAGATAGTGAATTTTTTTTTGGAAGGATATCTTTGTTGTTTTGTATCTGATATACAAACACAATGGGTCAAGTGGTTACCTCTGGCTGAATGGTGGTATAACAATTCCTTCTATACTACAGCAAAAATTACCCCATTTATGCACTTTATGGATATCATCCATCATCCATCACATAGTATTTAAGAGAAATTCTAAGGATCAAGCAGTGGAAGATCACATCGAGCATCTAAAACAAGTTCTCCAACTCTTAAAGGACAACCTAAATTTGGCACAAAATCGAATGAAACAACGGGCATATCAACATTGTAGCTAGAGAAGTTTGAGGTAGGAGATTGGGTATTTTTATGGCTACAACCATACAAACAAATGTCCCTCAAGCAAGCTAAGAAGGACAATAAATTATCACCAAATTACTATGGTCCTTACAAGGTGTTGTAAAATATTGGTACTATGGCTACAAATTGGAGCTTCATGCTTCTTCTCGAGTGCATCCAGTTTTCCATGTTTCATGCTTAAAGAAGGTTACAGGTGACAAACTTCCAGTTCAAAAAAAATTGCCAAAAATTGATGAGGAAGGAAAATCATATTGGAACTTGAAGCAGTCACGAAAACAAGAAATCGACAGCTACGAAATCGATAAATTTCAGAGTATCTCATCAAGTGGAAGAACTTACCCACTTAGGATTCTACAAGGGAGGATGAGAATTTTATACATAAGCATTCACAACTACTCAAGCGTTGAGGACAACACTTTTTTGAAGGAGAGGGAATGCTAGGTCCCTATATTACTAGTGCAGTCCCTTATTGTTGTTAGTGTAGCCCCATTATTGTTATTGTTGTACCCGTGTAACCCCCATATTATCATTATTGTGCCCTTACATTATTATTGTTAGGTCGGCTAGGATTATATTGTGACCCCATGGACTCCTATATATAGAAAGGAGGTTTTTTCATTTGACCATTCAAGAATTGTTCATTTATGTAATGTAAAGGAGGTTGCCCCCTCAAAGTGGCTTATTTCTAAGGCATTGATCTCTCTTTTCTTCTATTTTTGGAGTTGATTTCATAACATTTAATGATTAAGAATGATTGTGATGATGGTTGTGCAAGTCACAAACTAATCATATCTAATCCCAATAGTGATTTGTTATTTTAAATAAAAAAAAATTAAGTAATAATAACCTGCACCCCATTCTAGTCCTTTTATTTCTAGTCTCTTTATAGAATAGTTTAACTAGTGCGTCTTTTTTTTTTAATATTTTTTTAGTCATTTATTTAATTAACTTTATTTTCTTTTAATAGAAATAATTATTTTTCCTTATTCTTTATTTTAACATCTTAAACACTTTTTTTTAAAAATTCAACTCTCATTTGTCAATTTAAATTTTGGATGAAAATTTCTATATACTTATTTAAAGCTCAAACAGTAATATGTCCATTTGTTATTTTAGCTATATTATTATATTTATGATTATGAAATTCTAATATATACCATAATCCTCATTTTCATTCACTTCTCATATTATTGAAACATTAAAATCCAATTATATCGAATCATCTCCTCTTACCTACTAAAAAGATCTCTGAATTTCTTAGACCTCCCCGTAATCAAAAAAAAAAAAAAAAAAAAAAACCAAACAAAATTACGTGCAAACTACTAAAGTACTTGTTACTTAACATCAACTAAGATATTAAACTAGCGTGTGAAACGAGAGTGTTCTATGTCGTGAGAAGCAAGGAAGCCAAATAAAATATCGATTTCTCATGAACTGCAAATATAAAAATATCTAATTGTCATGGATGGACTTATGCGAAGAAGCCAAATGATAAAAATATTGAATTGTCATAACCTACAAACATAAAAATATTGAATGTCATGCACTATGAGGGAGTAGGGCCCATGACTTTGTGAGGGCATGAATATGCATTTTGTCAAATTTACAAAAAATTTACATCACAGTCACACGGGATCCTTATAAATCAATTAATTTTTTACCCAAATGTGTTATTTTATGGGTCTTAACCAATTATGAATGTCTTTCCATGTTTATCAGAAATCAATGCATTCATTTTTCAAAAGCACAATAATATAATAAAGGAAGGGAAAAAAAACTTACTAATTGAATAAATATTTATTTATTAAGAAATAGCAAATATTATTAAGAGTTATCTTTAGTGTAATTTTTTGGAAATTTTTCCGGTATACTTTCTTTAAAATCTGGCAGGAATATTTTGAAATCACAAATTTGATGAGTAACTTGTGCACAATCGAAATTCCCTAGGAGTTTTTTAGGGTGCTGAATCCATATATATAATAAAAAACTAGTTTAAATAACACAAATCAAGATTTCAAGTCATTTTTTTCCACCTAATTCTAGCAGCAGAAAGTCCAAAAAGTCTCACTAAATACAACTCCTACTCCTATTAATTTGTAGTCTCGATCCATAAGGCAATAACGAGCTCTAAACGAGAGGAGGAGACGAATTGGGAGATCCATTCCATAAGGAGTTGAGAAAGGGGACAGTGTGGTTTCAGCACGTAGAAATCATGCCCTTCTTCCCCCAACACCATAACCTCCACGCTCTTATCGCACTGCTTCAACGACTCATAATAATAATGGCCACGATGTCTCAGCATATATCTACCACCGATGGCCACCAGCAAGGGAGGCAACAACATCTCTTCGAGCTTTGGTGCTCAGGGGCTCCAAGTATTGCTGAATGGATGATCTCTGTCACTTCCCACTGGGAAAGACAGTCGAAAAAAAGCGTCGCTCACCTCTAGATTGATAACCCTGTCAGGTGGGCACTCTTTCTCAGACTGTGTGCGTTGCTCGGAGCCAAAGAAGGGCTGCACCAATATCGACCCTCTCAATTTTATGGGGCTCCACGCTTCCACACTGCCACGCGGTGTTTTAAATTATGAATAAACACAGACGGATGCGTTTCTCCCCCATAACACAGAGAATGCAATGAAGCAGAAATAAAAATTCACAGACAGGGCGAGAGAAACATAGGAGAGGAACTCTTTTTAAATTTATTCAACTCTTCTCTATATTCGATTCAACTCAAAAAACATATGGAAATTACAATCATTTAATACAAAAATTGAGGAGCCTGCGATTCAATGCAATTCAATGCGAGAATGGACATAAAACAACAAATCGTCCTCCTGTTATGTTCTATTGTTTCTACATGAAAAAATTTACAAAAACACATAATGGAGGGCCTGAAATATTATTGGTTTCACTTGCGAAACCACATCGCATCGGGCACTCCATCGCAAATCGTATACCATCGATTATAACATTTAATTGGCGCATATATGGGAAAAATTAAAACTTGTGATATGCGATTGTGACGTGGCACATATCGCATTGCAACATAAACACTTTAACTTGCAGGTGTTTATCCATTCAACTCCTAAGCTTGCAATGTGCACTTTATGGGTGCATCGTATCGTAAACAAAACAAAATAAATTGCCAGAGGAAAAGAGGTAAAATGTAAAACTTGAAAAGTGCGAGCTACGAGTAGTTAAGCGGCGGTAAGTGCGAAATACAAAAAGGTAAGGAAATAAGGCGAAACAAGGGTTTGTGAGGGTTTGCAATGAGGTAAGGTTGAGGGTCTCACTACATCGCATCAACAGGGAAATAATTTTTGGTGCGGGGCACTTAAAGGTAAATGCTAAATATTGTGAAGTGCGGGTGGCGATGTGGTAAACCATGGTAAGTGTGAAATGCGAAAAAAAAGGAACAAGTGGAAATGCAAATGATTTGCATGGTTTGGTTAATGCGATAAAGGTAAGGTGGGTCCCGCCGATATCACATCAGCAAATACATAACTTTCGGCGAAAGGCTTAAGAGTTACAACTTAAAATTTGCGGGCTGCGAAGTGTGGGAAAACAGGTAAGTCAATGATGGGTAAGAGATTTAAACGCAGAGTAGGCTCAGATACTCTATTTTTTTTTTTGTTTGCCTGAACAACTTTGGATTTGAAGAACTTGGACTTGTCCTTCCCTGCACAAAAATTCAATGAGGTGTGGGCTGTTGCTGCTCGTTATTGATGGCAGTGGTTAGGAGTATTTCCAACACTCCCCCTTAATCACAAATGTCGCCATCAGTCATTCCCAAACAATGTATGAGATAAAAAAAAAAAATTTGTCCCAATGGCTTTGTGAGGATATCAACAAACTGTTCCTCTGACCTGCAATGCTACAAAACAATTTCACCATTGTTAACTAATTCCCTTATGAAATGGTATTTGGCATCAATATGCTTTGTTATCTTATGGAAAATAGAATTATTTGACAATGCAATTGCTGATCTGTTATCACAAAAAATTGTGGTTCCTTTGTCTTGCTCATGAAATAAATCCTTAGCATCCTTCTCATCCAAACTGCTTGACATGCTGTTGTTGTTGCTGCTACATATTAAACTTCTACTATTGATAATGAAACTATTGGCTGCTTTTTGGAAGCCCATGAAATGGCTCCCGATCCCAAATGAAAAACATACCCTGATGTGCTCTTTTTGTCATCAACACTTCCAACCCAATCACTGTCAGTGTAACCAATCAGCTTAAAATCATCAGTTGCGGAGTATAGAACTCCATACTCCTTTGTTCCATTTTCATACCACAATATTCTCTTGGCTACTTGCCAATGTGTCTCCTTGGGTGTTTTCATGAATCTTGATATCAAACTTACTGCATACATTATATCAAGCCTAGTCGTAGTCAAATACATTAGACTTCCAACCATGCTCTTATAAAATGTCGGATTGACATTCTTGCTGCAATATTCCTTGCTCAACTTCAAATCCATGACAGTTGGAGTTGATGATAACTTGTTGTTATTCATATTAAAACTTTTTAAAAAAATTTCAACATTATTTGCTTGGGAGATAAAAATCCCCTTTTCTGTACTTTGCTTTACTTCTATGCCCAAAAAATATCTTAGCAAACCCAAGTCAGTCATTTCAAATTCACTTTTCATGACTGCTTTAAAATCAACAATGAGAGAAACATCATTACCTATAAAAATAAAATAATATACATACAAAACAACAATAATAATGTTACCATATTTTTCTTTGCTGTAGACTGTGAGTTCACCATCACACTTGTCAAACCCATTGTCTATCAGGTAAGCATCAATCCTGCTATACCATGCTCTTGGAGCTTGCTTCAGCCCATAAAGAGCTTTCTTCAACTTACACACTTTGTATTCTTGGCCTTCTATTTCATATCCAAGAGGTTTTTCAACATACACCTCCTCTTTCATCACTCCATTCAAGAATGTTGACTTCACATCCAGTTGATAAACTTTCCATTTTTTTTGTGCTACTATAGATAACATTGTCTGCACTATCTCCATTCTTACAACTGGTGCAAAGGTTTCCTCATAGTCTCTTCCTTGCTGCTGCTTGTAGCCTTTTAAAACTAGCTTTGATTTGTGTCATTCTATCTTGCCTTCAATGTTGCTCTTTGCCTTATAGACCCATTTCACTCCAATAACTTATTTTCCTTGTGGGAGATCCACTAACTCCCATGTATCATTATTTTCTATTGCTCCTATATCTTCATTCATTGCTTCAATCCACTTATCTTCTTTTACTGCATCTTCAAAATGGATTGGGTCATAAACATGACAAAATAAAGAAAATAAAGAATTCAGACCAACATTATTATCAACTTCTTATTGCTCATAAATTTCACTTAAATTTCTGAATCTTGGTCTTCTTGTATTTGCTAAAGATGTGCTAGGAGTTGCACTTGAACTCGAGGGAGTTGTTGATCCCTATGGTGTGCTTGGAGAAGCACTTTAGTGGTTTCTCAATGTTGTTCTATTGCTTACTTGTGGTGTGCTCTGTTGAGCTTGTGTAGGTGGAGGAGGAGCCACCATTGTGGAATTACTTTTTGCAATCCCTTCCTCTTTCTCATCATGAGACATACATGTCTTCACATTTACAGTCCTCTCTAAACTTCCATCCCAATCTTCCTCTTCTATGAACTAAACATCTCAGCTGATTATTACTTTCTTGGTTGATGTATTATCGAGCTTGTAAGCCTTGGATTCATCACTGTATCCAAAAAATATACATTTCTCCCCCTTGCTGCCCAAATTCTTCCTTAACTGATCTGGGATATGTGGATATGCCACACATCCAAGCACTCTCATGTGAGTGAAAAATCGCTTTGTTCCACTCCATGCTTCTTCTGGAACTTTGTTCATAACACTTTTGGTTGGACATCTATTAAGAATATAAGCTGCATAATTGACAGCTTCTGCCCACTACTCATCTGGAAAATGTTTTGCCTTCAACATACTTCTTACCATGTCCATGATGGTCCTATTCTTTCTTTCTGCTACACCATTTTTCTGAGGTGTATACCTTGTGGTAAATTGCTTGTGAATTCCATGCTCCCTATAGAAATGTAGGAAGTCTTTGGAGATATGTTCTCCACCTCTGTCAGTTTTCAACACTTTTATGTAGTGTCCACTTTGCTTCTCAACAAGAGCTTTGTAGTGGTAGAACTGTTCAAACACTTCACTTTTCTGTTTCAGAAAATAGACCCATGTCTTCCTTGTGTAATCATCTATAAATGTTAACACATAATGACTGCCAACTAATGATGGTGTTTGCATTGGTCCACATAAATTTGAGTGGAAAATCTCCAAAGGTGCCTTTGCCCTTAGATTCTTTCATGCTGGAAATGATTCTTTGTGTTGTTTGCCCAAGATGCAACGTTCAAATAGGCTGTCTGGTTTCTATATGAGTGGTAATCCCTTTACCATGACTTTTCTATGCAACAAATTTAAACCTCCGAAATTGAGATGTCAAAATATCAAATTGATTCGGATTTTATGCAGGAACGCAACAGAATACAGAAATAACCATGAACATAGAGATGCAACAGAAATAATGCTTCATTTCATTAATATCAAATAATAGAAATATGCTTACAGGCATAATGGAAATAAAATATCTAGGGTGGTGGTAGAGAATCTCTGAGAAGAGATGTGATGGCTACAAACCTTTGAAATGTGTTACAATGAGGCTCGAGGGCCTATTTATTATTGAGAAACAATGGAGAACTCTAAACTTCCAAAAACCTAACCCTAGGAGATGAAGCACCAAAACTATGGGCCCCGTTTGGGTAAATTGGTGGTTCAAATTCCCGAGGACGTAACTTTGGCATCTGATCTCCATTTGACGCACTTAATAACTCGTTAGAAATATTTTTTTGAGGAGTACAAATTTTGAAAAAACGTCGTTTAGGGCCTCAAAACAGCTCCGAAAGTTCAGGACCCGAAAAAATGCTAAAAATAGTAAGTTTTGTTGCAACTTGAAAACTGAAAGAACTGATGGTGGGGGTTCAAATGGAATAGGTGGGTGGCCACCAATATCCATCTGGATCATTAAGGCCCCAAAACAGCTCCGGGAGTGGAGGACCCGAAAACCCGCTAAAAATAGTAAGTTGTGCTGAATGTGAAAAGCTGCAAGAATTGATGGTGCTGGTCCAAATGGAATAGGTGGGTGGCCACCGATATCCACCTAGATCATTCCTCCCTCCTTGGGAAGCAATGGTCCCCATTGCGTTGAGATCCTCCATGAGATGAGGCAAATTCTATTGAACTAAGTATTAGATGTGTTGAAGATGTCATGGACCTGCGAGTGGACATGTTGGATGCGTTTAGTAAATTTGGTTTCTTTATCAGCCTCAGACAGTACATGTTTGGATTATGTATGTGTAGTTGCAGGATGTATGGAAACATCAGGCGGTGGTGCGTTGGGAGTCAGATCAGTGGAGTGCTTGTCCTGACAGTGTAGAGGAACCTCTATGAGTGAGGAGAAAATGTCCTCGTATTCTTCCATGAATTTGTCCATATGCTGTAGCCGTGCAAGGGAGCCTTGTTTCGAGGTTGTGGCCACAATATTCTTCTTTCCCTGTGAGTGAGTTGTAAGGAAAATGAATTTCCTGGTTTGGGAAACAATCTTACTGCATTGTTTTGGAGTAGTCAAAGAGATGACATGAGGCGGTACTACCTCCGGTATCATGTACAAGTTATTTCCCAAAGTAATAATAACAGCACAAGGCCTAGACTCATACACAGCATGTCGACTCCACAAGTATGGTTCGCCTAATAATACATCAGCTACATCAAGAGGAACAACATCACACAATACCTCATCCGTGAATGGCTTGATACTGTACGGAAGGCGGCACTGCTGGCGGATGCGGAGATCTCTTCCTGAGTGGAGCCACCTGATGGTATATGGCTGCGGGTGTGCTATGGTCGGTATGCCGAGCCGCTTCACGACCTCTACTAAAATGAGGTTCTTTTAGCTTCTGCTATCGACAAGAAATTAGAGCGGAGAACCCTTCACCCACATCTGCGACTGGAAGAGGCGCTCCCCCTCCTCTGGATCCTCTAGACCCTCCCACTGGATCTTGGTGGTGGCAACAATGGCACTGGGATCCGCATCAATGATCTGCCTCCCTTTATTATTGTCTTTTTCTAGTCCTAACTCGGGATCAGAAAATGCATCTGATTCAGGTGCCTTTAGTTCGACCACCAAAGATTGTTTGGCCTCACACTCGTTTGTGCTGTGAGTGGGGATATTATGAAATTCACACCACTTCCCTGTGTCCTTCTTTGGATTTTTGGTGTTGTTATGAGTCGCATTGGTTTGGCCTTGCCCCTTGTTCCTCGGTTCGGGGGCACCTTTCGAATTCGCAGATCCAAAGTCTTGCTTCTTCTACTTAAATTTCTGCTCGATCTTGGCGGCATAGTGATATGCCGTGCCAAGCGATGTAATGTCGAAGAACTCCATTTCCTCCTGAATGTGTTTGTGCATATAACTGTGGTACTTGAGCACCAAATTTCTCTCTAAATCTTTAATACCCAACTTTGTGCATAGGGTATGGAACAGATTCGTCAGTTCGTGCACATCTTGATCCTTTTGTTGCCGCAGCATGGTCCATTGGATGTATTTGTCCTCATAGCTCCTCATGGGGTAATATTGTTCCTTGATGCCGTCTCGAAACAAATTCCAAGTGGGTGTGGCCGAGAATAGAGAGGGTTCCCCTTCGCCCTCTTGCTCATGGTAGGTTTCCCACCAGTCTTTGACATGGGGGGCGGCTTTGAGGAGTGCAAAAATAATCTTTCCTCGGTCAGAGAAGTCATGGACTGAGAAATACCCTTCCAACAAATTTAACCATCTGTCTACGGCGTCTGCATCTATTTTTCCTTCAAATATAGGAATGTCAAAGTTTACTTGTACCTTGAAGGGTGTGGCACCTCTAGAGTGGCTATTGGATGTAGATGCGCTATATGTGGGCAGTCGTTGAAGGATTTGAGCAAAGTTATCCATCATCACGTTCCTTTGTTTCTCGAGGGCCTCCTCGAGCAGTATTTTGATAGGATCTCTTGCTCCCTCGTCTTTCTTTTCTTCTGCCATGGGAGGTCGTCAGGGTTTGCGAGGCTGATCTTGCAAGGGTTCAACCAGATCGAGCCCTAACTCCTTATACCCTAATCGCATTGGGGACATGCAAAGAAAAACAAAGAAAGAGCAGACCCGCTTTGATACCACTGATCCAGATTTTATGCAGGAATGCAACAGAATATAGAAATAACCATGAACATAGATATGCAGTGGAAATAATGCTTCATTTCATTAATATCAAATAATAGAAATATGCTTACAGGCATAATGGAAATAAAATAGCTAGGGTGCTGGTAGCGAATCTCTGAGAAGAGATGTGATGGCTACAGACCTCTGAACTATGTTACAATGAGGCTCGAGGGCCTATTTATTATTGATAAACAATGGAGAACTCTAAACTTCTAAAAACCTAACCCTAGGAGATGAAGCGCCAAAAATATGGGCCCCGTTTGGGTAAATTGGTGGTTCAACTTCCCGGGGACATAACTTTGGCATCTGATCTTCGTTTGATGCGCTCAATAGCTCGTTAGAAATCTCTGTCCGAGGAGTACAAATTTTGAACAAGCAACATGGGTCCATGGACCCATGTTGCTCTTCGTTTTCCCAAAAAACATCATTTAGGGCCTCAAAACGGCTCTGGAAGTTCAGGACCCGAAAAAATACTAAAAATAGTAAGTCTTGTTGCAACTTGAAAACTAAAAGAACTGATGGTAGGGGTTCAAATGGAATAGGTGGGTGGCCACCAATATCCATGTGGATCATTAAAGCCCCAAAACGGCTCCGGGAGTGGAGGACCCGAAAACCTGCTAAAAATAGTAAGTTGTGCTGACTGTGAAAAGCTGCAAGAATTGATGGCGCTGGTCCAAATGGAATGGGTGGGTGGCCACCGATATCCACCTGGATCACAAATGCCATAACCAGTTCTCATCTTTCACTTCTTGTTGAAATATTTCTTATGTGACAACTGCCACAACACCTCCTTCCTTCAAGTCTGATCTGGTCTTGAGAGGAAACATTCTATTGCTTGTCATATGCACTTTTGCAATGAGCTCTCTACTTGGAGGTTTATCCATGATTGTGCACACATCATTTTTTAAAATCACATTGTAGCCCTTTTGCACGAGCTGTCCAATGCTTAGAAGGTTACATTTCAAACCAAGGACATAATAGACATCTGGCATGAACTTATTCTCTCCCTTCTTTATCAATATGTCTACTCTTCCTTTCCCCGTGACAGAGACCTTACTATCAGTCCTCGTTGTCACTTTAGATTTTACACTCTCATCTAAATAGGAAAACATTACAATGTTTCCAGTCATATGGTTACTACACCCTAAATCTAAGAACCATACATATTCTTGTTTTCCTTGTGTTACATTACAAGCTAAAGGCATGCTTCCTTGGTTCTGATTTTATTTTGTAAAATTTATACTAGGTTTACTACCCATGTCATTTTGCTTCTTTCTACATTCATTTGCATAATGACCATACTTTTTTCAATAATGACATTGGAATTGAGATTTATCATACCTCTGTCCTTGGGCTTGATTATGTGCTTGATTTTGGCTTAAGCCTTGGCTTGGATTCTGATTGCTGCCCCTTCCACTTGTGCTTGCAGGGCTACTTCTTCCACCTCTGTGTGGGCTTCCTCTTCTTCCTCTGTAGTTTGATCTTCCTAAACCTCTACTTTGACCAAAATACATTTTTGTCTTAAATGCATGCTCTAATGAGGAGTTTGTTGCTATGTTCAGTATGTGCTCATGAGACATCAATGATGCATGAAGCTCATCCATTGAAAGCTGTGAGAGACCCTTTGTCTCTTCCATGGCCACTACTATGGCATCAAACCTTGATGGTAGACTTCTTAATACTTTCTCAACTATTCTCTTTTCTTCAAGTGTCTCTCCATGAGACTTGATCTGGGTAAACAACCCAATCACATATGTGAAGAATGAGTCTATATTATCAGACTCTTTCATACAAAGAGTTTCAAAATATCTTCTCAACATTTGAATTTTTGTTGTCTTCACCTTTTCCATGTATTGGTAGGTTCTCTGGAGGGTATCCCATGCCTCCTTATAATTCGTTGCTGCTGCAACCCTTGGGAAAATACTCTCATGTTTTTCTTGAAAGATATAGAAGAGGGCTTTGGAGTCTGTCTTCTTATTATCTCTAAAAAAATCTCTTTTTGCTTGTGTCAAAGCATTATATGTTGTTGCATCTGTGGGTTCTTGGAAACCATTTTCCACCAGCTCCCAAATATCTTGTGAAGAAAATAGAGCCTTCATTGTAATGGCCCAATAATCATAATTCTTCCCATTGAACTGTGGTAGTTGGGGATTAGTCAGGCTTGTGCCTACTGCTGCCATCTTGACTGTGTAAACAAACCTTCTCATTGCTGGAGAATCGACTTCTCAAATAAACCTTTCAGCTTCTTCAGTAAAGACTCGTTCTTTCACTAAGAGCCTAAAACTACTCTGATACCATGTTGGAAATTATGAATAAACAAAAAGGGATATGGTCCCCCCCACAACACAGAGAATGTAATGAAGCGGAAATAAAAATTCACAGACAGAGCTAGAGAAGCACAGGAGAGAAACTCTTTTTATATTTATTCAACTCTTCTCTATATTCGATTCAACTCGAAAAACATATGGAAATTACAATCCTTTAATACAAAAATGGCAGAGCCTGCGATTCAATGAAATTCAATGCGGGAATGGAAGTAAAACAACAAATCGTCCTCCTACTCCGTTCTGTTGTTTCTACACGAAACAACGTACAAAAACACATAATAATGGACCTGAAATATTATTGGTTTCGCTTGCGAAACCACATTTAACTGGCGCATATACGGGAAAAAATAAAACTTGCGATATGTGATTGTGACGTGGCACATATTGCATTGCAACATAAACACTTATACTTCAGGGTGCTTATCCATTGAACTCCTAAGTTTGCGATATGCGCTTTGTGGGCGCATCGCATTGCAAACCAAAAAAAAAAATTACGGGCGGTAAATAATTAAAACGTAAAACTTGAGAAGTGCGGGATGCGGGTGCTTTAAAGACAAATCTTAAAAGTTGTGAAGTGCGGGTTGTGGGCGGTTAATTGTTGGTAAGTACGAAATACAAAAAGGTAAGGAAATAAGGCGAAACAAAGGTTTGTGCGGGTTTGCAATGAGGTAAGGTTGAGAGTCCCACCACATCGCATCGACGGGGAAATAAGTTATAGTGTGGGGTGCTTAAAGGTAAATTCTAAATATTGTGAAGTGCGGGTAGCGATGTGGTAAACCATGGTAAGTGAGAAATGCGAAAAACAAAGGAACAAGTGGAAATGAAAATGGTTTGCAAGGTTTGGTTAATGTGGTAAAGGTAAGGTGGGTCCCGCCGATATCGCATCGGCGAAAACATAACTTTCGGTGAAAGGCTTAAGAGTTACAACTTCAAAGTTGTGGGCTATGAAGTGCGGGAAAATAGGTAAGTCAACAACGGGTAAGATATTTAAATGCAGAGTGGGCTCGAGGTACTCTATTTTGATTTATTTATTTTTGCGTGAACGCCTTTGGATTTGAAGAACCTAGACTTGTCCTTCCCTACACAAAAATTCAATGAGGTGTGGGTTTTTGCCACTCTTTATTCATGGCAATGGTTGGGATTATTTCCAACAAGTGCAACAACTTGATGTGCAATGTTGTCACCAGTGCTATCTCCCATCAGATAGACCGCAGAAAGGTCCGCGTAGGACTGGAGCCACGGTTCATGTTGGAAGTCTTCTCTGTCTCCCACATGTGGGCTAACCCATTCCAGTGTTGTGATTCATTCATCGTAGGCAGCAGGGAGGCGATGCTCCAAAGTCAATCAGTAAGCCACGGAGATAACGACCACACCTACAGTTGCCGAAAATTTGAGAGAGAAGTTGTGAAATTCCGGCATGGCAGGAGAGGTGAGACAAAAGCCGCCACCGTGGAAATACAATATTAGAGGGAGGTGGAGGTTCTTTGTTTGTTTTTGGAGGTGGGAAGAGGGCAAGTAGAGTCGAACCCACAATCCCAACTTCTCGTTCAACACAATGTCTTTGTTGGCAACCCCACCTTCTCCTCGCAGAGAAGCTTGGACAAACATCTGGGGATCCTCCACATCAAAAATGGTGCCATCTTTGTACACCTTTAGTATACCAATCATATTCTCTACCTCGGCTGAAGCCATGGAGTTCTCAATTCTAAATACTTCTCAACTTCAGTGGCAAACAAAATTTCCCCTTTCCCTTCCTTTTATAGTATTTTTCAACCTGTCTCATTGCGATTTTCAATGGTCAATTACAACTAAAAAATTAGATTAAGGATTCTGAACTTCCATGTCCAATTTTATATTATTCCTATGCATAATTTAAGTTATCATTTATAGATATTCCCTTATTGACATGGGAAAATGGAAAATAAATTAATAGGAAATGTTAAAAATGGCAAGGAAATTTCAACTTTTGTGGAAACAATTTATTTAGGGCTGGTCAAAATTTCTTCAACAAAAGAAAAAGTGGATTTGGGTAAATGAAAAACAATATAGGGCATTTTAAAGACTAAGCTTTCCAGCTTTCAATGGGAATGAAGAAGAAGTAAACATTCCAAGAGAAAGAAAACAAATAAGAGCAACAAAAATAAAGAAGAGTCTACACCTCTTACTTGGTCATTAGATATCTATGTCCAAGAACTGATGAAAGCAAGGGAAAAGCTGGAAATTTTGGAAGCCAAATAACAGGGAAAAGACCAAAAATTTTCAGACTTCACACTTGTGAATCAATGTTTCATGTAAGGTAATAGAACTTTAAAAGAGCAGGTAACAATGCTACAAATGCTTTAGAGATAGGAAAACGAAAATGAGAAAACATGAAGGCAACATGGAAAACGAGGAATGAAGCAATGGCATCTAACAAAGATGTGATAATCTCTAAAATAACTCATGTAGATACACAACGAAAATGAGAAAACATGAAGGCAACAGGAAAACGATGAATGAAGCAATTGCATAAAAAAAGGATTTGATAATCTCTAAAACAACTCAGGTAGATACACAACAAAAATGATAAAACATAAAGGCAACATGGCAAACAAGGAATGAAGCAATGGCATTAAAAAAATGGCACGATAATCTCTAAAACAACTCAAGTAGATACACAAGTGTTCAACAAACAATCATTTTCCAAAAGAAGACAAAAGAGAACAAGAGGACATACATTCCAAAAGAAATCAAAACTAGAGTTGAGGACACTAATGGTCACAGGATAGAGGAAAATGAAGATGTAAGTTCTTCTCGTTGAGCACATGAAAGAGAACATAAAGAAAGAAAAGATAGAGAAACAAAGTTAATTATCAGGGGAATAAGAAATTATGGAAAGAATGAAAGCACTTTCAATTTTACAAGGGACTTTTTGAGAGAGAAATTACACTGGAGGGAAAATTTTCCAAGCAATGAGGGTGGGAAATATATGTGAGGAGAGACCTCGACCCATAAAAGTCATCAAGGAAAGTGTGTAAGAAAAACACCATCTCTTAAGAAAAAATAAACTTTTGAAAGGTTGACACTTCTTCCTGTATGAAGATCTAACTAACAAACAACAAGAAGAGAGAAGAGAAGAAGTGGAGAAAGTTAGAGCAACAACAAACAAAGCGAAAAGAGCATGGTTGTACAATATTAAAGTGGTTATTGCAGTGTTTGGACCTCATGGAAAAACGAGGCAACAAGTTGACAGTAAAGAAAAAACATGTCATTCTATAGTAGGGAGAAAAAAAACAAGATCGACATGGCTGATGAAAAGGTGTGAAGACTCAAATTTGAGTATTTTGTGACAAACCTCATAGCAATCAAATCCTACCGAGGTCTACCTAAGTCTAATTTTTTGGAATTGTAGATATTACCCTTGGAGGAGGGGACCTGGGATAGGGCCTATTGGAGAAGGTAGAGACATAACTTGTCTCAGAGAGAGTCATGAACATGATGGTTGCAAAACTCCTATGTTGCCAAGAAGCCTGGACGTACATCCGGGGATTCTCTACACAAAAAATGGTGCCATCTCCGTACACCTTGAGTATACTAATCACATTCTTTACCTCTGCTGAAGCCATGGAATTCTCAATGCTAAAGAATTCTCAACTTCAGTTGCAAATAAATTTTCCCCTTTCCCTCCTTTTTATAGTATTTTTTGTAGTTGTCTTTAATGTAACATTTTGGAGTTTCTGATGGATCCATCTGGCCGGAATCCGACAAAAAAATTTGAGGTGTTATTTAAACTGGGTTTTTGATTGCATATATGGATCCAACACCTTGAAAAACCCCGAGGAAACTTTGACTGTGCAGAGTTTACTCATCAAACTTGCGATTTCAATAAATTCCTGCAAGTTTTTATACAAATTATATCAGAAAAATTCACCATAAAAATTTTCAAAACGTCTCAAAAACAACTCTGTAGTTTTTTAACTGTCTCATTGCGATTTTCAATGGCCAATTACAATTTAAAAATTGGCTTAATATTTCTGAACTTCCATGATCAATTTTATATTATTTCTCAACATCATGACAACGAATCCCAATATCTCATACAAACAAGCTATCCAACTATAACGAGTGAGTGCTACCTACCCAAAAAAACCTAACAAAAAAAAATCAATGTAATTAATCCATAACTTCTCAGAATCTAGAAACTGCCCAAAACTAATCTGACTATATAAATTAAATAAATTATATAAACATGAATTTGCATCTCTATTCTCTCATTACTAGCTAAAATGATAAAAAATAAATTAACTTTATTTTATTTTAAATTATTATTATTATTTATAAAAAACAATTATACAACATGAATTTGCATCTCTATTCTCTCATTACTAGTTAAAATGATAAAAAATAAATTAACTTTATTTTATTTTAAATTATTATTATTATTTATAAAAAAACAATTATATAAAAATAATGGTAAAAAATTTCATATCACTATAATTTTTTAATTAAATAATTATATTTAAAATAATTCCAACATGTTATTGACCACTTCTATTGACTTAATTAACCAATAAATCTTGAACTATAATTTTTTAATTAAATATTTATATTTAAAATTATTCCTCTTTTTATCCCTGAATATTTATATTTAAAATTATTTCAACTTTTTATCCGACTTAACACTATTGACTTAATTAACCAATGAACCTGAATGGAAATCTACCCCTTCGCCATATTAGACACTCCAACTTTAATGGCTTCACAAAAACCACACTACATGTGAGTCACAATAATATCATAAGACAACCAAAATATATATCTAATATGCTATCCATCGATACGATAGCACAATATATATTGGTTCCAATGTTCTATTGTGGTGTCCATCACAATGGAATCAGCTATATCTATTTCAAATAAAGCAAAGTGTACCCTTGATGTGACGACATAGGTCACATTCCATCCCATTTTGGTTTACTATAGCATAAGGAGACTAGTTTTTTTTGGTGGGAATAATGGAAATTCAAGCATAATTTTTATGCAACTTTGATATAAATATTTAAAATTAACTATCAAGTTTCAAAATTTTAGATGTTTTGAAAAAAATTTACTACTAAATTTATTTTCACTATTAAAAACTATTGAAAACTTTTATTATTAATTTTTTTTTTAAAATGATCAAATTCCAATGAAAATGATTATTTGGGCAAAATTTTTGCTATGTAAGACAACTTCTTTTTGTCCATCTTTACTAGCCCAACTAATCCTACTAAAAGATGATAATAATGACATAGTTAAATTGCTTAATGTTAGTTAATATTGATTGATTAAAACTATTAATATGATAATAATGCTATAGTTAAATTATTTAATGTGTGAGAGTATAAACTTTTGTGATCCATAGCATATTATTAATAAATCTTCTAAAAAATCACATAATAAATTGCTTAATATATATTAATATTGATTGATTAACACTATTAACATTTATAATATTTAATCTATTTATATTTTTATATTAGTGTTTATAATATTATAATATTTAATCTCTTTATATTCTTATAATATTAATTATATAAACGTTTATAATATTACAATATTTAATCTATTTATATTTTTATATTAGTGTTTATAATATTATGATATTTAATCTCTTTATATTCTTATAATATTAATTATATAAAAGTAATTTAAAATAAATAAATAAAAATGGCCAAAGAGTTTAGTGAGAAGAAAAATTCAAAATATCAGCGTGTATCATGGAGGGTATCATTAGTTTGGAGCATAGACGGCCATGAAGTGTTAATCACAAAGAAAAACGGTGGATAAGTGTTTTTGACTTTCAAATTAAATTTTAAAATGATGTTTAAATGTTATATTATTATAAAAATTGATTTGATTATATATAAATTGTGATGTAGTAATTTTGAAGAACATATTTAATTTAGTAGTTAATTTTATGGTGCAGTTTAATTTATAGATGAAATAATCTTTTTCATTAGAATTCGGGGATCCAGTTTCAAGTAAGACCGTGAATTTTTTAAGTTTAAAATACATTTTTGAGCATAAATAGACTCAACACACTAATCTTTTTGAGACACTCAAATTCTATAATTTCAGCAATTTAAACTCAAATTTTTAAAAATTTATATCAAATTTTAAAAGTACATGGCATATACTCCCTCTTGTAGTAAATCATAGATATCACAATAGATATTGGTTTTCATGGTTGTCATGTTCTATTGTGGTGCCCATCAAGATGGAATCTATTATTTCTCTTTCAAACAACAACAAAGTGCATCTGTGATGTGACATACGTCACATTCCAACCCATTTTGGTCCCACATAGTATAATAGGCAACTTTTTTTTGCTAATGGAAATTGAGGTATGATTTTCACAGAACTTCAGATGCCTTGAAATTTTTATAGTACTGAATCCATTTTCACTATTAAAAATCTATTGAAAACTCTCACCATTAAAATATTTTTTTTAAATGATTAAATTCCAATGAAAATGATTATTTGGGCAAAATTGTTGGTATGTAAGATTACTTATTAATCTTTGAGGGTAACAAATCCTAATAAAAGATGGTAATGGTGCCAAAATTAAATCGAGTGACCTTTAATGTGACTTTTTGAAAAAATTTCCTATTTATTTTTCTAATCTAATTTGTCTAAAATCTAGTAGGATTTCATTGAAATCACAAGTTTGATGGGTAAGCTCTGCACAATGGAAGTGTTCTAGAGGTTTTTCTGGGTCCTGAATCCATATATACAGTCAAAAAATCAATTTAAATAACACAAATCAATATTTCACCTCAAAATTTTCCATCAAATTCCGAAGGCTTTTCTGATAAATTTTTACGGTTGCCAGAATTCGTTGAAAATATAAGTTTGATGGGTAATAACAAAAATCAAGATTTCACCTTAAGCACTAAAGACAACTCCCTATTAATATGGTTTTAGTGTTATAGTTAAATTATTTAATGCGTGTTAATATCGATTGATTAACACTATTAGTGTTTATAATATTATGATATTTAGTCTCTTTATATTTTTATATTATTAGATTAGTGTTTATAATATTATGATATTTAGTTGGTTTATATTCTTATGATATTGGTTATGTAAGAGTAATTGAAAAAAAATCGAAAGAGTTTAGCGAGAAGGAAATTTAGCATTAGTTGGGCAGATGAAGTGTTAATCACAAGGAAAAGAAAAATAATGGATAAGTATAAAAATTGATTTGATTATATATAAATTGTAATGTATTAAATTTTGAAGAATATATTTAATTTAGTAGTTAATTTTTATGGTTTAGTTTAATTAATAGATGAAATAGTTTTTATTATTAGAATTGGGGGATATAATTTTAAGCAAGATTATAAATTTTTGAAGTTTGAAATACATTTTTGAATGTATAAATAGATTCAACACCCACTCACATTCTATAATTTAAACAAATTTAAACTTAAGTTTTTAAAAATTTATACTAAATTTTAGTTAAAAAAAATTAATTCGTATTAAAAAATAATTTAACTAGTGCTTAGTTTTTTTTTTAATATTTTTTATTAATAAAATTTTAATTTTATAATTATTTTTATAATTACTCATATTTATTAGTTATTTATTTAATTGACTTTCTTTTCTTTTAATAAAAAATAATTATTTTTCCTTATTCTTTATGTTATCATCTTAAATATTTTTTTTTTAAACTCAACTCTATACTCTTAGTGTTCATTCTAAATTTTGGATAAAACTTTCTATATACTTCTTTAAAACTCAAAATATGTCAATATGTTATTTTAACTCTATTATTCCTCATTTTCATTTCATGCACTTATGGGATTATTAAACATCAAAATCCAATTACATTAAATCATGTTCTCTTACCTACTAAAAAGCTCTCTGAATTTCTTAGATCTCCTATGTCGTGAGAAGCAAGGAAGCCAAATAAAATATCGATTTCTCATGACGTGCAAACATAAAAATATTTAATTGTCATGGAGTTATGTGAAGAAGCCAAATAATAAAAATATTGAATTGTCATAACCTACAAATATAAAAATATTGAATCGTCATGGACTGTGAGGGAGCAGGGTCCATGACTTTGTGAGGGCATGAATCTGCATTTTTCTCAAATCGACAAAAAAAATTTACATCGCAGTCACACGGGATCCTTATAAATCAATTAAAGTTTTACCCAAATGTGCTATTTTATGGGTTTTAAGCAAATTATGAATGTCTTTCCATGTTTATCAGAAATCAACGCATTCATTTTTATAACATGGTAAAATGATAAAAGAAAAAGAAAGGGAAAATGAAAAACCTACTAATTGAATAACGAATTTATTCATCAAGAAATAGCAAATATTATTATTGAAATTTGTAGTCTCGATCTATCAGGCAATTGCGGACTCTATGCACGTTGCGGCAATTGCGGACTTTAAATTGAGACGAACTGGGAGATCCGTTCCATGAGGAGTTGAGAAGAGGGACAGTGCGGTTTCAGCACGTAGAAACCGTGGTCTTCTTCCTCCGCCACCATAACCTCCACGCTCTTACCGCACTGCTTCAACGACTCACAGTAGTCAAGGCCACGGTCTCTCAGCGTATCTCTGCCACCGATGGCCACCAGCAAGGGAGGCAACGACATCTCTTCCAGCTTTGGCGCTCTGGGGCTCCAAGGATTGCTGAATGGATGATCTCTGTCACTGCCCACCGGGAGAGACAGTCGCCAAAAAGCGTCGCTTATCTCCAGAGTGACAACCGCGTCGGGCGGGCACTCGTTCTCAGAGCGTGTGCGTTGCTCGGCGCCAAAGAAGGGCTCCACCAATATCGATCCTCTCAATTTGATGGGTTTCCACGCTTCCACACCGCCACGCAGCGCGACAACTTGATGTGCAATGGTGCCACCAGCGCTATCTCCCATCAGATACACCGCGGAAAGGTCCGCGTAGGACTGGAGCCACGGGTCGTGTTCGAAGTCTCCTCCGTCTCCCGCATGTGAGCTAACCCATTCGAGTGCCGTGATGCAGTCGTCGTAGGCAGCAGGGAGGCGGTGCTCTGGAGCCAATCGGTAAGCCACGGAAACAACGACCGCACCTACAGTTGCCGACAATTTGAGAGAAAAGTTGTGAAATTGCGGTATGGCAGGAGAGCCGAGACAGAAGCCGCCGCCGTGGAAATACACTATTAGCGGGAGGCGGCGGTTCTCTGTTTGTTGTTGGAGGTGGGAAGAGGGCAAGTAGAGTCGAACCCACAATTCGAGCTTCTCGTTCAACACAACGTCTTTGCTGGCAACCCCATCTTCTCCTTGCAGAGAAGCCTGGACGAACATCGCGGGATCCTCCACACGAAAAATGGTGCCATCTCCGTACACCTTGAGCATACCCATCACATTCTCTACCTCGGCTGAAGCCATGGAATTCTCAATCCTAAATACTTCTCAACTTCACTGGCAAATAAACTTTCCCCTTTCCCTCCCTTTTATACTTCTCAACTTCAGTGGCAAATAAACTTTCCCCTTTCACTGCGATTTAAAAATCGGCTACAGATTTCTGAACTTCCATGGTCAATTTTATATTATTTCTCTACACCATGACAACTGTTCCCAATGGCCCATTATTACAACGGGTGCTGCTCGATTTCCCTCCCGATTTTCACAATCTGAGAAGCGGAGACTTCTTTCTGAGTGGTTATAGACAATCCGTTGGTTGTCATTTCGGGATATTTCCTTACTGAATTTGGGAGGAGAATCAATTTCATATATGAACAATAAAAATATATTAAAACAATAGTAATTAATTTCATATGACTATAATTTTTAATTAAATAATTATATCCAATATAATGATATTTTTTATACCTAATTGAACCATTTTATTGATTTAATTAGTCAATGAACTTAGGATTATAATTTTTAATTAAATAATTATATTTAAAATAATTTTAACTTTTTATTTCTAATTGAAAATCTTTATTGACTTAATTAACCAATTGAAAATTTTTATTAACTTAATTAATCAATGAACATATGACTACAATTTTTTAATTAAATATGAAGAGATTTACTAACACTAAAAAAGGAGATATAGTAAATAAATAAGAATGTAAATAAACTAGAGATATGGTAAATAAATAAAACTTATTTTTATACTTAATAACTAAAAATATAAATAAATTAGAGGTATGGTAAATAAATAAAACTGCTTTTTATATTTTCTCCATAAACCTTTTTATATTTACAAAAACTCAAAAAGAGGTTTTATTTAGGTGAAGTTTATGGGCCAAATACCATGGCACAAATTATTATTAATACCATGGGACAAATATGATCTTTCTTATAGATATTGAAATAGGCAAGTGGGGGTGAAAACATATATGTAAACCAACATAATAGAGAGTAGGAAGGTAAATAAAGAGATATGGAGAGGTTTACTAACACTCAAAAAAGAGATATGAAGAGGTTTACTAGCACTCGAAAAAGAGATATGGTAAATAAATAAAAATGTAGATAAACAATAGGTATGGTAAATAAATAAAAATATAAATAAACTAGAGGTATGGTAAATAAATAAAACAACTTTTTATATTTACTCCATAAACCTTTTTATATTTACAAAAACTCAAAAAGAGGTTTTATTTAGGTGAAGTCTATGGGCCAAATACCATAGGAAAATTTATTATTAATACCATGGGACAAATACCATATTTATAAAATAGGTATAAAAAGGTAAGGTAAATAAATGAAAATATATCAAATATGATTAGAAATCAACATCTAATTATATATGAAGTTTATGGGCCAAATATCATGGACCAAATTATTATTAATACCATGCAAAAAAACATTATTAACCCTAACATTAATATTAAAATATTAATATTATTATTAAATCTAATATTCGAATTAATATATTATAATATTTATATTATTAAATTTAATAACTTTATATTAATACAATATTAAATTTGTTATATTATAATATATATTAATATATCATGACATATGATAGAAGAGGAGAAATAGGGGGAGTGACAAGAGAGAGATGGAGATAAACTGAAGGAGAGGGGAGAGAAGGAATGAAGAGAGAGAGAGAGGGAGAAGAGTGAGAGAGTTAGAGAAGGGCAAGAGTGGGAGAGGGATACATAAATATGGAGGTAGGAGAGAGAAGGAGTGATCCAAGAGGATCTAGACAACCCAAGGAGCATTATGAAGATATACTCATGTGAATCCTAGGTTGAGGATGTCTTTATTTTTAATTAAATGTGCTCATATATTTGTAAAATAGAAATTGAAAATGATGAGAGGATTTTTCCTCAACAATTCAAAAATTCAATTTCTAATTTCATATTGAAGTTGATAGATTATTCTCATCCCTAAGGTTTTTGGGATAAGGCCCTTGAAAGTAGAGATTGAGATATTTGCTCCATAGAAATCTCATGAGAAAATTTAAGGGATATAAGAATTATTTTCTCCTTAAAATCAAATATAAGGAGATATTTCCTCCTTAGTTTTGGGCTCTTAAGAGCTATATAATGCCATTCTATGTACAAGAAAGGTAAGGAGAAATAGAGTAAGGAGAGATTTGGAGTACTTGAAAAAGTCATTTTCGAGCAGAGCTTGTATAGCTCATGAGTCTTTCAGAGTATGGATGTATAGTTGATAGTTCTTGGCTGGCCACCTTGATGTAAAAGTCAATGTACATTTATCTCTATTCAGAAAGACAATAGATCAATTCGTCATGTTGGAGACGAATCCAGAGAGGTAGCCCAGTGGAAGGGGTGAACTCCGTTATCAATTGTGTTGTTCTATTTCTTGTGAATGTTTGCTTATGTTATTGAACATATTTTATTAAAGCATTAAATTAAATGATTTTGTTACTCATTTTTCCGTATACATATTTTAAAGTTTAATCTGAGTTAGAACTAAAAGTTCAATTTCAGATCAAGTTTGGTATCAAAGCCTGTTCATTGTCTGGTTTAGTGGGTACATCTTCCAGTTTCAGTTTAGGCAAGCAAAAGAAGGAGAAGGTAAATCATTTTGATTCAAAATGTCATATTTTTTATTCCTTTCTTCAACAAAATTGGAAAACTTTCTTAACCATGTAAGAAATGGTAGAAGAAAAATACAAAGATTTTCAGTTGCATAAGAAGATAAATAAATTCGAAGAGAGTAATTCAGCACTTCGAGAGGAGAATCTCAAGCTGAAAATATTTCTTGAAGCCACAAAGGACAAAGATGTTTTGAAAAATCCATTGAAGGATTATTTCTATCAGCCATGTGAGAAACATAGTTCTCATGGAGCATCATCTTCTACTTCGTCATCGACAAAGAATCAAGAAGATAATCAAGTGTCTGAGGAGGTACGAAGCATTTCATTTTCTATACCTTCTAATAATGATGTTAATGATGCAACGTTTGCAGATTTTGAAAATCATACCAAGGGGATTGGTATTAAATTTTTGACCAAGATAGGATACGATGAAAGAGGCCTTGGGGTTAATGGTCAAGGTATCATTAATCCTATTGATGTGAAGAGACAACCTTATAAGGTAGGATTGAGCTATACAGAAATTGGAGAGAGTTCCAAATCTACAGAGGCAAGAAAGTCAAATCATGGTGGTAATGGTGATGGAAAGCAGTCGCTACGAAGAGATGAGCACTTCAAGAGAAGAGCTAAATCTTGTTCTCCTGATTAAGGTTTGAAATCATTTTTGCCAAGGAATCGACGAGTGCATTTTGTGTTCATTATGGAAGAAATGGGCATCAAAAAGAGAATTGTTTGGATCTACATCCAGAGCTTCGACACAAGAAGAATAAACAGTTCTTGCAAATATATCTTCCGAAGTTGCGAAAGGAACCTGAAAAAAAGCACAAGCAAATAGTATTCGTTATGAAAAGAGAAAATCAAAGAAAATCCATTCACCTGGTTGGGTACGCAATAGATATCATTTCTTCCTAAAAAAAGAAAAAAAAATCTTTCCAAAAAATTTTTCTACATGAAAAGTCTATTGAAACTACGATATTATTGAGATAAATGTTTCAAAGGAACAATATGAACTATGATGATGAGATGGAACAAAGTCCTTTAGAAATTCGATCGTTAACAGATTGCAGGTTGTAATTCATGGTATCATTTTTTGTTGTTGTTGAATCATTGATTTTTGAAGTCGATGAATAGAATTTTATTATGACTCTGTTGATGATATAACGACTCTGATGATTTCTATTTGGGAATGATGAGAACCAGCGCCACGAGCACGTCGTACAGTTGAATGGATCCATAGGCATGAGGGCTAGAGAATTAGTTTTCTCGAACTGCTTGGATTGTGGAATGCGAGACTACGTGCACGTTGGATAAAACTAGGAGATCCATTGGCACTTACAAGAGTGCATCTGTTGTGGAGAAATGGCTTTGTTGTTGCGGGTTTTGTTTCGTTCACCAGTATACTCTCTATGATGATAGAGGCAACCATTCTTTTCTCCAGTGCACCATTAAGGGCTCAGTGAACTACATCTTTGGAAATGGAAAAAATTTATACGAGCCGTGTGCCATACGTTCACTAACAAGGTTTGGAGACATATCATCTTAGGGTCATGTTGATCCATCAGAGATAATAGGGTTTGTGTTTCTGAAATATAAGGTAAATGGTCCTGGCAGTGAATATCTTTGGCATGAATGTTATGATTTCTCTCCTCGCGTAGAAGAAATTGTAGATTTTTTATGTATACAATGTGTTCCTGAGGTTTCCTACAATCTCAATCTGGCCTAGTAGTAGCACCTCCATATATATTTTGTTGATCGATATATTTTTTAACTTCATGAGGGGGAATTTTTTCTCTATTGGATTAGGCTGGAAATATAAAACAACCATATGGTATGGCTTAACCATCATGTGAAGTGTAATTGCTAGGTGATAAGGAGGAAATCACAGAAAAAATGCTCCACTGCCAAATATGAACACTAGCCATTTAACCGCCGAAGCGTATTCGCTCACTACTGTAATAAAGGCTGAATCTGAAGAATCACAATGGAGATAGTGGCTTCCACCATGATAAAATCGTCTATAAAGGCGACATCATTTCCCGTGCTACAGTGGCGGCTAATACAAAGATCCGATCATAAACAACATCGATGGCACAATCAGATTTCCTTTCTAAAGTTTTGGAAGTAGTTTCTTCAGATCCGCTGCAGATTTTGGCCAAGGTTCCATGATTTCATCAACATAATGAAGATTCTGTGGCATGATCAATGGTACATGTAGATGCATAACTATGCTAATGTTGGAAACCAATCCAAAAGGTGGGCCACATCCATGAGGAAGTGAAATAGTGAAGAATCGAAGGCCCAGATCTGCGTTTGCATCATAATACAATGCCTTGGAATAGTGTGTTTGGCTTACTTTTCTTGGACAATCCCATTGGAAGCAGATTCAGTATTGCCCCTTCTGAGGATCAAATTCCTACCAATCAAGAAGAGGTTTCCAAGGAATTGTACACGGCCCTGTAAGGGTTTTTCAACCTGAAACCCCTGTTTCGTGGGCGCCCATTTTATGTAGTAGGCAAGAGCTATGCGAGAAAGTATGTTCCCTCTCTGGGCGTGTATATGCTCAATAAGTTGGACAACAAAACAGGGGAGGAGGGAAGGGCATTACCATTGCGACTGGATGGACTGGCCATAGGCAATGGATTTACCCATCCCATTATGCAGGTCTAATCGCACGCTTCTGTTGCTTATGCTGTAGGGCTCATCGATTCTCGAGAAAAGCTTTGCCTTGAAATTCTGCAGCAGGAGGCAGTGAATGTCACCAGGCAACAAAAATGGCAGGATGTCGGAATTGCCAAAATTCGTGCCCTTGGATGCCTCAGCAATGTTACAAGCCTTACTACTTTGTATGACAGTAGGAGGACGCTCCCATATTATACCTCCAAGGATGGCACAAATTTCCTGTACGACTTCCTTAATCAGGCTGTCGTGAAACAAGTGTTGAAGGCAAATGTGAATAGCGAATCTGAGAAATGAAGCCAGAAAATGGAGGATAAGATGGGAAAAGATGTGATAAAGAGCAATAAGAGGATGGTCGAAATCCTGGTGCGGTAATGAGAATCGTTCGTGTTATATTATTGCTGGAATAAACCATAGATGTTACTTTTGTGCGTTAAGAGAAGAGAAACTAGGAAGATAATGGATGCTACTGTCATAATGTGTGGCTTTTATTCCTACGTAAGGAGGCCGAGAGGCAGAATTCAGATCTATGTAAGGAGACCAACAGGAAGAATTTGGATCATGGGTGATCGAGTCTTCGATGATTTCTTTGCTAAGAGTGGAGTTGTCCTATGTTTTTCAATTGTGTTGCGATCTTGCTTGTTCGAAGAAGTTCCCTTTGTGATGTGAGATTGAATGAGTCTACGTTGTTTTCATAACGTTGCTATGAAGGGTGTTGCGTGATTGAAGTTGATCTGCATGAGAGGAGCTCTGCAGATATGAAGTGGATCGAAATATTGATTTCATGTAGGTGTTTGAAATCTAAGATCAAAGAGATGTTGGGATCTTCCTATGCCAGTAGGATCTGCCAGAGTTCATTGACCAAGTACGTGAGGTGTTGAGCTTTAGGCTGAAATTGGCAACCGAATTGTTGGATCATAATCACTGTTGGATCTGAGAAAATATCAGCAGAGGTTTGTAGATCCATTCTATGAGCATATAAATGTACAGAGGAGGAGTTGTTTTTTCTTGTGAATATTGCAACAATTTTTTCTTAGTTGTTGATGAAAAATATTTGGTATCGAGTGAGGCACTGGATGATTTATTTAGAGCTTCTCTCGAGGCATTGGTAGCTTCAAACAAAGGTACCTATAGATTCTGCACCACCTGAGATTTCCCATCAATATATGAGGTGTCAACTTTTGGTAGATGCTTTGTTCATGGCAGTGGTTCAGTGGAGTATTCATACACGAAAAAATCATTCTACCCTGGTTGAGTTGGTAGTCAACTGGATTTTTTTTTTGGTATGGGCTCTAGAAACGAATTTATGGATAGTCAAGGTTGTTTTTCCAGTATGATTCCAGCATGACAAATTCAATTTTCATCTTCCTGTTTGGTTAATATTTGGTAAAAATTCAAATCATGTTATGGAGAAGGGAGAATCAATGCGGAAGTTCAACATCGATTCCAACAAGGTAGCATGCAATATTACATCAAATAAAAATAAAATTGTTCCCAAAATTCAGAGGAAGAATTGACTTCAGTCAAAATAAACTTCAATTAAAAAATAAAAACAAAATACTTTTAGAGGACTAAAAGTTTTTTTTAATGAGGAGGTTTGATCCAAGAGGATCTAGACAACCCAAGGAGAATTATGAAGATATACTCTTGTCAATCCTAGGTTGAGGATGTCTCTATTTTTAATTAAATGTGCTCATATATTTGTAAAATAGAAATTGAAAATGTTGAGAGGATTTTTCCTCAACATTTAAAAAATTAAATTTCTAATTTCATATTGAAATTGATAGATTATTCTCATCCCTAAGGTTTTGGGGATAAGGCCCTTGAAAGTAGAGATTGAGATATTTCCTCCATAGAAATCTCATGGGAAAATTTTAAGGGATATGAGAATTATTTTCTCCTTAAAATTAGAGATAAGGAGATATTTCCTCCTTAGTTTTGGGCTCTTAAGAGCTATATAATTCCATTCTATGTACATGAAAGGTAAGGAGAAATAGAGTAAGGAGATATTTGGAGTACTTGAAAAAGTCATTTTAGAGCAGAGATTAGATAGCTCAGAGCTTGGATAGCTCATGAGTCTTTCAGAGTATGGATGTATAGTTGAGAGTTCTCGGCTAGCCACCTTGATGTAAAAGTAGATGTATATTTATCTCTATTCAGAAAGATAATAGATCGATTCGTCTTGTTGGAGATGAATCCGAGGAGGTAGCCCAGTGGAGGGGGTGAAATCCATTATCAATTGTGTTGTTCTCTTTCTTGTGAATTTTTGCTTATGTTATTGAACATATTTTATTAAAGCATTCAATTAAACGATTTTGTTAATCATTTTTCCTCATACATGTTTTAAAGTTTAATCTGAGTTAGAACTAAAAGTTCAATTTCAAATCAAGGAGAGAGGATTGGAGGGTATAGGGAGAGAGAGAGAGAGAGAGAGAGAGAGAGAGGAGGAGGTAGGAGAGAAAGGGAGAGAGAGGACGGATGAGAGGAGAAGAAGAGACGGAGGGATAGAGAGATGGAGTTGGATGTGAAAAGAGGGAAGGAAGAAGAAAGATATATAGAGTGAGAAGTGGAGAGATAGGGAGTGGAAAGGGAGAGATTGAGAGAGAGTGTGTATGTTCAGGGATGCGATAAAGAGACATATAAGGAGTGATGGAGAAGAGGGGGGAGATAAGGAGAGAGAAGGAGAAAGGGAGGGATATAGTAACATATTTGGAGAGCGAGATAGAGTGATGGGTGAAGAGAGAGGATTGGAGGAAAGAGATAGAGATAGAGAGGATTGAATGGAAAAGAGAGAGAGAGAGAGAGAGAGAGAGAGAGAGAGAGAGAGGGAGGGATAGAGAGATGGAGTTGGAGGGGGAGAGAGGGAGGGAAGAAGAAATAAATAGAGAGTGAGTAGTGGAGAGATAGGGGGAGTGACAAGGGAGAGATGGAGATAGAGTGTGTATGTTTGGGGGTGAGATAAAGAGACAAACAAGGAGATATGGAGAGAAGAGGGGAGATAAGGAGATACAGAGGCATATAGTAACAAAGTTTTAAGGTGAAGATATATATATATATATATATATATATATATATATATATATATATATATATATATATATAGAGAGAGAGAGAGAGAGAGAGAGAGAGAGAGAGAGAGAGAGAGAGAGAGAGACAATAATAAAGACATAGAGAGTGAAGGGTGGAGAGAGAGAGAGAGTGATAAGGAAGATGGAGAGAGAGGGAGAAACGATAGCAGGAGGGAAGAGAGATAGAAGCATGGGAGAGAGGGGGTAAGGGGAAGAGAGAGAGAGAGAGAGAGAGAGAGAGAGAGAGAGAGAGAGAGAGGAGGGAGTGATAGATAAATAGATTGGAGAAAGAGAGTGTATGTTTTGGGGTTGATATAGAGAGAGAGGGAGATATAGATATATATGGAAGGTGAAGAGAAAGACGAGATATATGGAGACAAGGAGGGAGGGACAAATAAATTGATAGATATGAAGTAAGAGAGCGTGTGCGTTTGGCGGGGTGAGATAAAGAGACAATGAAGGAGATATGGAGGAAGATATAAATATAGATGGACAGGAGAGAGAGGGAAGAAGATTTCTTGTAGTAGATGCATTGATTTCAGTGTAGATGGTGATTTCTAATCCTATTTTATTTATTTCACTAGATGCATTGATTTGAGTGTAGATGTTGATTTCTAATGATATTTGATTACTTGCAATAGATGCATTGATTTCCTTGTAGATTATTTCTAATCTTATTTGATTGTTTACACTAAATGCATTGATTTCAATGTAGATGATGATTTCTAATCCTATTTGATTGCTTTCACTAGATTCATTAATTTCAATGTGGATGTTGATTTCTGATTATATTTGGTTGCTTCCACTAGATGAATTGATTTCAATGTTGACGATTTCTAATCCTATTTGATTGCTTGCACTAAATGCATTGATTTCATTGTAGATAGTGATTTCTAATCCTATTTGATTGCTTGCACTAAATGCATTGATTTCAATGTAGATTGGTGATTTCTAATCTTATTTGATTGCTTCCACTACATGCATTAATTTCAACGAAGATGTTGATTTCTAATTATATTTGATTGCCTTCACTAGATGCATTGATTTAAATGTAGATGATTTATAATCCTATTTTATTTTTTTCACTAAATGCATTTATTTCAGTGTAGATGGTGATTTCTAATCCTATTTGATTGCTAGCACTACATGCATTGGTTTCAGTGTAGATGTTAGTTTTTTATTATATTTTACTACTTGCACTAGATGCATTTATTTGAGTGTAGATGTTGATTTCTAATCCTATTTGATTACTTGCATTAGATGCATTTATTTCATTGTAGATGTTTTTTTCTAATCTTATTTTATTTCTTGCATTAAATGCATTGGTTTCAGTCATTAAGGGAATTTTGAGGTCTCAAATGGGCCTCCTAAGGAAATTATAAAATAATAGTGGAAATAATAAAATAGGATTTGATTACATCGTCAAATTTTAGAGGGAAAAAAGAAAAAACTACTTTTTCAACTGGTATTTTGAACTGATCTCTCTAAGTTTTTACTCAAATTTCGAGCAGGAATACTCGTTAGTTGAAAATTTTGATTCTCCATCCAAGGAGTACCCATGTTGCATACTTATGATGGACTCTAATTCTCCATCACGTCTTTTCATGTATTTCTCATTTTTCGTGTAGGAGGGTCCATCAAAAGTATGAAACATGGGTACTCAATAGATGAGGAATTAAATTTTTCATCCAACGAGTATTACTACTCGAAATTTGAGTAAACCCTTAGGGAGATAAGTTGAAAATACGAGTTGAAAAGTAGTTTTATTATTTTATTGTTTTTTATTGTTTTTAATTTTTTACTCCAAAAATGGTGCATCATCCCCCATGGTTGACATCATCATCTTGAATCCTACTGGTTCTCATAAAGTTTATTTTGGTTGCACATTTTTATTAGGAGGCCCATTTTAGACCTCAAAATTCCCCTAATGGTATATGTCGATTTATGATTTGGTGTAATTGGATGTATGATGGTACATTAATTTTAAAGTCATTGGATTAATAGTGTGCAATGATTTCAGTGTAAACACAAAAAATTATAGACAATGTACATTGATTTTTGTGTTATAGTAATTAAACCTATTAATATTGGAGAGCAAGAGAGACAATGTATGATGTTTACTACAACGACTCGAGCTAAATATTTAAATGGTTTACGATTCCAACTGTAATTTTCATATAATCAATATAGAAATATGACAAAACTAACAAGAGTGAAAATAAAATTAGTAGAATAAAATAGTTTAAGATTGATCACAATGAAGACTATTTGTAATTGACTACATTCTTATTATTCACAATTTCTATCATTCAATATTATTACATTGTCACTTTGCATTCAATTTTTTTATTTCAGTGTTTTTCATCATTTGTTGGGTATGTGTTATATTCTTTCCACGATTAGCCCCACACGCTGTATGTTGCGTCGGGCGTAGCTGGGGGGTCACGAGGAGCGAAGCAGTCCCCACCGTTGGGGTCCGGGGCATCGCCCCGCCAAAATTGGTTTTTGTGCGGACCCACTCATAGGCGGATCCGCCCATGGTTTTGTGCATGGTTTTGCACATGGTTTTGGGGTTCGATGGTTTTCGGCCCCTGGTATTTTTGTAGATCCGGTCAAGGGAACTACGGTTATGTTCTAATCCAGGGTTAATGGATTGGGGTTTATGTATGCTTCGGCATGTATATATATGTGTTGTAACACTAAAAGGAATATAATGAAAAATCAAGCTGGTCGTCCCGATTTGGGATCCAGGGAAAAAATCTCTGTGTTTATCTGTTTTATGTTTTATGCTCTTGCTATTGTTTATTTTCTGTTATAAGATTCGTGTGTAGATAATTTCTGTTCAGGGTTAAAACCTACATCATTAAAGTTATTTTACAATATTAATCATAGAAAACTAAGGTAACTAATAAAATAAAAAATTTAAATGACTCAATAAATCTCAGACATATTTAGCATGTTTAAAATGACTATATTAATATTAGATGTATTTACATATTATTGATAAAATTAATCATATGTTCCACATATTATCGATAGGTTTTCCTTGGTCGCACATGACTAAAAGCAGCCTAGATCCATATTAACTCCAAATCTGTCAAGCATTGAGAGGGATCAAATCTCTCCAGGTGCAAAACTTTCCTCAAGTTTTTCACTAAAAAAAAGGCTTGCACCTCGAGAGATTTGATCCCTCTTGGCGCTTAATGGATCTGGAGTTAAGATGGATCTAGGCTGGTTATATTTAAAATAATTCCAACTTTTTATCTATAACTCAACACTTCTATTGACTTCATTAACCAATGAACCTATGAATATAATATTTTAATTAAATAATTATATTTAAAACTCTAACTTTTTATCCCTAACTGAACACTTCTATTGACTTAATTAACTAATGAACCTGAATGGAAGTTTTCCCCCTTCACCATATTGGACACTCCAACTTTAATGGAACCACAAAAACCACACTACATGTCAGTCACAATAATATTATATGAAAACCAATATATATAATGCTATCCATCCAGTGGATAGCACAATATATATTGGTTGCAATGTTCAATTGTGGTGCCCATCACAATGGAATCGGTTATTTCTATTTCAAATAAAGAAAAGTGCACTCGTGATGTGACGACATAGTTCACATTTCAGCCCATTTTGGTCCCACCTAGTATAAGGAGACAACATTTTTGGTGGGGAACAATGGAAATTTATTTATAATTTTTACTCAATTTTGGTAGAAATATTTAAAATCAACTATCAAGTTTCAATATTTGAAAATGTTCTTCAATTGTGTATTGAATAATCTTCTATGTGTTGATTAATCCTTCTCCTTGAAGAGAAGCCTGGGACCTTCTCATAGTGGAATATAATCCTACCCAGCCTAACAATAATAATGTAAGGTCACAACCGTAACAATAGTGGGATTTTATGGGGAAAAATAATAAAAATATGGGAACTACAGGGGTACAACAATAGCAATAAGGGGGCTACACTAACAAAAATAAGGGACTACACTAGTAATATAGGTACCTAACATGCCCCTCTCCTTAAAAAAATTGTTGTCCTCAATGCTTGAGTAGTTCTCGATGCTTTTGTATAAAATTATCATCCTCCCATGTGGAATCTTAAATGGGTAAGTTCTTCCACTTGATGAGATACTCTAAAATTGATCGATTTCGTAGCTGTTGAGTTCTTATTTCTGTGACTGCTTCAGGTTCCAATATGATTTTTCCTTCCTCATCAAGTTCTGGAAATATTATTTGAACTCGAATTTTGTCACCTATAACCTCCTTTAAGCATGAAACATGAAAAATTGGGTGCACTCGAGAAGAAGAAAAAAGCTCCAATTTGTATGACATAGTACCAATCTTTTGCAACACCTTGTAAGGACCATAGTACTTTGGCGATAATTTCTTATCCTTCTTAGCTTGCTTTTAAGGGACAATTGTTTGTATGGTTGTAGCAGTGAAAATACCCAGTCTCCTACACCAAAATTTCTCTCGCTGCGATGTTTATCTGCCTGTTGTTTCATTTGATGCTCGGGTGCTCTTCCACTACTTGAACCTTAGAATTTTTTCTTAAAGATGATGTGATGAACGGTGGATGATATCCATAAAGTGCCATAAATGGGGTCATTTTTTCTATAGTATGGAAGGAAGTGTTATACCACCATTCAACCAGAGGTAACCACTTGACCCATTATGTTTTTTTATCAGCTACAAAAAAACGAAGATATCCCTCCAAATATTTGTTCGCTATCTCAGTTTTCCCATCGGATTGAGGTTGATAAGTGAGCTATGAGTTAGTTGAGTACCCAAAAAAGAGAATAATTTTGTCCAAAAGTGAAAATAGGATCTCTGTCACTTACAATAATCTTTGGGCTTCCATGTAGCTTTTGAATTTTTTCCATAAATGCAGTAGAAACTATACTTGCTTTGAATGGATGAGATAAGGCACAAACGTGTGCATACTTGGTAATTCTATCAACTACGACCATGATGACACTCTTTCCTTCGGGCTTAGGTAAACTTGTAATAAAATCCATTGAAACCTCCTCCCAACATTGACTTGGAATGGATAAAGGTTGTAGCAGACTCGAGGTATTAATTGTCTCAACTTTATTTTGCTGCAAAATAAAACATTCTGCCACAAAATTTTGAATATCATATTTAAGGCCATCCCAAAAAAATTCCTTCTTCATTATGTGGCAAGTTTTTAAAAATCCTGAGTGTCCTCCTAAGGGAGAGGTGTGAAATTCCAAATAATCTTTTGTTTTAGTTGTGAATTCTTACAAATATATAAGTGATCTTTGTACTATAAGAAATATTTTTTCCAACTAAATGTATAAGATGCACTGGGATCTTGCTGCAACTTTTGAATGCGTTTCCACACTTCTTCGTCATTATTCCATTCTTCCATTCTTCCCTTGCTTTAGTTATCCAATCTGGTTGGATAATAGAAATGGCACAAAGCAATGCTTCCACCTCCTCATCTTTTCTTGAGAGTGCATCTACAACCACATTTAGCTTCCCTTTTTTGTAGATGATTTCAAAGTCGCAACCCAACATCTTTGTGACCCATTTTTGCTGCTCTTCTGAAGATAGTATTTTTTCCAAAAAGTATTTAATACTATCATAATAAAATTTTACCTTGAAGTGTCTTCCCATTAGGTAATATCATCATTTCTTTAGTGCATGCAGTATTGCCAACATTTCCTTCTCATAAATATCTTTTTGTAAACACTTTCCTTTGATTGGACGGATTTCAAAAGCTATGGGTCTTCCTTCTTGCATTAAAACAACACCAATTCCATTTCTAAAGGCATCACATTCCACAATAAAGGTTTTTGTGAATTCTGGCGTAGCTAAGACCGGTGCTTGGCACATTGCCTCTTTAATATGTTTAAAGGCCTTAGTTGCTTCAGGAGTACATGAAAATTCATATTTATTCAATAATGTTGTTAGAGGTGCTGGTATTCTCCCATAATTCTTAAAAAACTGCGATAATTTCCTGTTAACCTGAGAAATCCTCGCAACTGCTTTATGGTTGTGGGGAATTTCCATTCCTTAATGGCTTTAATTTTGTTAGGGTCTACCTTAACACCCTCTTGAGATACAATATGACCCAGATATTCCACCTCTTGTAATCCAAAGAAACATTTGGAGGTTTTTTCATATAATTGTTTCTCCTCCAATTGTTTGAGCACATTGTCAATATGTTGAACATGATCCTTCCAAGACCTATTGTAGATTAGTATATCATCAAAAAATACTAACAAAAATTTTCTAAGGAAGGGTTTGAAAATGGAATTCATCAACCCTTGAAATGTATAAGGTGCATTGGTAAGGCCAAAAGGCATGACCAAAAATTCATAATGACCCCCATGAGTTCGAAATGTTGTTTTCGAAATATCTTCAGTCTTCATTCTAATTTGATGATATCCTGAACAGAGATCCAACTTGGTAAAATAAATTGCTCCATGTAATTCATCCAATAATTCATCAATTATAGGAATGGGAAATTTATCTCTAATAGTGAGCTTATTGAGATCCCTATAATATGGACACATGTGCTATGATCCATCCTTCTTGTGCACCAATACTTATGGAGTAGAGAAATAAATTTGACTAGGCTGAATTATACCAACCTCTAACATTTTTGCAATCATATGTTCAATTTCGCTCTTTTGGACATAAGGATATCTGTAAGGCCTGATGTTTGGAGGAATAATTCTTGGAATCAAATGAATATCATGATCATTATCATGAATAGGTGGGGGTCCTTTAGGAGTTTCAAACACCTTCGAATGATTGTCCAAGAACTTTTGGAGATCTGGAGAAATAGATTATTTTGATGTTGGAACTTCTAGTGAGCATAATTACGCAATTACGCCTCGTTGTTATTTATTCAAAAGATTTGTCATGAAATTAGAGCTTATTATCTTTCCTAGCTTCCCTGCAATACTCCCTAATTCAACTTCTCTTCCTTCTGAAAAAAATTCAAGAAATTTTCTTGAAAATTAAAATCTACCATCCCCAAAGATTATAACCAATGTAGTCCTAGTAAAACATCAACACCTCCCATTGGAATGGAAAATATTGGACTATTAAATACATATTCCCCTATGATTAGCTTGATATTATGGCACTTTCCAGAGAAATTTATAGTTCCTCCATTTACAACCATCACTTGACACACTGGTGCTGGGTATATGAAGCAATTCAATTCCTTGGTTACCTTATAATGAATAAAATTATGGGTACTTCCTGAATCAATCAACACTATTACATTTTTCTTCTTGACATGTCCTTCTATCTTGAGATTGATATTACATTAAGGATATGGTCGGACTCATTTCTTATTTTTCTAGGATTGGTTCCTGGTGTATATCCTGTTTTTGAAGTTTCTTGTTCATTTTCTTCCTCCTCTTCACAACATATATAAAAAATAATTTCTTCTTAGCACAATTATGACCTTCAGTGTATTTTCTATCACAACTGTAGCAAAGCCATTTTTCTCTTTTTTCTTCCAATGGTTGTGATGTCAACGTTGTAGGTTGTGGAAGTCTAGGAGTAGCAACACTTCAATCTTTATAGATGTGAGTAGTAGGCTTCCTTGTATCCATAGTTTTACTTTCAATTTTTATTGCCAACTTGAATGTCTTCTCCAATGAAATAGGTTCCCAAAGGTGAACCTAATGTTGGATATTATCCTTTAAAGTCCCATTGAAGACATCAATGATGTGTTCCTCTGGAATATCAGTTACCCTTATATTCAATTTTGGAAGTCCTCAATGTGCTCCACCATTGAACCATTTTGTTTGATAGTTATGAATTGGCTAAATAAGGTGTTTCTCTTTGTATCTTCATAATGTGTTATCCTTTCATTCATAAAAATTTACCAAGTGACAATTTTTTTACGAGGGAAAACCAATGATACCATACAAATGTATTTTGTTTTTAAATATAAAGTTGCAATGCATACCTTTTGTGTATTTTGCACATTATGGATATCAAAATATTGCTTCATCTATAGTATCCATGTTACAGAATCCTTGACATAAAACTTCCTCATATCGATCTTTGGAATATGGTGGATCTTGAATCCAACATTAGAGTCTATGAAATCATGATTAACATTTCTTTTTTTCTCATAATGAGTTTTCTCTACTACCTTTTCACCATTAGGAAGATTTTATTGTAGCAACTTTTCCAAACCTTCCTTCAAACCTTCCATGTATTTCTTCAAATATTCCATGTTTCCTTCTATATCATCGATCTTAGCTTCCATGCCATCCAACTTAGTTTCTACACCATCCATCTTAGCTTCCACGTGATCCATATTAGCTTCCATGCCATTCTTCAAACCATCCATCTTAGCTTCCACACCTTTCTTCAAACCATCCATATTAGCTTCCACGCCTTTCCTTAAACCATCCATTTCATTTTTTGTTACTCTTGCGAGAGCGAAATTTGATGCATTCGGTCTTGTAATTTTGATATATGATGTTGCACTTATTCCTCTTAATGAGTCATAGTAGAGACTTCTAAGGGATTAATGGGTGTTGAATTATTGTTAGGGGGTATTTTAGAACCCAATACTGATATGTATGATTCAATTTTCCCTTGGAATCACTTCAAACTGATTTTTCAAACAAGACTTATGCAATTTTTTTTAAAAAATACACACGTTTTTCTTTCTTTTGAGGAACTTGATATTGAAACTAATGTATCTTTGTAATTTTGGATCCCCGATCTTTGAGCTTCAGTCATATAGTATTCCTCTGAGTCTTATTTCCAATGCCATAGGTTAGACTTGGTTTGGATTCTTCAATATAAATTTATGCCCGATCTCCCAGAATGACTTAATTATGGAATCGTTCAGTAGAGAAAACTTGTATGGCATGCCACAAGTTCTTGTTCCCTCCTTCAGTTCTAAAATTGACACAAAGGAAACTAAAGTACATGTAATTTCAGCCACTTTTTATAAAATTCCAATCCGATGATCAGAGAGATAGTTATGATGATTTTCCCAAGGTCACCTCTTTGAGATGAAATTCAGGAGCCTGCAAAAACCCTAACTTTCACAGATCATATCTCCAAAAATATTACGAACCAAGATCTAAAATTTTTACATGACGTTCTTCAGGCTATCTTCACAAATGGGTTTTTTTTAGCGTCTGAACCTTCTTATAAAAAATTTTATAGCGACAATACCATGATGACCTGTTTGAAGCATCGAAACCCTATAATCAAATCTCTGATACCAAATGTTATGAAACCAGCTCCAAAAATAGAAGAAAAGAGAGATCAACACCTTACAGATCATCCACTTCGATGGAGAAACATTATTTACATTACATAATTGAAAATTCTTGGATGATAGAAATGACAAAACCTCCTTTCTATATATAAGAGTCCATGGGGTCACAATATAATCCTAGCCGACCTAACAATAATAATGTAAGGGCTCAAAAATAACAATAGGGGGATTTTATGGGGCGCAATAATAACAATATGGGGACTATAGGGACACAACCATAATAATAAGGGGGTTACACTAACAACAATAAGGGACTACACTAGTAATATAGGGACCTAACATAAAATGAACGTCGTCACATTCAGTTAGTGAAAGAAGATACAAATAAACAATATTCTTGGTTCAAAATAATAGAGAATGAGAACGAAATAAGATTGCAACATGTTATTTTTCCCCTCAAGTATCAAAAACTTACAAAAATAAGGGGTTGGATAGAAAAGATCTGTATGCAGCTTTAAAGTAAGATATTTCCACATATTCTAAACAGGGAGAAGTTCTTTTATTAGGAGATTTCAATGCTAGAACAACAAATCAACAATCTAGTATTATTTGTTGCAAGGAGGATCACTATCCTATTTGGCTCAATGAAGAGGAGAATTCTCGATGGTTGTGATCTGAATATGATCGATTAAAGTGCTGAGGTAGTTTTGATTAGTTTTTCCTTTATATTGATTGTTAACTGAAGAAATATTTTAAGTGAAAGACGACGTAAACTAGTAGCAAATAAATGATTAAATCACAGCATAAAATAGAGGGAAGAAGAAGCAAACAATTGATTACAGAGTTCGTCCCTAGTGGACTACATCTCCGGGTCCACTTTCAAGTGGGCGTCTGCTTTATTAGGATTGATCGTGAGGAATTTAATTACATAGAAATGAATTAGAATGACTGTGCTCACAGGCACTTCTAGACTCTGTAAATTGAAATTACTCTCTCTCATTTTTCCGATGCCTGTCTTTGCGCTCAATTCTGACACCCGACGGTCAAGCAATGTTGCAAAAAAAATTGTCTCTCTCTTGCTAAAAACTGAATTTCAAAACATCCATGTCCTCAATGAAAATTTTTTCATGGTTTTTATAAGCTAAAATTGAACCTTTGAATGCCAAATTTAGAAGATGGTTGAGCAAAATTTGTGATAAGGGTCTCGAACCCTATCTCCATATTCAATACCTAGGATAAAGGTGTTGAACTTAGAGCTGAATTAAAATAAAAAAACCCAAAATAAACTATATGATAAAATTTCTTAGCCACAAAAATAGTTAACCAGGCAGATATTGATTGATTCTGCATGTGAACAAATGGGCGGACATGTTGGTTCTGGTGGTTACAGTTGATCCAATTTTATAATTATTAAAATTGTATCGAAATTACCCAAACGACCAAGATGGTTATTTGGAATTGGTAATTATCGATTATGTAATAATTTAGGTATTGATCAAGATGTTCATCAAATTTGTGAGCTCAAATGTTCGACATCGACTTCAGATTCTACTCCAGCAAATATGTTTCAAAAGCGCCAATCAAGACATCTTCAAGTTGACCTGCAATAGAAACAACAAAGTTTGTTAAAGACCTATGTAATAAAACTTGTCCTAAGTCTTAATTGTAAAGGTAAAAAATGTTCATAGTCTGCTTTTGTAAACCTTAATGGATAAAAAAGATCCTAAGGTAAAAAGGACTAAGTCCTAATTCCTAGGTTTAAGTCCTAAGGACTAGCGCTAAGTGTCAAATGAACACACACTTAATTTGTTGTAAAGGCCTAAATCTATTCCTAGGACTAAATTTCAATCAAATTCTTAGCACAAAGTCTATGGTCTTAAAGTCCTATTCCTAATTTTCATAAACTTATGGACTTAAAACCTCCTAGAAATTTTTTTTAAACCATAAACCTTTTTTTTATTAAGGTTCGGATGGTGGGTAGGAAACCCATGATATAAAGTTTTATATTAAGGTTTGATGTAATGATGTAAAACCTTAATATAAGGTTCAGGAGATGGGTTTGAAAAACTTAAGTGATAAACCCATAGTGCAAAGGATTTCAGACTATGTATAAAGTTCGGAAGTTGGGTTTTCATAAACCTTAATGTAAGGTTCGATGTTTATAAACCTATGGCAAGGCACAAAGGGTTCGGGTAATATGGTAATAAAACCATAGTGCAATAGAGCTTGAGTTATGTTTTAAAACATTGTAAATAAACTCCCACAGTGTTATGTAAACTACGTGGCAGTAAAACCGTGTCGAAGTGTTATGACCAGAGTTTTGAAGACCACAGCGGAAATTTGTATGACCGTTGATGTAAAACCGTGTCGGAGATATGTTATGTGACAAGCTTGTACACCAGCATGGGAATGTTGTATGGATATTTGTTACAACACAGAACCGTCGGGTAGATAAAACACAGGTGGCCAGTTGCAGTTATACCAACGCCTATTCACATGTGCGGTCAACCTTTCTCCGCATCGTCAGCCTGACCGCCAGCAGTCAGAGTATATCCAAAGTTTATTTGTGGGTTTTCTGATTTAATGTCAGTGCTAAAGTTGTAAATTTTAATCCCTAGGAATGTGATGATAGGGATTCGATCCTTTTCATAAATGTTTTCTCAACTTATTTCAGATGTGGCTTCGAAGCACTCGAGTTCCAACCATTAAATCATGAAAAAGTTTATCATTAAGCCTAAATTGGTATGCAAATGGATATGCATGTTATCCAATAATTAAAACAAATCCCTTATAATCTAAGTGACAGTAAGGAAGGCATAAACCTTTGGGATTCGGATTAATCAAAGGAGGAAGCCTAATTTGTATTTGTTATAAAAAGACTTGAAAATTTCACTTTCGAGGGAGAACTCGAGAGAGAGACCTTATGAAACGAGAGAGTGTTGAGAGAGAGACCTCATGAGAGGATGTTAAGGAGAGTTTTCCCTACTTCAGTAATAAGTAGGCACTCTTAAGAAGGCAGAAGATATAATTGGTGGAGAGTTTCTCATTGCAAGTTTATTGAAGGAGCGAAGGCCATCCTACTTGCATAAAGATAGTATCGAAGTACGTTGATGATTGATGAGATCAACTTCGACTTTCTAAAACTCTTTTAGCCACCATACAGTCAAAGGTCCATAAAGCTTCAGTTCCTTAGTTTGTTTTTAATGTGCAAATCATCCATGTCTTTTCTTAAGTGTTGAAAGAAAAGAGTTGTATCAGTTATCCTATTCAAGGGATGGTCCATATCTACAACATTAGTAGTGCAACTGATGATTCATTGTAGCATATTTCTCTTGGCTTGAAGGATACAATGGATGCACAATTATGAGGCGGACCCAGAGACGTAGTCTAGGAGGGATGAACTCCATCACAAAATTCTTTTTCTTATGGTATTGCTTATGTGATTGATGTGAATTTATTAAATCTAAACACACATGGATTATTTCATGTCTAAACAGTTAATACAGATAATACTGTTTAGTAATACTGCAAATCACAATTTGTACAAGGACTAGGAAAGATCTTGGTAAATTTACACATTTTAATAATCTGAGTGTTAATCTCTATAAATTTCTAAAGACAGAGTCTGTAGAGGGCCAGGTAGCCTCTCTATCTCATCCTTTCTTTAAGGGTGACATATCCAGTAAATTCCTCTACAATCTATCTCTGTATTAGAACTAAGTAACTTAGGTCATTTTGAAATCAAGTGGTATCGGAGCAGCTAGTTCTTTGTAGGCACAAGATGGGCAAGAACACTTGCGAGCTGTCAACTTGTCAAAACTGCGAATTGTTAGGGCATGTTCAAGAAAATTGTCCAATGCTTCCAAAGGAAACAGTACCGACACCAACAGCCCAGGAAGAATCCAAGTAACCTGTTGGAGAACAAACAAGTTCTGAATGGAATTGGGCAGACTTCATGCCTTATGATTAAATGATTTTGTAATATCTAGATCTAGTAAAGCTGTAACTAGGATTCTAGAATTGAATTTGTTTTCCAAAATATTGTAATAAAACTTTTGGAGAACCAAAAGTTCTTAATTTGGGAGGTGTGATCTAATTTTAGAATTATTAAAATTGTATCGAAATTACCCAAACGACCAAGATGGTTATTTGGAATTGGTAATTATCGATTATGTAATAATTCAGGTATTGACCAAGATGGTCATCAAATTTGTGAGTTCAAATGTTCGACATCGATCAACATCGACTTCAGATTCTACTCTAGAAAATATGTTTCAAAAGCGCCAATCAAGACATCTTCAAGTTGACCTGTGACAGAAAAAACAAAGTTTGTTAATGACTTGTGTAATAAAACTTGTCCTATATCTTAATTGTAAAGGTCAAAATTTTTTATAGTCCGCTTTTGTAAACCTTAATGGATAAAAAATATCCTAAGGTAAAAAGGACTAAGTCCTAAGTCCTAGGTTTAAGTACTAAGGACTAGCGCTAAGTGTCATATGAACACACACTTAATTTTTTGTAAAGTCCTAAATCTATTCCTAGGACTAAATGTCAATCAAAGTCCTAGCACAAATTCTATGGTCTTAAAGTCCTATTCCTAAGTTTCATAAACTTATGGACTTAAAACCTCCTAGCACAATTTTTTAAACCATAAACCTTTTTTTTATTAAGGTTCGGATGATGGGTAGGAAACCCATGATATAAAGTTTTATATTAAGGTTCGATGTAATGATGTAAAACCTTAATATAAGGTTCGGGAGATGGGTTTGAAAAACCTAAGTGATAAACCCATAGTGCAAAGGATTTCAGACTATGTATAAAGTTCGGAAGTTGGGTTTTCATAAACCTTAATGTAAGGTTTGATGTTTATAAACCTATGGCAAGGCGCAAAGGGTTCAGGTAATATGGTAATAAAACCATATTGCAATAGAGATCGGGTTATGTTTTAAAACATTGTAAATAAACTCCCACAACGCTATGTAAACTGCGTGGTAGTAAAACAGTGTCGGAGTCTTGTGACCAGAGTTTTGAAGACCATAGCGGAAAGTTGTATGACCGCTGATGTAAAACCGTGTCAGAGATATGTTATGTGACAGGTTTGTAAATCGTGGCGGGAATATTGTATGGAAAGCTGTTACAACGCAGAACCATCGGGAGAATAAACCATAGGTGGCCAATTGCAATTATACCACCACCTATTCACATGTGCAGTCAACCTTTCTACGCACCGTCAACCTGACCGCCATCAGTCAGAGTATATCCAAATTTTATTTGTGGGTTTTCTGATTTAATGTCAGTGCTAAAGTTGGAAATGTTAATCCCTAGGAATGTGATGATAGGAATTCAATCCTTTTTCATAAATGATTGCTCAACTTATTTCAGACGCGGCTTTGAAGCACTCAAGTTCTAACCTGTTGATGGGAAAATTTGTCCGGCCAACAGTAGGGGATCTCCCCGGTAGAAAGTCCCAATTAGACCTAGAACCGTTTGGAGTAGGGATCCCGTACGGGGTGTGGGTCCGGCTACCACTTAAGACGCCTTCCCTTAGGTCTCAAAAGAAACTGTTTGAACCTGCGGACATACACTTATTCACATGATACATAATACAGGATTGATGCGTTAGACATGAATCAAACACTATGCGTAGCAAGATTATAAATAAAGCATGTACACCTCAGGAGATGTCATTAGCAACACATCTTTGGGGGTAATGCTTATAAGGTAGTTTGACCACAAAAGAAATAGTTCTTTATGATGAGATATCCCTTTACTTCTGAAAGATAAAACGAAATGCTAACAAAATAGTTCATTAACATTCATTAATAGAGCAGATGATAAATTGAACATCATTAATACAACACAGATAGTCGTGACGCATAAATGATGACATGAAGAGTGCAGCTTCATTAATCATAGGATGTTCTGAAACTGTACAAGGAATACACACAGTGTTCGCACAGCAAAACACATCATAACCATAGGGTGTGTTAACAAGAATCTGTATTCATATGTACAAGAGTATAATCTTTCAATACAATGCCATGTAGCTCTTGAGTTTCCAAAAAGAAAAGCCCCTTATTGCTTTCCCCATGGGGAGTTTTATAGCACAAAACTTGCCCTTTGGGCTTCCCGAATTTTCGCCTGCCTTCCTGTTGAGTTGCCTCGCGACCTTGAAGAGGTTGCGACCTGCGACCTGTCTGGTATGTGCGACTTGCGACCTGGATAGGCAGTGCGACCTGCGACTTGGATAGACTGCGACCTGCGACTTGTCCGCGTGGTGCGACCTGCGACCTACCTCTAACTGCTGCTCATGACTTGCTGCTACCGGGCTGTGGAGATGGACGCGCAATGTTCAGGTCAGGGGCGTCAATCTGTTGCTCCTTGAGAAAATCTTGCCATGTCCGGTACTCTACTGCTATGGGGGAAACCAGAGGAACTTCCTCCTTCAACCGATGCATGCATTCCAAAGAATTTGGTACTAAGGTTTCCCTTTTCTGTGAGATCTGGTTTGAAAGCGAGGCAAGCTTGGTATAAATCCAAGCTAGAGTGGCAATAAACTAACTCAGATGTTCTTGAGAGGCTGAGGGCTCGGGAGCAGCAGCGGCTTGCTTGATAGGCTGCAAAAATGACTGGATGTCCTGATCCACTTGTTCCCAGGTTTTCTCTTCGTCCAATGCCCCAAGCGACGGAATGTGGTGCAAAGTGTGCATCGAGTCGATACCGCTGATCAGGTGGTTGTATGAAGACATTACTTTGTCCAGGTCCTTAGATAGTTTGTCCTTAGATTGTATTTCCATACGGAGCTGAACCTTAGCATCCTATGTATGAATCCAATCCCTCTTGGGCAAATTTTCAGGTGCCTGAGGGTATTGTACTGTCCAGCCCATCATTCTGTCTAAGGCTTGTGAGGCCTCCCTGAGCTGCTCGTGCTTTTGCTTGGTTTCCACTCGTGCTCTTACCAGTGGGGCGACTGTTTGTTTGATGGTGAACATTTCTCCATACACCTGCCTCATGGTTACTTCTAACACTTCACACTCTTTAAAAATGGCCAGTGGGACTTCATTTACCGGTGGAGTCTGGTTTCGGAGTTGTTGAACTTCTGCTCTCAACTCTGATTTCTCCTGTTCTGCTTTTTTCTCGCGATGCTCAGCTGCTTGCAGTCTATTTTGTAGAGAGACTATTTCTCTACTCATTCTAGTTATGTTCTCTTCCGTGGCTGCGGCGAAAGCAGTGCCCGCCGATGCTATCATTACCGGATTAGTCCTGGTGTCAAGGACTATGTCTTTGCCTGTTGCAACTGTGGATGTGGCAGAGGGACTTTGCGCTAGAGATCTTCTTTTTTCTTGCCGGATTTTGAAATAGAATTGATCGAATGTGAGTCTGGTGAGGTCGAATACATCCTCTTCCTGCCCCTGGGGGGATCTAACATCAGAAAGCTTGGTACTGCCCACAGGTATCTCGAGGGGAGTTACCTCGATGTCTTCCAGCATGTCATCCTCCCTTTCTTCTGTGTTCTTTTCCTCTTCTTCCTTTCGCCGACGTTCAGCTTCTGCTGCTGCTTCTATTTTGGCCTTCCTCTTTCCCTCAGCTGCAGCAGCCTGTTCGGCCTTCTTTTGGCGCTCAGCCTCTGCTTTGTCCAGCTCTGCCTTGAGTGCTCGTTCTGCTGCGGCCTGTGCCTCCTTTTCTTTCCTGGCCTCCTTGGCCTGCTTCTTCTTCTGTGTTGCTGTTGCACTCTTCTGGCATGCTTCTTTGTCCTCTTTTATCTTCTTTTCTCTTTCTTGCTGGGCTTTTGCTTCTGCTTCTTTCTGTTGGATAGATGTAGTAAGCCCTGTGTTGGTCCGAGATTTCTTGGGTAAAGAGGAAGAGGAACCTCCTAACTGATGACTTCTGTCTTCTAGGCTCTGATCATCTGGATCTTCTTGGCCCACGTCTACTCCCGGAGCAAATTGTCTCTCAGCGTTATACCAGTTCCTTCTCTCATCTTTTGCCGGGCGCTCAATATGCTGATAAGTCCACTTGAATTTAGCTTTCAGGCAGTGCTCAGGAACTATTCTCTCCGGGTCATATGTTCGGTGTTCTAGCGCCCCAAGCTGATAGCTTTTCATTGCTTCTCCCTCTGCTGCTACTTCCATGAAGTCTTTAACTGTGCACGCGCCAATGGTGAGGGGTAGCGTGGGCCACCGCTTCTTTTTGCCTTTAGACAGGACGCTGGAGAAGCCTTGAGACATTTGGAAGCATACCTCCTGAATGAGCATTTTGTCTGTAACAAAGCGAGGCATAGCATGTGGCGCCCTGTAAGTTCCAAAGACTCGGATGAAGGTATATCTAGGGAAAGGGCACCAGTGTGCCACTTTGACTAGAGTCTCCTTGGCCCGCCAAGACATGCAGGGGGCGTCTTGGCCAAATAAGTGTCTATATAGAGAGGGGATAAATACTTGGGAGATCTGCTCTATATCCTGTTTGTACTTGGACTCCCAAAATACCCTGATTTACAGATGAATTGCGCGAGACTGCTCGAAATCCCAGTTGTGTGCCCATCCCTCAAATTGTACTCTTGCGCAGACAGCATCCAGTAGGTAAGAGGCCATGTAAAATTCGGAAGGCATTCCCTCATCTGGGGCCAATGTCGCGTTCAAGTTGGTCTGCATCGAAGTCATCAATATGCCCGCCCAGTTGAAACGGGTGCCATGTGTTGTCACATACTCCATGATAGTAGCCCAACTACCGCTGAAAGTGGAGCAATCCGGGCGCCCATAAAGCCTGCAAAGCATGGCGGCAACTAGTTTATAAACCTTTCTCAGGCTAGCCACCGGATATTCTTGGTCTTTCTTGACCTTAAACTTCTTGGGCTCTTCCCACCATGGTTTAATAGTATCAACTATCGGAACAGCGTGAGCAATAGCCCATTCTGGTGTGAAGTAATCATCTGGGCGAGGCAATGAGTAATAAAGGTGGGCATCCGCGCCTACGAGCGTAGCGAAAGCCCTGCCTTCGCTGTCTCGGACCACAAACTTCTTGGGATCTGTCTTTTGTATGATCCATTCTATGACCTCTGGACATGGAAATATGGTTGGATGCGCCCCTGCAAGATGTAGTTTGGACTTTTTGACTGCCAAGTATATTTCTCGGTCTGGGAGATCTTCCGGTATGGCGAACTCATGATACACTTGGTACCATCGCATGCTGTCTTCTTTTGCAAATGTACATAGTGTATCCCTATATATTGGGGGTGGGGATACCACGTCCAGCTCATCAATTTCTTCCACCACTTGCTTGTCCTTCTTCCTGGATAGCGGGGGTGCCATGTCACTAGAATCTGATAAAACAGGTATGCACTCTATGTCTTCTTGAAGTTCACCTGTCAAATTCATAAAGGAATCCCAAGATAAGAACGACATGATGAAATAAAACCAGTTACAGTTTAGTGATGAAATTTAGCTGGGACACATGTAAAACTGGGTTACTGGTTTACTGGGTCGCAGGGTCGCGGATTGCAAGAAGAGGTCTAGGCGCGACTTTGCGACCTTACGACTAGGTCGCAGGGTCGCGGGGTCGCAGATTATGAACACAGAGGAAAATGCGACCTTGTGACCTTGCGACTAGGTCGCTGGGTCGCTGGGTCGCAGATTCCAGTAATCTGAAGAAAATGTGACTTTGTGACCTAGCGACTAGGTCGCTGGGTCGCAGGTCGCGATAAGGCTTGCCGGGGGGTTTTTGTGCGCGCGCGGCCGTAAGGTTTCTTTTCTCCTACTGAGGAAGTATAAGTTGGCTGGGTCCAGGGAGAGCTGAGGAATGGCTGTTAGGAGAAAGGGACAAGGCCATGTGAAAATGAACCAGAAGTGTGATGAGTTTGGGCAGCTTTGATGAAGCAGGTTTAAACAAAACATTTAGAAATTGGAAAAGAAACAATGGTTCGTGCAAAGGGGGGAATTTAAAGGTCTGGGCAAGCATGCAATTGGCAAGAAATTTCTAGAAAGGAAACAGCAGGAGAGAAACGGCAACTTACCCGGGAAAATCGCGCCAGTCGACCTGTCAGAGCCGTTTTTTCCTATTCGCCGATTGTGAAAAATGCGACCTGGCGATCTCCCTTATATAGAAAGTCGCACGTGCGGGCAATAAATGCGGGGTCGCTGGGTCACAAGTTTCGTGATCTAGGGGATTCGCGACCTCGCGACCTTGCGACCTAGCGACCTGGGGTCGCGGAGTCACAAGCTCGCAAGGTCGCAGTTTTCTTTAAAATTTACATTTTGCGACCTGGCGACCTGGCGACCTGGGTCGCTGGGTCGCAAGGTCGCAGTTTTCTTTGAAGGTTACCATTCGCGACCTTGCGACCTGGCGACCTGGCGACTTGGGGTCGCAAGGTCGCAAGGTCGCAAGGTCGCAGTTTTCTTTAAAAGTGAACTCTGCGACTTTGCGACTTAACTTTTTTGATTTTATCTTGATTTTCCTCTAGCTTCAAGGTGCTCCAAAAATTTGAAATGGTAGTCTTTTTGGAGGGTGTTGTAGGGGCTACAAAAAATGGCGATTCACTGGACGAACTCAGAGTCTCTGCTGATGGTTAATCCTGGCGGGGGGAGGGAGGGGCCTATGCTGACTGTTTTCTTTTCCCTTGTGGTTGACATTTCCTAACTTTTGGCACCTTGCTGGGTTGCTTAATCTGCTGGCCTGTTTGGGCGCCGTTCAACCAAATTCATTTCTTCAGGTCTCCTGACTGGAAGGGTTGGAGAACTACAGGTGGCTACAGGGTCTGGTACGATTATTTTTTTGTCCTCATCGTGTTGCTCCGCTGCCAGCGAACCTCTCGGTCCCGGCGGAGTCACTGCCTAGGAATCGTGAACGTTGCTCCGATGCCAACGAGCCTGGTCAGTACCCCGGCGGAGTCGTTACATCACCTCTCTGCGCAGGAAGCCTTTCTCAATCCTTTACCCTTTATTAGTGTGCTATTGCACTTATTTTGAATGTGCCTGAGGCATTTATTTAGATGTGCTCGTGGCACTTATTTGAGATGGCAATTTAGCTTGGGTGGATGAGGGATCCCGACCTATTTTGCTTGCAGAGAGGTTGTTCCTGGTCTGGTATGAGGACTTTGGTTTTTCCCAGATACCCTGTCGTAGCATAGAGTACCTCTTTTCCCTTCTGGTCTGGTTAACACTACACTGCATTTTCTTTTGCGGACACCCTCTCAGGCTGGCGAGGTAAGCTTCCCGCTTGATGCCTCGAGTTCGGTGATATGCTGCCTTTAGGTGCAGAGAACAAGCAAGCTTTTGCTGCCTTTGAGTCTATCGGAAAGGGCTTTCCATCAGCATAGAACCTGTTGCAGTGTGCCAATTGCGTGGCTCTAACAAATCCTTCCTCAAAAATTTTATTACTATATTTTATTTTTTATTTTTTATTTTTTATTTTTTATTTTTTATTTTTTATTTATTTATTTATTTATTTATTTATTTTTTTTTTAACAAGTACGAGAGAAGAAAATATGGTACAATGATAATATAGCCCTCTAAGGGCAGCTAGGTGAAATAGTGTTTGAGGTCATGCCCATTTACTGGGAGGACCTCCACTCGTCCATCAAGGGTTTGCAATCTAAATGTGTGGGATCCTATCTTCTCATTAATTTGGAAAGGGCCTGTCCAAAGTGCTTGGAATTTGGAATGCTTCCCCTTTTCCTCATGGGCTTTATCCCACTTGAGGACCAGGTCTCCTACTTCAAAAATTTTGTTCCCTGCGGACTTTTTATCAAACCATCTTTTGATTCGGCTCTGATGGATGGCAAAATTTTCCCGGGTCTTTTGCCTTTCTTCCTCCAATTTCAGCAAGGTGTCGATTCGGTTCTGCAAGGTAGGGCACGGGGTACCATGACATTCTTGGGACAGTTGGAGGGCCGGGAGAGATAGATGAGAAGGGAGAACAGCTTCTTTTCCATACACGAGGAAAAATGGGGAGGTGCCTAAAGAGGACTTGGGAGTGATACGGTCAGCCCACAGTGCATTGTGAAGGGCATTGTGCCAGTTGCGTTGGTGGGATAGCAGGGTCTTCTTAATAATACGGATAAGATTCTTGTTAGTGGACTCAGCTAATCCATTTCCCTGGGGATAGTAATTTGCAGAATGTTTCAGAATAATACCATTTTCCAGCACAAAATCATATAATTTAAAAGATGAGAAATAAGTCGCATTATCGAAAACTAAAGAAGTTGGAACGCCAAACCTGGTAATGATGGAATGCGTGAGGAATTCTATTACCTCTTGATCATTGATTCGGCGTAAAGGTGTTGCTTCGACCCACCTGGTGAAGTAATCAGTAGCTGTAAGGATATACCGATGTTGTTTAGAAGAGTGAGGTGTGATTTCACCAATTACATCCAAACCCCACTGTTGGAAAGGTTCCTCTACTGCTACTGAGAGTAAGGGGGTGGCTGGCCGTGCTTCTCGGTTGGCAAACTTCTGGCACTGAATGCATTTCCGAACATATGCATGCGCATCTCTAAAAAGAGTAGGCCAATAGTATCTTGCGTGCATTATCTTATGGGCAGTAGTATCTCCGGCAAAATGACCTCCAGCTGGTCCGTCATGCAGCTCAGTTAAGATTTTCTGCGCTTCGTCGGTTTCCAAGTAGCGTAACAGGACCCCATCGTGGTGTTTCTTGAACAACTTACCTTGGATCAGTTGGTGAGATGCGGCTTTGAGTCTTATTGCGTGTTTCTGCCGGGCAGTAAGAGCAGGGTCCATGGTGCCTTGGGCCAAATATCTTGAAATGTCAGAATACCAAGAAGGGCTACTTTGCTGAGGCACATGGTCGCTCTGATACATGTCGATCTCTTGTTCCCAACATTCCTCTTCAATTTCATGAGCACTTGCGGCCTCTGCGGCCATTTGGCATAAGCCCTGTCCTTTAACGGTATGTGCCGGCTTAAACTCTAAATCGTACTCTTGCAAACAAGCCACCCAGTTGCTTCGCCTTTCGCCTAGCTCTTGCTGCACGAAAAGTGAGTGGACCGCTGGGTGTGGCACAAAAACCGTGACATGATTTTTCAAGATGTAGGGCCTAAAATGTTTTACCACCTTGTAGACCGCATAGGCTTGTTTCTCGATTTCTGGGTAATTCAACTCAGCTCCTTGTAAACCAGTACTCATGAAAGAAATGGGCCGTTCATCGTTGTTACCATCTTTTTGCGTGAGGACAGCCGCAAGCGAGGAGTCTGAAGCAAAAGTGTACAGGATGAAACCTTTACCAAAATCTGGACTTTGGAGGGAAGGAGTTTCTGCTATAGCCTTTTTGATTTTATCGAAGGCCTCTCTTTCTGGGGGATTCCATTGGAATACAACATTCTTTTTAATCATTCCCTGTAGTGGCCTAACTATCTGGGCGAAATCTGAGATGAATTTATGGACAAAATTGATTTTCCCCAGGAAAGATTGCATCGCTTTCTTGTTTCTCGGGGGAGGAATCTGAGCAATGGCTTTCGCCCATTCTGGATCAACCACAATGCCTTGCTTAGTGATAATGTGGCCTAGCAAGTTTCCCTCTGCCACAGCGAAAACGCTCTTTTTAGGGTTGAGCGATATTCCGTACCTTCTGCACCTCTCGAAGATTTGCTTGAGGTGGCGTAAATGATCACCCCTGCGTTTTGAAAACACAGTGACATCGTCCAAATAGACCACCACGCTCTGCCCTATTAAACCACGGAAGGCTATATCCATGGCTCGTTGGAAATTTTCCCCTGCATTGATCAAGCCAAAGGGCATGTGTCTGAAAGCAAAGGTTCCCCATTTGGTCCAGAAGGTGGTTTTCAGTCTGTCTGGTTCAACTACCAGCACCTGGTTATAGCCGGAGAAGCCATCTAATAGGGAGAACATCTCATATCCAGACACATCTTGTAATATTTGTTCCATGGGGGGCACCGGGTAGTTGTCTTTATTTGATGCCCGATTCAGATTACGGAAATCTACACACAAGAGGATCTCGCCAGACTTCTTTCGTACGGGTACCAAATTTGACACCCACGTGGAGTGACAAACTTTGAAAATAATGCGTGCATCCAAGAGCTTCTTAAGTTCCTTTAGAATCATTGGCTCCAAAGCTGGATGCACTTTTCTGAGTTTCTGTTGGAAGGGCTTAACGCCTTCCCTCACGGGTATTACATGCTGAATGATACGGGTATCATATGTACGTAGATCTTCATATGTCCAAGAAAATACATCGCGATACTTCCGGAATAACTGGGTGAAGGCCCGTGCCTCCTCATCACTACAGTCTTTGCCGAGGTTAACGAACTTTGGGTTCTCATCTGATCCCAAGTTCACTTGCCGATGTGCCAATATGGAACTTTGCACTTTGGTGTTCGGAGGCCTGCGGAATCGACTTTGCAGATCAAAGAGCTTTTCTAATGACACCACCCCTTTGGGCATAATGTTCTCTTTGCGTTCATCATGCTCTCTCTGTAAAGCATGCTCATGCTCCTCCTCGTCTATCGCCGCGTCCTTGAATACTTCAGCATTGCACATAAAGTCCAAAATCTGTTGATCATCGTTAAAAATGCGTAGATTAGAAATGTTGTCTGGCACAGAGGGTCTATATACAACTTCAATAGAAAAACCGTCCCTTAAGGGGGTAAATCTAGCAGCAGCATTAGCCAGAGTATCAGCTGCTGCATTGTGCATTCTAAGAATAGATTTAATTCCAAATGCATCAAAAGCAGAAATCAATCGCCATACCTCTTGTTGATACGCCTTTAAATGTGGAGATAAACAGTGAATAGTGTTGCGTACCTGGCGAGTGATAATTTCGGAATCTCCAATTACCTGTAAACATTTTACCTTCAAATCCAGTGCCTTCTTAAGTCCGAGGATTAATGCCTCGTACTCAGCAGTGTTGTTGGTGCACTGGAACTCTAACCGGCATGAGATTAAGAACTTATTCTTGTGAGGGTCAAGCAATATGCAACCCGCACCAGCTCCGTCATGAGTCTTGGAACCGTCATAATACAAGGTCCACAGGTCACTTTCCGGCTCCTTCAGGGTAATAGGTTGCGGAGGGGTTTCTGTTGTTGGTGAGACAGGGGTGACTTGTTCCTCCGCGACTAGTGCTAGTTCAGATTGGACCTCGGGACCAACGGAAGACTGAGGGGTTTGGTAACATCCGAATATGGCTTCCAGAAAACACATGCCAAGTTCCTCCTGGGCAAAGATGATGGGTTCATTAACGGCATCCAAATCAGTCACGGTGTGTTTCATATATGGTTCACTTTCGACCCTGATTTGATTGTTCCGCCCCTTGTAAGGAAGCCACAAGTGGGACCAGTCGGTGGCGAAATAGCATTGCAACTTGCTGGACCAGTCCCTGCTAAGCAATAGGCCATATGCTTCAAGGATGTCGAAAATTACAATGTCAATGCATTGATGGACCCTAGAGTCTGACGACAGGCAGATGATGAAATTGTTCAACTCTCCTACGGCTGGCACTTGTGATCTGTCAAGCTGTATGATCTTTGCGTCAATCTTCTCCGGGAGAATGTTTAGCTTCTTGCAAACAGATAGGGGCATGACGTTTGTTGAGGCACCAGAGTCGACTAGACAGTTGTGGACATTGAAGTTAAAATTCTCGAAGGACAAAAGGAAAGGAGGTGTTGATCCTCTTGAGTTGGTATTGATGGCGTTTACTATGGACTGTACATCTAGACCAGCTTGCGCAGACGTGTTGCTCACAGTCTTCGTAGCTGAAGTATTTGCGAAAGCCTTTAGAATGAGCTCTTTTTGGTTAGTAATGTGGGCTAGCTCGTAGAGAGAAATGTTTGCTCTTGTTTTCTTCATATCCTCAACAATGTTATAGCTAGATTCTGCTTGAGGGCTAGGCTCGGTAGAGGTCTTTGAGGATTCTGTCGGGAGCTTGCCCTTTTGACTTGCTCGGGTAATGTTGTTGGCGGGCTTCTCCGGAGCAGATTGTTTTCCGTTTCCTGGGGGCAGAATTTTCCTTAGGAAAGCCCTCTTCTTGTCTTCATAAGATTTCTCGGGAACAGGTCCTTTGCTCCTTAGACTATAATTCCACACGGGCTGGTCTTTGGGAGTATCTGCCATGTTGATATCAATAGAGGTAAGGCTGTCCCCACCTCGGATTATGTCAAAAGCAAGGATGGATGATCCTGGTTCTTCGTTCGAGGGCAGATCCTCATCGTGATCTGAAATATCATCCTTCGTCACATCCCCTGGAGTTTGGTCATCTAAAAGCTGGTTAACTACTGCTGTCATGCTGCCAATCCATTGAGGGCACGTTTTCTCAGAGTGGGCAGCTTGGTGGAAAGAACAGAAATTATCTTTCCCTATCTCTTCCACATTTAGAGCAGTATTTGGGTTCGACGGAGGTCTATTAGTGTTGGGATTACTTTTTCTGAAGAAAGTTTTGGGTGGTTTAGTGCTAGTTGTGGATTTTGTGCCCTTTCTCCTTAGGTCAGTGACTTCATTCGTTAAGAGCTTGAGGGTTTTTGCCATGCTTTCAAAATAAAACGCATCTTTATCCCTATCGGTGGTCTTAGGAGTGGAGAACTGACCCCTTTTGGTGTTAGGCTTGTGATCATCTCTCCCTTCGTGATCGATGGCTCCTATCGAAAGCATGTCTTTCTCCATAGCGAGAGCAGCCTCGTAATTGGCCGTAAGGGTAGCACGGGCTTCACGTTTGACGAAAACGACAATGTCTCTAGGGAGAGCCTTGGTATAGTAGTCAATGGTGATTGAGTCATCCAACGCCAGGTTCGGGGGAAACTTCTGCAGTATGGTCGCGAAGCGCTGGTTGAAGTCCTTAACCTTCTCCTTTTTATGACACTTGATAGTGCTCAATTACGTGAGAAGCATGGAAGGAGTTTTATCTTCTGAAAACTTCTGCAGGAATACGCGACAGAATTGGTCCCATGAAGTGATAGAGGCACTGGGGAGAGAGCGGTACCATGTGGCTGCTTTGTTTTCGAGAGTATGGGGAAAAAGTCGACATGCGACATCATCGGACTGGACTCTCATGATTTGCAACGACAAATAGAAGCTGCTGATATGATCTTCAGCTAAGGTGCCTTTCTCAGGGTCAAATTTGGGGAGGTGTTTCTCCGGATGCCTAGGCAGATCGTGGAGTGGGCCCAAAATATTTAATGGGGATTGAGCCATCCAGGCTAGGGGTTGCACTCTCCTAGCCCGCTGGTGTTGCCTAAACTCATGTTCAGATTCACCTCCCGAACCTGAGACCGATGCCTCTGACTCATGACGAGAGTGCTCGTCTTGGTGTCTCCCACGGTGAAGAAAATCTCTAAGATATCCCAAGTTGTGGATAGGAGGCCTCATTGGGTTTGGGTGACGGTTGCGAGCTTGGTTTCCTTGGCCTCAGCCCCTATCTCCTCTACCTCCAGCCCCTCGGCCTCTATTTCCTTCTTCTTCATTTCTGCGAGCTCTATTCCTTTCCCCTTCATTTCTACGAGCCCTATTTCCCCCGTCTACATTTCCTCGGCCTCTGTCTTCCTCACCATCTCCGGGTGGGGAGTGTGCCTGGTTTTTGTTTTGCCGAGTCTGGTTAGGCTGGGAGTCGGGGAAAGGTTCGGTGTTGCCAAATTCTTCACCCTCTTGGAGAATCGGGTCATCTTCCTCAACAGCAGTGCTGAGGTCTTCCAACATGAGATTTACGAGCTCGGGTATGGTACTTGCAAGGGCACCATTCCGAGTGATGTTCTCAGGAGGGGTTCTAGTGTGGGCAAGGTATTCCATGATTGGAGTAAATCGTAAGTTTCTGATAAGATCGCGGGCAGCTGGGCGCAAGGCTCTCAACTGCGCCCTGGTGATTTCGTAATATCAAGTCTCCCTCTCTGGAATATCTTCCAGAGGAGGAGGGACAGTTTCATTGTTTATGACCTCCCCTTGGGGAGTTTGTGATGGAAATTTCGTTGTATGCTGGGAGGTTGCCATCAGGCCCTCCTTCTAGCGCCAAATCTGTTGACGGGAAAATTTGTCCGGCCAACAGTAGGGGATCTCCCCGGTAGAAAGTCCCAATTAGACCTAGAACCGTTTGGAGTAGGGATCCCGTCCGGGGTGTGGGTCCGGCTATTGCTTAAGACGCCTTCCCTTAGGTCTCAAAAGAAATTGTTTGAACCTGCAGACATACACTTATTCACATGATACATAATACAGGATTGATGCGTTAGACATGAATCAAACACTATGCATAGCAAGATTATAAATAAAGCATGTACACCTCAGGAGATGTACAACCATTAAATCATGAAAAAGTTTATCATGAAGCCTAAATTGGTATGCAAATGGATATGCATGTTATCCAATAATTAAAACAAATCCCTTATAATCTAACTGACACTAAGGAAGGCATAAACCTTTGGGATTCAGATTAATCAAAGGAGGAAGCCTAATTTGTCTTTGTTATAAAAAGACTTGAAAATTTCACTTTAGAGGGAGATCTCGAGAGAGAGACCTCATGAAAGGAGAGAGTGTTGAGAGAGAGACCTCATGAGAGGAGGTTAAGGAGAGTTTTCCCTACTTCAAGAAGAAGTAGGCACTCTTAAGAAGGCAAAAGATATAATTTGGGGAGAGTTTCTCATTGTAGGTTTATTGAAGGAGCAAAGGCCATCCTACTTGAATAAAGACAGTATCGAAGTACGTTGATGATTAACAAGATCAACTTCGACTTTCTAAAACTATTTCAGCCACCATCCAGTCAAAGGTCCATAAAGCTTCAGTTCCTCAGTTTTTTTTTAATGTGTGAATCATCCATGTCTTTTATTAAGTGTTGAAAGAAAAGAGTTGTATTAGTTAGCCTATTCAAGGGATGGTCCATATCTGCAACATTAGTAGTGCAACTGATGATTCATTGTAGCACATTTCTCTTGGCTTGAAGAATACAACGGACGCACAATTATGAGGCGGACCTGGAGACGTAGTCCAGGAGGGACAAACTCCGTCACAAACTTCTTTGTCTTATGGTATTTCTTATGTGATTGATTTGAATTTATTAAATCTAAACATACATAGATTATTTGATGTCTAAACAGTTAATACATATAATAACTATTTATTAATACTGCCAATCACATTTTGTACAAGGACTAGGAAAGATCTTGGTAATCTCTGCATTTTAATAATCCGAGTGTTAATATCGATAAATTTCTATAGATAGAGTCTGTAGAGGGCTAGGTAGCCTCTGGATCTCATCCTTTCTTTAAGGGTGACATATCCAGTAAATGCCCCTACAGTCTATTTCTGTATTAGAACTAAGTAACTCAGGCCATTTTCAGATCAACAGTCTATCCCGACGGTTGGGGTCTGGTGGTCACGACATCAGCTGTCAAATGTCTTAGCTATCAACCACAACATTCCCCGCACAGTCAATTGTAAAAAATCACATTTTATTCTGCGGTCTTCAAACCTAGATCACATGTTTGCGGTTCCGTCATGGTTTATAAGCTGCGATCCTATGTGACTGTCCGGTAAAATAATATATCATTCATATGACAAATATTGCCACCTTCGACGCGGTTTAGCTTAGTGGTTAGGACTGTGGGTATAGTTTATAAATTTTTTTATTTGAAATGTTTCAACACCCGAACCTTAGAATAAGGTTTTATAACATAGTTTTTTAATATGCAATTTAGTACTTAGGAATAGGTCTATGTGTATAGGGTTTAAATCTAGGTTAGATTTTTAACCTTAGATTTTTACATGTATAGGGTATTTCACCATTTTAATCCAAATCGGAAACACATAATGACCATAACATTGAAGAAACTTTCACTCACAAAACTGACAGAACTGGCGATTGAATACTAAACTAGATTGGTTGTACTTGGAACTCTGTCGATCTACACTGATCAAGATCCTCCTGGATCAATCCTCTCCACTTAAAAGATTTTGGACCACAAAAGCTTGATTTTAAGCAGACAATAAGTGAGAATACAGATCCATCACTTTCATCTTGACTTTGATGATATACACCATAACTGATCGCCAACCTGAAACTGATGATCGACTCGACGCTTTTCATGGCGCAATTTGTATTTAGCCTGGCTCTTCTCCAATTTATCCCATACTGTCTCATGTATCTGTTGTATCCGCTGAATGAACTTGACTGCTTTACTTGAATCATCTCGTCCATCCACTTTATCTTCTTCACTGAAAATAATGTCCATCGGTGACTTTGGTAGATACCCCAAACATGTTTCAAAAGGTGATATTTGAGTCAAAGAATGTAGAGTTCTTTTATAAGCATGTTGCACGTAAGGTAGTGATTCATCCCACAACTTAGGATGTTTACTAAAATAACCCCGAATAATATGTATCACAGTCCTGTTCACCACTTCAGTCTGCCCGTCGGTCTGCGGATGAAACATTGTGCTCTTCTTCAACTTGGTATCCATGAGTCCCCATAAAGTGGACCAAAACTCTCCTACAAAATGAGTATCTCGGTCAGAAATAGTAGAATTAGGTAACCCAAAGTGAGCCCAAACTTGTTGGAAGAAAATTTGTGCTGTCTGTTCTGCGGTTACTTGCTTTTTGCATGGAACAAGAATGCACATTTTAGTGAATCTATCAACCACGACATACATATAATCATGTCCTTTTCTAGACATAGGCAATCCTCCAACAAAATCCATGGAAATACTTTCCCATGGTCGCAAAGGAACTGGAAGTGGCATGTACAAACCAATCTTTTGATTTATTGGATTGCTTGTTGAACACATTACACATCCTTTAATGTACTTTGATATTGTCTCATACATACGAGGCCAATAACAATACCTTTGAATTTGTGCCATAGTTTTACTTACGCCAAAATGCCTTGCTATCCGAGAAAAATGAGCTTCCCGAATGACTTGCACTCTTTCTGTCTGTGGTACACATAACTTACCTAGATGATATAACAACTTGTCATGAATATGATAATTGATTTCTTCTATCTGAGCACCATGAGTTAGTGATTCATATATTTCTTTGAAATCTTCATCAGTACTATATTGTTCTACATAACTTTCATGTTTTAATGAACTATTTTTCAGTATAACTGAAATATTCAAAGATGGTCTAGACAACATATTAGCTACTTTTTTTTATTGTACCTTTCTCATATTTGATTACTAAGTGGAACTGCTGAAGAAATCCCATCCATATGTAGTGGCGAGATTGTTGCAACTTAGTCTGTGATTGAAGGTATTTAAGTGGCTGATGATTTGTATGAATCATTGTTTCCTTACCCATTATATAATGTTTCCATTTCTTTACACTTTCTACTAAAGCAAATAGTTCTTTATCGTATGTCGGATAATTAATTACTATCTTAGAAAAAGTTTCAAAATGAAAACAAATTGGCTTTCCATTTTGGAGTAAAACTAAACCCATTGCATATCCACTTGCATCTGTTTCTATTTCGAATGGCTATTGAAGATCATGTAATGCTAAGATTGGTGCTGTAAATAATTTCTGCTTAAGTGTATCAAAAGCTTTTTTTTGTTTATTTCCCCATTGAAAAATGAATTTAGACCCTGTGAGAGCATGTAATGGTGATGCAATCAGAGAAAACTGAGAAATAAATTTTCTCCAATACTGAACTTCCCCTAGAAAACTTATGACTTCAATCACATTTTGCGGTCTTGGCCACTTAAGGATTACATCTATCTTAGCTGGATCTATATTCAAATGACCACCTCCAACTATATATCCTGGATAGACTAAAGAAGTTTTCCCAAATTCACATTTTGACAGTTTAATGTATAGTTTTTCTTTATGAAATATTTCGAAAACCTGCTTAACATGCTTAACATGTTCTTCCTTGAACTGAAGATTAAGATATCTCTAAATAAATGATGAAAAAATTGTCAATATATGGTCGAAAGAAATCATTCATGACACACATAAAAGTTGCTAGCGCTTTGTATAAACCAAAAGGTATTACTAACCACTCAAATAGTCCTTGCCTAGTTTTGAATGCAGTTTTCCATATGTCATTTTCTTCTATCCTTATTTGATGATATCCACTACGTAAGTCCAACTTAGTAAATTAAAAAACATTTTTCAATTGGTCGAGTACATCATCAATCCTTTTAATTTCTTAATTCTTTATTACTGACATGCGATACATTCCAACATTAAGAAGAGGGGCATCAGACATTAATTGAATCTCATGTTGCATTTCTCTTTTTGGAGGAAGATGTTTAGGTTCTTTGAATAGATTCTGAAATGACTCTACCACTTTAAAAAAACTATCTTTAAACTGAACATCACAACCTGTAAATGCATCTTGCAGTTCCTTATGTTGTTCTTTAACAACCATGAGAATGTATCTTTTACTTGAACTAATTAAGCGCTTCATCTGATTAGCATTAATTAAGTCCAAGTGATTTTTAGTTTTATGTGCCCTTACGATATATTAAATCCCATATTTCTTGAGATGATACTTATGTTCCTTCCTATAAAATACTACATCACGATCATAGAGATAAGGGCTTCCTAAAACAATTCCACATATGTCTAACAGTATCACATCTGGCTCCACTTCATTGACATAGTTTGTTGTGATTGCAAATTTTAACCGACACTGTTTGGTAACATGAATTTGAGTTTGATCCTTTAACCATCCTAAAGGATATGGTTTTGAATGATTATGTTTTGAAACCCAATTTTTTAACCAATGATTCAGAAATCAAATTTTCCTGTGATCCTGTATCGAACAATGTATCTATCTTTGTATGTTTTGAAGTTACCCTTATATGAAATAACTCGATTATTTTATCTTCATTCAATTAATTGATGTTTGAAGAAGAAAAAGTACTAGCATCAGAATTTTTACTTGTTGTAACCATAGCAGTGATTTTGTCTTCATCACCTAAATCGGATCCCAAGTCTTGTTGAGTTGTTTTTGAAGCCTTCTTGTCACCCTTTTTCTTTTAGAACTTTTTTGGATTATGTTCCAGATGGAGTTTCCAACACTTAGCCTCAGTATGGCCGATCCTTTGGCAATGTGTAAAAGTAGGTATTTCATCTTCCTTCTGAGCGGTGACAGTTTTCTTTCCCTTTGGCTTGCCCTTCTTTTTGCTATCTTTGGTTTCCATCTGCTTGGATGTCTTTGGTGTAAAATTGAATAGTCTACCACCTGATTCAACATGAATATCTTGAACACAAACTTCATCAAAATAATTAGGATTGAGCATTAATAATGTATGCTGCAAATATGAATGCAAAATTCCAATATACTTCAACAAAGTTTCTTTTGTGTCCAAAGGAATACCAAGTGCTAACGCTTTGTTTTTGAATTCCTGTGTGAACTCTTGAACATTATGTCCCTTACCTTATCGCAAGCATTGCCAATCAATTACAGCTTGTTGTGTGTGACCCAATGGATAGAATTGTTTTTTTAGAGATTTTATAAACTTAGTCCATGAGGTGATAAATTTTCCTTTATGCTTTAAATCTATTTGTGTCTTACTTTCCCACCAGATCAAAACAGTACCCTGTTGGAAATGTTGTCATTGATGGCAAAGGAGATGGAAAAGGAGCAGAGGAAGAAAAAAGAGAGCATGAGACATGAAGCAGAGGCGTTTGTAGAAGGGTCAGTTTATTGGAGATCTGAGAGACAGCAGAGGTGCATCAAGAGCAAGGAGCAGCATCAGTCAAGGAGCAGAGGTATTTTATTTGAGTAGAGGTTCTGAATGTGGGAACATATTATAGAAGGAACATTCGAAGTTCTGTGGGAAAAAGGAAACATGTATTGACTACTGGAATTGTCTAGGAAAGTATGAATAGAGTGTTCAGGGTTTGTGAACAGTGTAAACTCTGTATCTGAGATTTTAACTATGATTCTGTATATGGTTGAAGTAAATTGATGTTGGTCGAAAAGCTACCTCTTATGCACAGACCATACCAGTAGAGGCCATTAAAAGAGTTATGTAAGATGATTTGTAATTTGTAAGGAGTTTGAATAGCGTCCAATCTGGAATTTCTGAGCGTTGATGAATATATGAGATTGAATGATCCTGTTTCGAATTGGGTATTGAAGAAGGCACTTTGAAAAAACTTATAAACCCTGTTATGTATTATGATGTGTGAAGTTCTGGGACTCAAGACCCATGTTGGGTCTTCGTTATAATGGCAAAATTGAATATGGGTTTCAAGAGTCTGAAGGTTCAGAGGCAGAACAAATTTAAGGGTGCAAGAATAATATGAAATATCATTCGATTTTAGGGAGACCATATGCGTTTTTAATTGCAGAAACTGCGTTAGAGGAATCGTGTAGATGCAAAAGTTGTATGAAGGTTTGATGAGTCAAATTCGTGGTTGGAAATAAAAAAATTGGCACGCAGTAGCTATGAATCGTTGAAGGCTTTTCGTCTTGCAATCGAGGTGTAGAGTTTTTTTAAGCCCTCCTGATCAAGAAATTATATGCCACAACATTAATGCAGATTGAAGAACCAAAGGAATGCGGCGTTGAAACGTTAAGGATCGGAACTATGTGCTAAATGGAACCATGAGCCAATGAACAGTGAACGTGGGTTCAAGCTCCAAAAACTGGCAGTATCGCGTCTTTTATAAGTGGTAAGAGGTATTTGAGTTTTGAACATGATATTACTCTTTGACAGACATGTGGCCTAATGTGGTTTACAAAAACCATTCACATCGCGTTCTTTTTGGGTGTTAAACCCCAGAAGAAATAAAAACGCGAAAGCTCATGGAGGTCATCGGATCATCCAATCCAACATGATAACTTCTCGACCGTTGGATGTGACCAAGAGGTTAACGCTGGGCCATCCCCATCGTGTGAGGTTGAGAGTTAACCGACGTGCATTTCGCAGCGCGATAATCGTTGGATTCGTTAATGGAAGTGCGAGCGTAATTTAGCCTCGGATCTCGAGAAAAGGTGAAGTTATGTTAATGAACGTTGAGTCAATGTATGCAAAGGTATTGTGAATGTCTTATATAAGCTCAGACTTTATTGTAATATGGAGAACTGGCGGGGTTATTACATATGTTAATGTACCGTAATGTATGTTGATATATTGTAGCTTCTAATGAATGAGGTGAGTATAATAATTGTACGCGTAATGAAGTTGGTGGGGCCGAGCGATGCTTTAGATGGGCACTGGAATTTTAATGTTAGCATAATAGAATTGCCATTGATATTTCATAGAGTATGATGGTTGATTAATATATACTGTGGGTATGAAACTGTTGTGGGCCCGAGTGTCATTATATGAAGTTGGGACGTAAACCTAAATCCAAAGATTTGTTATAATGTTTCATAATGAGTGATTTAGGAAATATATATATATGTGAACTTATATATATTGTTTGGCATGAGATGATGGGGTCATATGCATGAAAGAAATGAATGTGTGGACCATATTGCAAATTGGATTTTAATCCAAAGTCTAAATCAGATTTTTATAAAGGAAAAACCAAAGACTTATATGTTGGGGTTTATAACAGTCGGGGTGTTAAGCTAAGGCCGCAAGTATAGATTGAATTAAAACGCTGCATATGAAGAGTGTGGGACCTAGATATGGTTGCAGAACTCGTGATCTAGTATATGTTGAGGTATTATGATTCACTAAGGTTTCATATTAATGTTTACAACACTCGATTCAAGGAGTATACATATGTTAGGATATATATTATATGATAAAGCAAATCTTCATTGCTGCGAATGTATATTATATATAATATATAGCTGTGAAGATTGATATCTGATATAACATAGGTCACCGGACCATAGAGTCATAATTCAGTTTTATGAAAAGTTAAAAACCCAGATCTGAAGCAAAAATTTAAAAGCCTCTGTATTTAGTTATTTAAATTACTGGTGAAGGAAACCAAAGCATTGGAGTTTTCCCAGATTTAAAATCAAAAGTTATATATTAAAAGACAGTTGTATATACAGTAGTTACATAACTACAATGAACTGGAGAAAATGCAGAAACGAAAAAGACAGAGGTGTTGCATGAAAAAAAAATATAGTGAGCTGTGAGGTTTTGAATGGGTTAACTTGAAATCCATATTTTAACTGAATGAAAATGTTTTAATGGGTATTACATTGTTTGTGATGCATTGGCAAGACTCCTGAGAAAAAAAAAAAAATCCCATTGTAAAATTGAAATTAATACATATTTATGAATAAGCTGGTAAAAGAAATAAGAAGGAAAAAGACAAAAAGGCATGGTTGCCCATTCCAAGGAATGCTAATAGTCATAAGGAAATTTCTATAAATAATATCTTATTGATATGCATAGAGAGGAGAGAGAGGTTAAAGAATGCATAAATGATGCAGTGATGCAGAGAAGAAGGAGGAGTTGATAGAAAAGCAGAGAATGCAGAAATGAAGTAGTGAGGCAGAGAAGAAAGAGGAGCAGATAGAGAATCTGAGAAGATGTAGAGATGATGCAAAGCAGATATGAGAATTGATGAACATCAGAGAAGATGGTACAAGAACAGAGTTGATATCCAAGGTAAATTAGCAAGTGTTTTCTTTTGTAAGAGTAAGGAAGTTGGTCTTCCACATCAAGTTGTAGCTTGATATAATGTCAGTTGTAGCTGACTGAGGTTGGAGCCTCCTGTAGGTTGCTACCTACATAAAATCAGTGGTTAGAGGGAGTTGGAGCTTGCCTTTGCATCACAACAATAATAAGATGTGGTTTTCTCCCTTTACGGGTTTCCACTTATATCTGGTGTCTCATTGCATGATGTTTATGTGTTGATATGGTTCATCTCATTTGTTTAATACTTATTGCTCTCATATTAAGTCTGTTGTTACATTATATTAATACTTGCTGCTCACATTCTAAGATTACTCACATATTAAGTTGAACATGAAATGAAGGTTTAAATTAGTTTTTAATGAAAAGTTTTAAAAGACCATGAATGTGTTAAACTGATTCACCCCCCCCCCTCTCAATTTAACCAAGGGTTCAACATACCCCCCATTCTAAGAGTAGCTAATTGGATCTTTTTCTTATCATTAGTAATATTTTGAATACGACAATAGAATTCTAACTGTTTTACCCAATTATCTAGTTTCTCAAGGTTTATTTCACCATCATACATAGGTAATTCAAACTTAACATCAAGTTTCAAAACTGGACTCTTATGTTTCTTTTCTTTTTCTGATTCAGAACCAGAAGTAGAAGAGGAAGAAGAAGATGATGGAGATGATGGAGGAGAAGGAGATTTATCTGCCTTGCCTTTACCCTTGTCCTTCTTTGACGCCTTTAATGATGAGGCTACATCTCTCATATTCTTGTCTTCATATAATTCTGCCAACATCTGATGCATGTTTAGAAACATCTGCTGGATTTTATTCTCATCCATGGGTTTCTTTTCAGTAGCTTTAGGAGTCTCAATGGTCTTAGTCCCTGTCATTGTTGATTGATGAACGACTTTCCGTTTTCCGATCTCTGGATCTAATTCCTCAAGCTCGCCTTTTCCACGTTGCAATCCTAACCTGGTTAACATCCACTGACAAACAAACTACAAAACACAACCTGCTCTGATACGAAATATGATCTGAATGTGATCAATTAAAGTGCTGAGGTAGTTTTTATTATTTTTTCCTTTAGATTGATTGTTAACCGAAGAAAGATTTTAAGTGAAATACGACATAAATCAGCAGAAAATAAATGATTAAAAACAAAATAAAGAAAAGAGAAGAAGAAGCAAATAGTTTATTACGGAGTTCGTCCCTGGTGGACTACATCTCTGGGTCTGCTTTCAAGTGGGTGTCCTCTTTATTAGGATTGATCGAGAGGAATATATTTACATAGAAATGAATCAGAATGATTGTGCTCGTATGCATTTCTGGACTCTGTAAACAAAAAGTACTATCTCTCTCGTCTTTTCGATGCCTATCTCTGCGCTCAATTCCTACACCGACGGTCGAGAAATGCTACAAACAAAACTGTCTCTCTCTTGCTGAAAACTGAAGTTCAAAACATCCATGTCCTTAATCAAAAAAATTTCATAGTTTTTATAAGCAGATCTTGAAACTCTAAATACAAAATTTAGAAAATGGTTGAGCAAAATTTGTGATAAGGGTCTCGAACCCTATCTCCATATTCAATACCTAGGATAAATGTGTTGAACTTAGCGCTAAATTAAAATAAAAAAACCCAAAATAAACTATATGATAAAATTTCTTAGCCACAACGCTAGTTAGCTGGGCGGATATTGATTGATTCTACATGTGAACAGACGGGCGGACATGTTGGTTCTGGCGATTACAATTTATCCCGATGGTTAGGGTCTGGTGGTCATGGCATCAACTGTCACATGTCTTAGCTGACAACCACAACATTCCCCATGTGGTCAACTGTAAATAGTCACATTTTATTCTGTGGTCTTCAAACCTAGATCACATGTTTGTGGTTCCTCCATAGTTTATAATCCGTGGTCCTATGTGACTGCGTGGTAACATAATATGCCATTCATATGACAACTATTCCCACCTTCGATGTGGTTTAGCTTAGCGGTTAGGACTGTGAGTATAGTTTATAAAGTTTGTTATTAGAAATGTTTCAACACCTGAACCTTAGAATAAGGTTTTATAACATAGTTTTTTAATATGTGCTTTAGGACTTAGGAATAGGTCTATGCGTATAGGGTTTAAATCTAGGTTACATTTTTAACCTTATGTTTTTACATGCATAAGTTATTTCACCATTTTAACCCAAATTGGAAACACATAATGACCATAACACTGAAGAACCTTTCACTGGTGAAACTGACAGAACTGGTGGATTGGAGATAGAATTGGATTGGTTGTACTTGGAACTCTGTCGATCTGCATTGATCAAGATCCTCCTGGATCAGGTTGTGTGTTGTAAATACTGAGAGGGGAGGGGTGGATCAATATTCCTTTCAATTAGTATTATTATTAATCTTTCAGATCATTAGTTAATATTCAATTATTATCAGTGTTTGTACAATGATAGCATTAAAAAAAAGGAACACAAATGCACACAGGTTTTAAGGTGGAAACCCCCTCTGGGACAAAAACCACCTGAATGCTTTTCTAATAATTCTTTAATATTAAACTCCAATTGAAAAGAAGGCTCCAACTTCCTAGAATCTAGAAAATAATTCTTCTCTAGCTCCCACTAGATAGACGCTCTAATGCCCGAGATTCTTCAGTAGTCAACTGAACAGATGCCCCAACACCCAATAAGCTACAACTCACCATATCACCACCCTACAACCATAAATTTCTCACAATATTGAACCTGTTGGTGACTTCATGCACCAGCCTAGCACCACCAACCACCCTATAGAAGAATAAAAGAATAATGGACTCTTGTACCAGGGAAAATGGTCCACTTTACAATGATATAGAATGATGTAGAAGAAGAAGACACACTAGACCATAACCCCAACTATGACACAACCACCTAATGGCGATCCTAGACTTCCCGCCACTGCCTCTTCAATTCTTGGTAGATAGACACTTGTACAAATTTTATAATGACTCACCACAATGATACCTTTACAATGACTGTATGCAATGTTGCCCACTTGAAGACTTCATGTGTTGAACTTCTTGCTGATGTTTTGCACCTTCATTTCTACTCTTGTCATGATACCCTTTCTCACTCTTCAGAACATTAGATCATGGATTGAGTCTTATATTGATGAATATATAATATTTTCAAAAAGTCTTGAAGGAAATACTCATGACATGATAATAGAAAAACTTACCTCATCATGTAGAGCATATGTCAGTGCTAAACAAAAAAAAAACAAATTAGAATAGAAAGAACCTAATTCAATTAAGAGATGAACATGCATATACAGAATATACTTACCTGGAGCTTACCTATGTTGCACCTTTCTTTGCTTTTTTTCCCTAGAAATTTTGGTCCTTTGCAGCCCTTGATAGCACATGATCTAACTTTTTCTTGCCTTCTAGGAGCTTGATATTGAATCTGATGTATATTTCTTATTTCAGATCCCCAAATATGTGATTTTCGATCCTGTAGTAGCCCTATGAGTCTTCTTTACAATGCCATAGGTCTAACCCAATTTGGATTCTTCAAGACAAAGTTATGAATAATATCTCACAGTAACCTAATTATGGACTAGTTCAGTATAGCGAACTTGTACGACATGCCACCTATCACTATTTCCTCCTTCGGCTCTGAAGTTGAACTCCTGAGCTTGCAATATGCGTTTTGTGGGCACATCGCATCGCAAAAAAAAAAAAAAACTTGCAGGCGATAAAGAGGTAAAACGTAAAACTTGCGAAGTGCAGGCTACGGGTGCTTTAAAGATAAATCTTAAAATTTGCGAAGTGCGGGCTGCGGGCGGTTAAGTGATGGTAGTGAGAAATACAAAAAGGTAAGGAAACAAGGCGAAACAAAGGTTTGTGTGGGTTTGCAATGAGGTAAGGTTGAGAGTCCCACCACATCGCATCGAGGGGGAAATAAGTTATAGTGTGGGGTGCTTAAAGGTAAATGCTAAATATTGCGAAGTGCGGGCAGCAATGTGGTAAACCATGGTAAGTGAGAAATGTGAAAAAAAAAAGGAACAAGAGGAAATGAAAATGGTTTGCATGGTTTGGTTAATGTGGTAAAGGTAAGGTGGGTCTCATCGATATCGCATCAACGGAAACATCACTTTCGGCAAAAGGCTTAAGAGTTACAAATTCAAAGTCACAGGCTATGAAGTGCGGGAAAATAGGAAATTCAATGATGGGTAAGAGATTTAAATGCAGAGTGGGCTCGGGGTACTTTGTTTTGATTTATTTTTTTTTGCATGAATGCCTTTGGATTTGAAGAACCTAGACTTGTTCTTCCCTACACAAAAATTCAATGAGGTGTGGGTTGTTGCCACTCTTTATTCATGGCGGTGGTTGGGATTATTTCCAACCAGCGCGACAACTTGATGTGTAATGTTTTCACCAGTGCTATCTCCCATCAGATAGACCGCAGAAAGGTCCGCGTAGGACTGGAGCCACGGTTCGTGTTGGAAGTCTTCTCTGTCTCCCACATGTGAGCTAACCCATTCTAGTGTCGTGATTCATTTGTCGTAGGCAGCAGGGAGCAGTGCTCTAGAGTCAATCAGTAAGCCACAAAGACAACGACCACACCTACAGTTGCCGACAATTTGAGAGAGAAGTTGTGAAATTCTAGCATGGCAGGAGAGGTGAGACAGAAGCCGTCGCCGTGGAAATACAATATTAGCGAGAGGTGGCGGTTCTATGTTTGTTGTTGGAGGTGGGAAGAGGGCAAGTAGAGCCGAACCCACAATCCCAACTTCTCGTTCAACACAACGTATTTGCTGGCAACCCCACATTATCCTTGCAGACAAGCCTGGACAAACATCCATGGATCCTCCACATGAAAAATGGTGTCATCTTTGTACACCTTCAGTATACCAATCACATTCTCTACCTCGGCTGAAGCCATGGAATTCTCAATTCTAAAGACTTCTCAACTTCAGTGGAAAACAAAATTTCCCCTTTCCCTTCCTTTTATAGTATTTTTCAACCTGTCTCATTACAATTTTCAATGGCCAATTACAATTAAAAAATCAGATTAAGGCTTCTGAACTTCCATGGCCAATTTTATATTATTTCTATGCATAATTTAAGTTGTCATTTCTGGATATTCCCTTATTGACATGGGAAAATGGAAAATAAATTAATAGGAAATGTTAAAAATGGCAAGGATATTTCAGATTTTGTGGAAACAAATTATTTAGGGCTGGTCAAAATTGCTTCAAAAAAAGAAAAAGTGGATTTGGGTAAATGAAAAACAATATAGGGAATTTTAAAGACTAATATTTCTAGATTTAAATGGGAATGAAGAAGAAGTAAACATTCCGAGAGAACGAAAACAAATAAGAGCAACAAAAATAAAGAAGAGTCTACACCTCTTACTTGGTCATTAGATATCTATGTCCAAGAACTGATGAAAGCAAGGGAAAGGCTGGAAATTTTGGAAGCCAAAGAACAACGAAAAGACAAAAAAAATTTCAGATGTCACACTTGTGAATCAATGTTTCATGGAAGGTAATAGAACTTTAAAAGACTAGGTAACAATGCTACAAATTCTTTAGAGATAGGAAAACAAAAATGAGAAAACATGAAGGCAACATGGCAAACAAGGAATGAAGCAATGACATCAAACAAGAATACGATAATATCTAAAACAACTCAGGTAGATACACAACGAAAATGAGAAAACATGAAGGAAAAAGGCAAATGAGGAATGAAGCAATGACATTAAACAAGGATATGATAATCTCTAAAAAAACTCAGATAGATACAGAACGAAAATGAGAAAACATGAAGGCAACATGGAAAACAAGGAATGAAGCAATAACATCGAAAAAGGATTTGATAATCTCTAAAACAACTCAGGTGGATACACAACGAAAATGAAAAAACATGAAGGCAACATGGAAAACGAGGAATGAAGCAATGGCATCAAACAAGGATGTGATAATCTCTAAAAAAACTCAAGTAGATACACAAGTGTTCAACAAAAAATCATTTTCTAAAAGAAGACAAAAGAGAACAAGAGGACATACATTCCAAAAGAAATCAAAACTAGAGTTGAGGACACTAATGGCCACAGGATAGAGGAAAATGAAGATGTAAGTTCTTCTCGTTGAGCACATGAAAGAGAACATAAAGAAAGAAAAGATAGAGAAACAAAGTTCATTATCAGGGGAATAAGAGATTATGGGAAGAATGAAAGCACTTTCAATTTGACAAGGAACTTTTTGAGAGATAAATTATAGTGGAGGGGAAAATTTTCCAAGCAATGATGGTGGGAAATATATGTGAGGAGAGACCTCGACCCATAAAAGTCATCATGGAAAGTGTGTACGAAAAACACCATCTCTTAAGCAAAAAGAAACTCTTGAAAGGCTCACACTTCTTCCTATATGAAGATTTAACTAACAAACAACAAGAAGAGAGAAGAGAAGTGGAGAAAGTTAGAGCAACAAGGAACGAAGCCAAAAGAGCATGGTTGTACAATATTAAAGTGGTTATTGCAGTGTTTGGACCTCATGGAAAAATGAGGCAAAAAGTTGACAGTAAAGAAAAAACATGTAATTCTATAATAGGGAGGAAAACAACAAGATCGACATGGCCGATGAAAAGGTGTGAAGACTCAAATTTGAGTATTGTGTGCCAAACCTCATAGTAATCAAATCCTACCGAGGTCTACCTAAGTCTAATTTTTTGGAATTGTAGATGCTACCCTTGGAGGAGGGGACCTGGGATAGGGCCTATTGGAGAAGGTAGAGACATAACTTGTCTCAGAGAAATTCAGTTGCAAAACTCCTATGTTTCCAAGAAGCCTGCACGTACATCCGGGGATTCTCTACACAAAAAATGGTGCCATCTCCGTACACCTTGACTATACCACTCACATTCTTTACCTCTGCTGAAGCCATGGAATTCTCAATGCTAAAGACTTCTCAACTTCAATTGCAAATAAATTTTCCCCTTTTCCTCCTTTTTATAGTATATTTTGGAGTTGTCTTTAATGTGACATTTTGGAGTTTCTGATGGATCCATCTGGCCGGAATCTGACAAAACAAATTGAGGTGTTATTTAAACTGGGTTTTTTATTGCATATATGGATCCAGCACCTTGAAAAACCCTGAGGAAACTTTGATTATGCAGAGTTTAATCGTCAAACTTGCGATTTCAATAAATTCTTGCAAGATTTTATACAAATTATATCAGAAAAATTCACCATAAAATTTTTCAAAACGTCTCAAAAACAACTCCATATTTTTTTAGCTGTCTCACTGCGATTTTCAATGGCCAATTACAATTTTAAAATTGGCTTAAGATTTTTGAACTTCCATGGTCAATTTTATATTATTTCTCAACATCATGACAACGAATCCCAATATCTCATACAAACAAGCTATCCAACTACAACGAATGAGTGTTACCTACCCAAAAAAAAAATCAATGTAAATAATCCATAACTTCTCAGAATCTAGAAACTGCCCTGACTATATAAATTAAATAAACGATATAAACATGAATTTGCATCTCTATTCTCTCATTGCTAGCTAAAATAATAAAAAACAAATTAACTTAATTTTATTTTAAATTATTATTATTATTTATAAAAAACAACTATATGAAAATAACAATAAAAATATATTAAAATAATAATAATCAATTTCATATCACTATAATTTTTTAATTAAATAATTATATTTAAAATGATACCAACATTTTATCCGACCACTTCTATTGACTTAATTAACTAATGAACCTAGAACTATATTTTTTAATTAAATATTTATATTTAAAATTACTTTTTATCCCTAAATATTTATATTTAAAATTATTTCAACTTCTTATCCCTGACTTAACACTATTGACTTGATTAACCAATGAACATGAATGGAAATCTACCCCTTCGCCATATTAGACACTCCAACTTTAATGGCTTCACAAAAACCACACTACATGTGGGTCACAATAATATTATAAGACAACCAAAATATATATCTAATATGCTATCCATCGATTCGATAGCACAATATATGTTGGTTCCAATGTTCTATTGTGGTGCCCATCACAATGGAATCAGTTATTTCTACTTCAAATAAAGCAAAGTGCACCCTTGATGTGACGACATAGGTCACATTCCATCCCATTTTGGTTTACTAGAGCATAAGGTGGCAACTTTTTTTGGTGGGGAATAATGGAAATTTAGGTATAATTTTTGTAATTTTGATAGAATATTTAAAATTAATTATCAAGTTTCAAAATTTTAGATGTTTTGAAAGTTTTTTTTTAAAGTGAATCTCTTTTTTCTATAAAAAAAACTATTGAAAACTCTTATTATTAAAAATATTTTTTTAAATGATCAAATTCCATTTAAAATTGTTATTTGGACAAAATTGTTGCTATGTAAGACAATTTATTTTTGTCCATCTTTACTAGTGCAACTAATAGTAATAAAAGATGATAATAGTAACATAGTTAAATTACTTAATGTTAGTTAATATTAATTGATTAAGACTATTAGTATAGTAATAATGCCATAGTTAAATTGTTTAATGTGTAAGAGTGTAAACTTCTGTGATCCATATCATATTATTAATAAATCTTTTAAGAAATCACATAAGAAATTGCTTAATATATATTAATATTAATTAATTAACACTATTAACATTTATAATATTATAATATTGAATCTTTTTATATTCTTATGATATTAATTATATAAACGTTTATAATATTATAATATTTAATCTATTTATATTTTTATATTAGTGTTTATAATATTATGATATTTAATCTCTTTATATTCTTATGATATTAATTATATAAGAGTAATTTTAAATAAATAAATAAAAATGGCCAAAGAGTTTAGTGAGAAGAAAATTTCAAAATATCAGCATGTATCATGGAGGGTAGGATTAGTTTGGAGCATAGACAGGCGTGAAGTGTTAATTACAAAGAAAAACGGTGGATAAGTGTGTTTGGATTTTAAATTTAAATTTTAAAATGATGTTTAAATGTTATATTATTATAAAAATTGATTTGATTATATATAAATTGTGATGTAGTAATTTTGAAGAATATATTTAATTTAGTAGTTAATTTTATGGTATAGTTTAATTTATAGATGAAATAATATTTTTCATTAGAATTCAGGAATCAGTGTCAAGTAAGATTGTGAATTTTTTAAGTTCAAAATACATTTTCAAAATACATTTTTGAATGCATAAATAGACTCAACATACTGATCTTTTTAGAACACTCAAATTCTATAATTTCAACAATTTAAACTCAAATTTTTAAAAATTTATACCAAATTTTAAAAGTACATGGCATATACTCCCTCTTGCATTAATGGATGGACATCACAATATATATTGGTTGTCATGGTTGTCATGTTCTATTGTGGTGCCCATCACGATGGAATCTATTATTTCTCTTTCAAACAACAACAAAGTGCATCTATGATGTGACATGCGTCACATTTCAACCCATTTTGGTCCCACATAGTATAATAGGCAACTTTTTTTTGCTAATGGAAATTTAGGTATGATTTTCACATAACTTCAGATGCCTTGAAAGTTTTTTGTAGTACTGAATCCATTTTCACTATTAAAAATCTATTGAAAATTCTCACCATTAAAATATTTTTTTTAAATGATTAAATTCCAATGAAAATGACCATTTGGGCAAAAAATTTGGTATGTAAGATTACTTATTCATCATTGAGGGTAAAAAATCCTAATAAAAGATGGTAATAGTGCCAAAATTAAATCGAGTTGTCTCTAATGCGACTTTTTGAAAAAAATTTCTATTTATTTTTCTAATCTAATTTGTCTAAAATCTAGTAGGATTTCATTGAAATCACAAGTTTGATGGGTAAACTCTGCACAATGGAAGAGCTCTAGAGGTTTTTCTAGATGTTGAATCCATATATGCAGTCAAAAAATTAGTTTAAATAACACAAATCAATATTTCACCTCAAAACAACTCCCTATTAAGCACTAAAGACAACCCCCTATTAATATGGTAGTAGTGTTATAGTTAAATTGTTTAATGCGTATTAATGTCGATTGATTAACACTATTAATATTTATAATATTATGATATTTAGTCTGTTTATATTTTTATATTATTAGATTAGTGTTTATAATATTATGATATTTAGTTTGTTTATATTCTTATGATATTGGTTATGTAAGAGTAATTAAAAAAAAATCAAAAGAGTTTAGTAAGAAGGAAATTTAGCATTAGTTTGGCAATGAAGTCACAGGGAAAAAGAAAAATAATGGATAAGTATAAAAATTGATTTGATTATATATAAATTGTAATGTATTAAATTTTGAAGAATATATTTAATTTAATAGTTGTTTTTTATGGTTTAGTTTAATTAATAGATGAAATAGTTTTTATTATTAGAATTGGGAGATATAATTTCAAGCAGGGTCCATGACTTTGTAGGGCATGAATCTGCATTTTTCTCAAATCGACAAAAAATTTACATGGCAGTCACACGGGATCCTTATAAATCAATTAAAGATTTACCCAAATATGCCATTTTATGGGTTTTAAGCAAATTATGAATTTCTTTCCATGTTTATCAGAAATCAACGCATTCATTTTTCAAAAGCACGATAACATGGTAAAATGATAAAAGAAAAAGAAAAGGAAAATGAAAAACCTACTAATTGAATAAATACTTATTTATTCATCAAGAACTAGCAAATATTATTATTGAAATTTGTAGTCTCGATCTATCAGGCAATCGCGGACTCTAAACGTTTAGAGGAGGAGACGAACTCAGAGATCTGTTCCATGAGGAGTTGAGAAGAGGGACAGTGCGGTTTCAGCGCGTAGAAACCGTGGTCTTCTTCCTCCGCCACCATAACCTCCACGCTCTTACCGCACTGCTTCAACGACTCACAGTAGTCAAGGCCACGGTCTCTCAGCGTATCTCTGCCACCGATGGCCACCAGCAAGGGAGGCAACGACATCTCTTCCAGCTTTGGCGCTCTGGGGCTCCAAGGATTGCTGAATGGATGATCTCTGTCACTGCCCACCAGGAGAGACAGTCGCCAAAAAGCATCGCTCCCCTCCAGAGTGACAACCGCGTCGGGCGGGCACTCGTTCTCAGAGCGTGTGCATTGCTCGGTGCCAAAGAAGGGCTGCACCAATATCGATCCTCTCAATTTGATGGGTTTCCATGCTTCCAAACCGCCACGCAGCGCGACAACTTGATGTGCAATGGTGCCACCAGCGCTATCTCCCATCAGATACACCGCGGAAAGGTCCGCGTAGGACTCGAGCCACGGGTCGTGTTCGAAGTCTCCTCTGTTTCCCGCATGTGAGGTAACCCATTCCAATGCCGTGATGCAGTCGTCGTAGGCAGCAGGAAGGCGGTGCTTAGGAGCCAATCAGTAACCCACGGAGACAACGACCGCACCTACAGTTTCCGACAATTTGAGAGAAAAGTTGTGACATTGCGGTATGGCAGGAGAGCAGAGACAGAAGCCGCCGCCGTGGAAATACAGTATTAGCGGGAGGCGGCGGTTCTCTGTTTGTTGTTGGAGGTGGGAAGAGGGCAAGTAGAGTTGAACCCACAATCCCAGATTCTCGTTCAACACAACGTCTTTGCTGGCAACCCCATCTTCTCCTTGCAGAGAAGCCTGGACGAACATCCCGGGATCCTCCACACGAAAAATGGTGCCATCTCCGTAAACCTTGAGTATACCCATCACATTCTCTACCTCGGCTGAAGCCATGGAATTCTCAATCCTAAATACTTCTCAACTTCACTGGCAAATAAACTTTCCCCTTTCCCTCCCTTTTATAGTATTCTTTTAGCCGTCTCACAGCGATTTTCAATGGCCACTTACAATTTAAAAATCGGCTACAGATTTCTGAACTTCCATGGTCAATTTTATATTATTTCTCTACACCATGACAACTGTTCCCAATGGCCCATTATTACAACGGGTGTTGCTCGATTCCCCTCCCGATTTTCACAATCTGACAAGCGGAGACTTCTTTCGGAGTGGTTATAGACAATCCATTGGTTGTCATTTCGGGATATTCCCTTACTGAATTGGGAGGAGAATCAATTTCATATATGAACAATAAAAATATATTAAAATAATAGTAATTAATTTCATATGACTATAATTTTTAATTAAATAATTCTATTTTTTATACCTAACTGAACACTTCTATTGATTCTCAAATAGTCATGGCGCGACTATCCTTCTCGTGAAAGGTGGCTTTCACAAATTTTCCCAAGGTACATCCCTTGCACTGATCTGATTGCGTAAGAGTACCCTTAGGAATCCCAGTATAAATCTATTGCAGTATCTTCAAACCTCCATGGTGAAGGTGGCCCAATCTCTGGTGCCACAACTCGCCATCATCTCGGCTCACCACTCCTTCTACCTTGCTTTCCATTGTTGCACAGCCATCTACCTGCAATTGATAAAGGTTCTTAACTCAAACCCCTATCCTACGGGTCTCACCAGTTGCCTTACTGCGTAGGAAAGCCTTTCCCTCGCTGAAGACAACATCATATCCCTTGTCTTCTAACATCACCACAGAGATCAGATTCTTCTTCAATCCTGGAACATGCATCACTTCCTTCAATACGAAGGGTTTACCAGACTCCCTCTCAAAGGAAATGGTACCGATACCGGTCGCACTGTATCTACCATCATCACCCATCTTGATGTGCACTCCAAGATCTTTCTCATCCAGATCAGTAAACAAATCTCGATCTCCTATCATGTGAAAAGATGCACCACTATCAAGAAACTACACTGAACCCATCACACTTGAGACCAAGCATGCGATAAGCAAAAAATCTAGCTCAAACTGTGAGGCTAAGGCCTCTCCAACAGCCTGCTTATTTTTCTTATTCTGTGGACAACTAGTGGCGTAATGTCTGTGTTGGTGATAGTGAAGGCACTTCACCTTGGACATGTCCTGCTTCTTGCCTTTCGCACCGGATTGAGAAGCATGCTTCTTGCTCTTCCCCTTCTTTGCTTTGGCAGCCAAAGCGAAATTTTCTTCATCAGATTTCTTTGATGAAGATCTGTCCCTAGTACTTTGCCTTATCTCCTCTTGCATAAGATCCGACCAAAGTCGCTCCCATCCTGGCAATTTCTCCCGACCATTGATAGAGTCCTGATAGGAATGCCAACTCTTCGAAAGCCCAAGGAGAGCCAAGCTCACCAAGTCCTCATCATCAACAGTAACCCCCACACTTTCCAGCTCATCCCTGCATTGGATGAACTTCGTGAGGTACTTGGGCATACTGTCGCCTTTCTCCATTTTTATGTTCCTGAGTTTATCCTTGACCACCAACTTCCTCTGGTCACTCTTTCTTTGAAATAAATCTGTCAAAGATTTCCACATCAAGAATGGAGAAGCCTTACCATGAAGGCTGGACACTATGTGATCCTTCACACCTTCCAACAGAATCCTTCGACACTGTGTTGTCTTCTTTTGCCATGCGTCAAGTACGGCATCATCACTAGAAGTAGGTTTTGGAATTTCTGCATCTATGAACTCCTTCAACCCATTGTCATCCAACACCGCCTCCATCCTGTCCTTCCATGCAATATAATTTGAGCTGCCCTCAAGGGTAAACTCTAATCGCAATCCGTTGAAAGACATCTCAACTTCGACACTAAGAAAACAATGCTGCAAATTCGAATTCCATTAGCACAAAACTCAACCGCTTCAATGTTTTGCAATTTCTCCAATGATCAATATTGCTCTGACACCATGTAGAAATTTGAATAATTGAGATATTATTCACCGAGATTCTCCTGATCACACACTATTTTAGCTTCATGCACAATACAAAATCTCTTCTACCATTGATCATTACATGCGGAAATAAAATCAATTGCATGCACACATTAAAACCATAAACAATCACACATATGAACACAATACTTCATGGGAAAGCTTAAAACTAAAAACACCAACTATATGTATATTATATGTCATAGAGATCATGTAACAATCATTGTACAAAGCTCCTCACAAGCTCTCAACACAACCTCCAATTGCTACACTCTAATCAAGCTAGATCTAGCAAAACACATGCTCCAATCTCTTCCACCTGATAGCCAACCTCTATTGCGTAATCAATGCTGTAGGATGGCTCATTAAATAACTTGAACCACCTGCCTTGTACTGCGCAATCCTCATGGGCTCCTCCAATCACTGGTTGTTGCAAATATGCAACATTATAGTCACAACTGATAGTTAACCTTCTCTTTCACCTATCTCTGCACTGGTCTCCACTGAAACTGTCCATGCACTGAAGTTAACTGATGTATTCTTTAGTTGATTAATGAGTTTATAATTAGTGAATTAATTAATAATTAATTCACACCGCTCTCACTAATTGTATCAATCAGTTAAACTAGATACAAATAGCTCAACTATGTTTAGATTAGTTAAACTGAACACAACTCCATTAACTTCCTCAATCAACTCCACCAAACTCTGTCACATGAGTTCTAACTGAAGTATCCATGCAATAGCTCCACATAACCCTTAGGAATAGTGTAATTCCTTCTGTCAGCTCCTGTGCCACATTTGTGCACTTAACTGAAGTGCTCCAAGAGAATAAGATAATGTTTATAGTCCAAATATTATTAAGAGCTAATAATATTCGACATATCTATTTTTAGACTGGCAATCTAAAAATAGATTTCGCCCAATATGTCTAAAAATAGAAGTCCAACTATTTTTTCCGACTTGACCAACCATCCACAAATAGCATCCTACAACTCATAGAACATGATCCATATGTCTAAAAATAGACATAGTCTAAAAATAGACTTTGCGCCAAAAATAGCCTGCGGGCCCACTTAGTGAAGGCGAATTATTTCCACTAAGCTCATCATCTTGTTGCAATCTCAACAGGTATAGGGTACGACCGAGAGGAGCTGAGAGAGCATGTGACAACCAAATGGTTAAAGTGTCGTGTTGAGGGCATATTGGTCGTCGGTGTGGGCCAAAGATGTGATCCGGATAAAGCGTTGCAGATCCTTGATGACTACTTACATCTGAATGTTAGGCAGTAAGATTTGCAATGCATAGCCTTTAAGTCCTGGTAATTGGATTTAAAAAATTATTAGTTTGATATCCTACCATGTTATGTAAAGAACTCGGGAACATTAAGATGGGGAATAAAGAAAATGTAAGGATTTAATCAAATATTTACACACATTTTGAATAAGTTCCCCATTGATTTTCAACCCCACGATTCAATTACTAAGGATCAATATACTGCTACCTTGCCTACTAACATTTCTGTTTTCGTTAAGTGTATTGTGAAGGATAATTTGGCTCCTAATTTTGCAGAATAAATTTCCATTGAAAAGTACTTAAGGTCTATTGGGGTTGTTATCACCCAAAAAATGGTCACCTAGCCGTTTCTAACTAGGTGGATCGAAATACACCATGTAGGATTAATTTTACCATATTAAAATCACTTTCACCATAGGAAATAATTTATTAAACCATTATTATTGAATTATTTCTCATTAAAAATAAAAAATCCCATGAGAATAATTGAAAGCCACTTTTTATTTACTTTTCTCTAGAAATAATTATTTGATAATTATTTCTTAACACATTTAACTAAATCATCTTGGAATAATTAAATAAATCACTATATATTTATTATTCCTTATTCTTATTTTTGGAATTATATATATATATATATATATATATATATATATATATATATATATATATATATATATATATATATATATATATATATATATATATATATATATATATAGAGAGAGAGAGAGAGCGAGAGAGAGAGAGAGAGAGAGAATTGACCCCATGTAACGCGAGTCGCGAGGCTGCCCCAGTTGCCGATCCCACTAATACCCACTGGGAGCATGTGCCCACCCCTCTCCACAGCTCTGCTTTAGTCCGGGGGATTTGAACTCGTGACCTCCTATCGGGCTCGCCTTACAAACAAACTTCACCACATTCCGATTACCAACTCGCCTACCCCCGTGGGGCTTTATTTTTGGAATAATTATTAAACCATTATTTAATAATTATTTCAATTTCACACTTTTCTTAATTCTCACAAAGTAAATAATAAATCATTTTATTTGTTAATTACTTCAACCATTTTCTGAATAAATATATTTGACCATTTTGAATATATTTTCCCTCTCCAAAAAATATAAGAAAGTATTACTAATGCCTTGATTTTTATTTGGTCAATAATATTTTATTATTTTACAATTCCTAATTTAGCTCAATACTTTGTTATAAATAAGAGGGTTTTCCATTCATTCTTCACCATAATCATTATCATCGTCACCATTAATATCTCATGTCATTTGAGCTCCCACTTGAGTTTTGTCTTTCTTTTTGGGTTTTTTTCTGCATATTCGAGAGAGATGAACAAGATTGTTGAAGCACAAGGAAATAAAAAGGACCCATCCCATGAAGGGGGATTTACAGAACCGTGGTGTAAATATTTTTCACTAGGCGTTCCAATAAAATTACAGTTCATTTAAAGTATTCTAATGGGTTATTACACTTCTATTTTCTGCTGCTATATGTTTTATGCATATATCACGTGTTTTCTTGTAGGGTTTTATCATGTTTTATTGTAGATCTAAAGCATAAAACCAACCACATATTTTTGTTAGGGTCACTTGTCGCTAGTGAATTAAGTGAAGCATTTTTGGTACACCTACTAAGAATTTTCATACTAGTAGGGGTCATTGCTGACCAGGAAGACTCAAAGGACTCAAAAGACACTAGTAAAAAGTCCCAAGCCTCTTCCACTAAAAATAAAGGGAAATATAATTTTGACATGGACAACTTGAATAAATCCTTGAATTTGTTAACCATTGAAGTATTTGAATTCAAAATGGAGTCAAGTGAGGCTTCTACAAATAACAAGTCTTTTAAGTCGTTCCTTAAGAATAATTTCTATCAACTAACTAAATTTGCACAAAGTTATAATGTTGTATTCAATGTTGAGAACTTAGGCATGGATAACTATTGTACTTTTCATCAAGAAGCACATTTAGAGAAAACATGCCTTCAATGGAAAATAACATGAATGTTGTGGTTTCCCGTGTTATAGAAAGTTTGTTAGTGGAAGAGAATCCTGAGCAGAGTCACGAGACTGATAAATCTACCTCAGCAGAGGAAAACATAAGTGTCAATGATTCAATTTTCAATTTTGATCTTATCTTGAAAAATGATCAACAAGGTGTTGGTGAGCCTCTAGTGGGTGATGCTCCTCTTGAACAACCTGCTAAGAAATATAATTTGAGGACCAAAGGATCGATGCTTGAGCAAGATGTGAGAAAGAAATTGTTAAGAAATATTCCTAGCAATCTTACTCAAGGCACTTAGAACAAGTCTGGAAGTGTACAACCTTAGAAAATGCTTCCATAAATAATAAGAGTAAATCCATCACTCCTGAGGTATTGAGAAAGGTCACACCACCTACCATTTTAGCACACCCTTCCCAAGATGAAGATATAGTCTATAATGTTCTTAAAGACATGAAGAAATCTCATGCAAATATTTCCATATTTGAGCTAGCAAAGTTGGAAGGGAAACATGAGTTGATCATTGAAGCATTTTCATCTCAGCCTCCATCAGGTAGAACAATTTTTTCTTCTCAAGCCTCATCTGATAAGTCTCCTATAATTCTCAAATTATACGTTAATGCAACTACTTTAAATTCTAGACCCACTTTCACCCCTTTTATTTTAACATTTGATATTTTTAATTATAATGTCCATAATTTCCTAGTTGATTTTGGTGCCTCTGCAAATGTCATGCCTTTATTTGTTGCAAATAAAATCAATGATAAATGGGAAAATGTTGTCACCATATTCATATATTTATATATATCTTTAGTACATAAAATTTGTGAGCTTAACATTGTTATAATTGTTTTATCATCTTATCATAAAGTTCACTAATGTATTGATATTGTCATTGTGGACATTCTGGAAGCTTATAGCTTGCCTTTAAGCAGAGAATACTCTAGCAAGTTCCAAGGATACTTTGCTACTGACTGGTCACATTTGTGGCTTCCTTATAAGGGCAAGAATAATTATATCTGAGTAGAGAGTGAAACTTTCATGAATAATACTGTCATGACGCTTGAAGACCCTAATGAACCTATTTGTTATGTACAAGCAATTTTCAGAATTTTTTTTAAGAAATTGATCATGGATGCTACCTTGCCAGCCATCCCTTGTACTATCAGATACACAGTTGGAACTCCTTCCTTACAATCCAACTAGTGCTAATACTCATTGTAATATATATGTAAATAGTAATATTGTAACCACCTCCTACCGCACTTACCCAACTTCACTAGTCCACCGGGGTAAATATGTGATGAAGAGTTAATATGATATGACTCAACCTCTTAAGTAAAGTTAAGGAAGTGGAATAGAAAAACCAAAATTTTAATGACCTTCCTCAGGAGCTATAGGACCCCCCAAAGCTAAATAACCATTGCAAGTGTCCAAACCCTTAGCTAGGCTGATTTTTCACTGACCTAAGCTGTCAGTCATAGAAATAACATTGCATAAAGTTGACTACAAGCATCTAGTCGTAGGCATAACACTGCATGGTAGTGACTGCAGTCTTATTTTCCAGTTCTCTGCCTGCAACTGCAAAATTTGTGCTACCTCTTCAGGGATAGACTCCAGATCATTGCCCAAAAATTGATGAAACTTTCCAAAACAATAAATGACACAAATGCAAAGCCTTTAACACAAAACTTGATCAAGGAATTGACCTAACCAAGCCAAACCATGACAAAAATTTCATAAAACACATGGAAAACATGTAACATACAGGTCATGAATGCATATTTAAACATAGGGGTCTCATACTTATTTGAGAATAATCAAGAAGGTCTAATGCCCTCTCATAGTAACTGCAATAACATATATTAGATCATACATTCATTAAAAATTAATTGTGAAATCAAACACATAGAGAGCGATAACTAGAACCTGTTATGGAAACATGCTTATAACCAACATATAACCAAAATAATAAAAATGATAGAAAAACCATTAAATACAAATAATAACAAGTATAATTACTCATGAAATATAAGAGGAAAATAACTCTTATTATCATATGCAAAAACCAACCAAGTTATGGACTTCCACGTTGAACCAAATCTTTATTTCAGCTAATCACCCCTGTGCCATATTCCAAGCATGAATGTGTGACTCATAGCAAAACAATCAAGGCCTCCTCGGGATTTACCACAATCCCACCAAAACCAATCAAGGGACTCCTAGGCCTGAAACAAACACCTACATAGCCATACTTTACTGTAATCCCACCATTACTGGTCAATGGATTACTAGGGCCAAACAAAGAAACATACACTACTAGGCTTTACCAAAATCCTGCCAAAACTGGTTAAGGGATCACTAGGACCTTACAAGCTTGGATGCCTCCAGATTTCTTCACCGATACCTTGAGGAATTTTTCCGTTTCCACCCTCAGGATTTACCAAAATCTTGCCATTACCATTCAAGGGATTCCTAGACCCTTGGAAATTTTCCTAAGATTGCCTCACCCAGTTCCAAAACCATGCGGCAATCCAAATCTCACAAAGTAAAATAACCCCATCACACCATGTTATCTGGAAAGGGAAAGGTAAAGCTGAAACCACTATCACACCTGGAAAAAATCATGCCAATGACAAAAAGAGAATGAAATAACCACATTCATGTAGCATGCATGCCAAAAAATTCAAAGAAATCATACATGTAACTCGATACCTGAAAATTAATTGTGCTTTAGTCGCTTGATCCAACTCTTCCTTACTTGATATTTCCTTTCCTTTTCTTTCTTGTCTTGCCTTTTCCAATGCTAGAGTGCTCCAAGAATGCTCTAAGTGTGCAAGGGTATGAGAGAGAGAATAGAGAGGGAGCTCCAAGATAAAACTAACAAAGGGTGAGACAAACATTGACTAAAAGTCCATTTACTGATCCCCAAAATCATTTTTATCATTGAGGATTCTATTTTCTTCAATTTTCATTATTTATCCTTCAATTTCCTCTTCAAATGCAACCTATGACCTTTCACCTTCATTTTATCCTATTTTCCTTTATTTTCATAAATAAAATGACAATTAATGCCTTTTTTCCTTTTCAATGCCTTTGTTAGTTTCTTTAGCCATAATAAACCAAAATGAACACCCATTAGGATGTTTTTGCCTACATTCATCTTGGAATACGTGTCCCATGACCTCGGTCTTATATTTTTTTTTTACATGGAAATTCAACCAGGGCTATTATAACTATCATAGGAACTAACTCTATTGATGCTAACATTTGGAATTTATATTTTGATGGTTCAAAAACGTAGGAGGGTTTTGGAGCTACTTGTATTTTTATTTTCCTACAAAATAACAAGTACTTAATCTCATGTCGTTTGAAATTTGAGTGCATAAATAATATTAATAAATACAAGGCACTCATTTTGGGATTAAATAAGGCCATAAACCTCGAGGTGGAAGCACTAAAGGTAATAGGTGACTCAAATTTTCACATGTTATTTTAATATAAATTTTGTTCCTAGAATTCACAATGCAGTTGCAGATACATTAGCTAATGTTGTTGCTAGGTTGTCACCACTTAGAGATGAATTTTTAATTGAGACAATTTATAAGCCATTTGTGCATGATAATGTTACTAATTTTCATGTTTTCAATGATGACCAACAAATACTATATTTTATGGTTAATTCTAATGTGTTTAAGGATGCAGTGATAGATGGAGATGAGCATGAGAGGGCTTTGTAGGAAAAAAAATAGGCACATAAAGGGAACCCCATGCGTAAGGGTGTGGTAAATTTAGAGAATATTTATGACCTAAGAAAATACTTTAAGGGGCCAACCAAACTAAAACCCATAGTTCTACACTATCGAACAAACAAGCTAATTTGGGTATAAAGGAAGATCCAAAATATGTGAATCTCGGTACATGTTCTACTCCCTAAGAGCGATAATATTTTTTCCATATTTTCAAACAATACTGAGATCTATTTTCATGGAAATATGATGATTTGAAGACCTATGATACGTGAATTATCCACCATGTGATACCCACTAAGGAAGGGGTAAATCCATTTTAGCAGAAGTTAATAAAATTTCAGCCTTCTCTTGAACCCCTCATTCATAAAGAACTAAGGAAATTGTTGGAAGCTTGGATCATATTCAAAGTTCATCATTCTACCTGGGTATCTATCTTGGTTCATGTTAGAAAGAAGTCCAGAGAGATACGCTTATGTTTTTATTTCCGCAACCTTAACCGAGCTTTAGATAAAGATAATTATCTTGTGCAATCTATGGAGAAAATACTCCATACGATATCTGGGTCAATGATTTTCTCAATATTAGATGAATTTTAAGGATACAACCAAGTTCTAGAAGTATAACCTGATAGGCTTAAAACTAATTTCAAGACTAAATGGGGTACATTCACATTTTGGAGGATGCATTTTGGACTCACCAATGTAGGTTCTACCATTAAACAGGCTATGGACATCATGTTTCATGGTTTGATTGGAAAAGTGTGGTTGTGTTCTTGGATGATGTGACAAAATTTTCAAATAAAATATCTAATTACTTCCATCATTTAATGCAAATATTTGAGCGGTGTCAAATATATGGCATATCTTTGAATGCAAAGAAGAGCATATTTGGAGTGTATAAGAGAAACCTCTTGGGACACATCATATCTAAAAGAAGAATTAAAGTGGACTTGGAATGGGTCAAGGCTATTTCTCAGGTTCCCTTTCTCTTGAAAATTAAATATTTTCAATTCTTCTTGGGGAGAATCAAGTTCCTCCAAATTTTCATCTCGCATTATACATAGATTGTTAAGCCATTACAAGATATGATTAAGAAGGATTCAATTTATAAGTGGGACCAAAGGAAGAAATATTACTTTTCCTGGATTAAAAAAGTGATTTCCAATGCCCCAAAATTATATAGTATGGATTTTAACAAATATTTTTTGTTGTGTTCTTTTACTTTTGACACATCTCTTGCATTCGTTCTTACTCATAAGGAAAATCAATGGAACAAGCAGACCATATCATTTATCAACGTTGGCTTACTGGGATCTAAATTGAATTATCCTACCATTGATAATAAATCCTATGAAATATGCAAGGAAGTGAAGCACTTCAGGCCTTACCTTTTGAAAATTCACGTTATCATCTTTGTGCCTGACCCAACAGCTAGATCACCTTTTGTGTAACAAGAGTTGGGTGAGAGGAGGGTGAACTGGATGAAAAACCTTCAAGAATATTATCTATAATTCAAGGTAATTCATACAATAAAATGCCATGGTCTCTATCGACTTGTAACTCAAGCAATAAATTAGCCAGAAGAGGATTCTTCTAGATGGGAACTAGAAATCAGAATGTACAATATTAAGCAAGCTACCCATGCAGCCATGTCTTGGTACAATGATATATGTCAGTATCTAGAGCATAGTACTTTACCCTCGCATGTATTAGTGAAACATAAGAGGGAAATTCAGCTTAAATCTTTAGCTTAAAAACTATGATGGGCCTCCCAAATAGGTACAATTCAAGGCTCATATGACCATCCTTCAACATATTTAACCTTTATTTTTGCATTTGATACATATTTTTGAGATATAATGTGTTCATTATGAAGGTTTATATCTAATTTCATATTATGTGCCGAATATTATTTATTTTTGTATAATATTGTGAGAATATTTGGAAGATTCTAAGGATTTGGAAGATGAGATAATGTAGGGACTTGCTCTTGTTCGTATTATGGCTAGTGTGTTTTCCTTGATGGAAACCTGATTGATAAAAGTGTACTTAATGTGAACATTGTGATAATATGAGCTCATGTAGATTGGTACAAATTCTATAGAAGACATGGACAAAGAAATGACATTTATGCATTATGCAACTGTAAAGAAAGTATGGGATAAGCTACAGGAAATCCATGAAGGAAAATTAAAGGAATATTGTTCATCAGAAGAACCAGCAATTAATATTGCTTCTAATGAAAATAATGATGTATCAAAAGATGAGTATGTTATGTCAAGTGGAGTCATTGATTCGAAAGAAGACAGGTAGGATGAAGTCTTTAATCTTAGAAGAAAACTTGATTTTTCCTTTAAAAGGATTAATAATATTAAGGATAAGTTGCAGAAATGTGATGACATGGATCATATAAAATCGATAAATGTTGCAGTAGAATCTAAACAATATTGTGAAGGTCTGGAAACTGAGATCGTCTCTCTAAGAGCAGATCTTGAAAAGTAAAACAAGTGAAATGAAGAGCTACTTCAAGAATTTTAAGAAAAAGAGAATGGGCTGGAGGAAGAGATTATCAAGTTAAAGAAGAAAATAGAAGAAGGAATGCTGAACTTAGTATCTAGAAAAGGAAGAGCAATACCAAAGAATGGAGGTTGAGGTAAACATTCTAAAATTTAAATTAGAAGAAAATAATAAACACTTGAGATTTCAAGATAGTACTAATATTTTGGATAACATTCTTGGTAGTCAAAGGTTTCCTTCCATTAAATATGGTCTTGGTTTCTATGAAACTGTAAAAGGACAATCTAGTTCACAGGCTTGTGCAAAGATCTTGAAGGATACAAAATCTGAAATTCCTATTAAAGAATATTCTCCCATAAAATATGTTGTAGAATATTTTAGATTCTTTGAGGGGCCGAAGTTGTAGGTGACATAATATAGTCAAGTTTATACTCAAATATCATAGAATTTTGAAAGGATTTCACTGGTGCAATCTGGTTTTGGATCCGAGTAGACCATTTTCAGGTCACCCCAGGGTTATAGGTGACATAATATAGTCAAGTCTATACTCAAATATCATAGAATTTTGAAAGGATTTCACTGGTGCAATCTGGTTTTGGATCTGAGTAGACCATTTTCAGGTCACTCCCAGGGTTATAGGTATAATGATGTATTTTCCATGTACTCCTTATTTTTGTTTAGACGAATAAAGACTCTTCCCCACTATTGAAGCAAGGTCTAAAGATGTAGTTCACACTAGACAAAATTCATTATCAAATTTTTGTATGCATTGTCTTTATGGTCTCTTTTATATGGTTTTTCATGCTCCTTTCCATGCAATTATGTAAACATCAATGAAGAAAGATCTCAGATCAGATATGAACTTGCATAAAATGAACCTTGTTAACATCACAAAACTTAAAATTATGATTTATTCATTCAATTTACAGCATTAGCAAAGCATCACTCATTGTAAATATCTCAGATCAGTGATGAAATTGCATAAAATGAACCTTATTAGCTTCACAAAACTTAAATTTATGATTTTATTCATTTAATTTAGAGCATCATCAAAGCATCACTCATTTGTCGTCCAAAACAATCATTCCACTTTTCCTAATTCCATGCATCTTTATCTATCATGAATTTTCACCTTTTTCATGTTCTTTCTCGCAACGTAACATTAGTACAGTGATATATTGCAGATGTTTTGAGAATAACCTATATAGCACTCTTTCCCTATACCTCATGTCAACCCCAATATCTACGAAATGTGTCCTTTGTAGCAATAATTCTTTGCACAACATTATTTTTGTATATTATTCTTAAGAAAGTTATGGAGAATGTAACATAATTTTTAGTATCGTCATACTCATTGGGGTAATGATCTAGCAACAATTTTCCCATGATATGAGAGACAAAATTAACAATCAATATCCTCAATAAAAATTTAACATAGTTAATTAACTTATGAGTAATTTCTTTTAGTTTCATGTTTTTATGCATCTTTGTAAGCTCCAAATCATAAACATATTAACCTAAAGTATAAGCATTGAATGCACTCTTGCTAGATTTTCATGTTCCTAGAGGCCTATAGTGCAAGTAGGGTCTTTTCATTGCTTTTATAGTATTTTGATGAAATTATCACCCTTCAACAAAAGCCTAAAGTTCTAGTCCAATTCCTTTTTTATAATGAGAATTAGAATGAACATGACACCTATGATTAAGTAGTATTATGGTATTCTCATAATATAAATATAATTTCTCCCGGATGCAAGTGATTAACTGGCCCTGGAAGGTGGCAGGCCCAATGTGTGCCACTTGGCTAGGCCACATGGCCATGCAGAGGGCCGGTACTGCGGCATTTAATGCCCACAACTGTCTGCATCTGTCATTCCCCTCTTTTGCACTTGGCCTTAACTCTTGTTCTGTTAATCATCCTGCACCTCCTTCAATGGTGCCGCATCCCTCGCCTCGCTCGCCCTCCCATCTCCCCTACTCGCCCTCTAGCTTGCTCTCCAGCTCCATTATGCCGATATGACGCCGCATGAGGTGCAGACGTGGAAGAGGAAGAGGGGCAGGCGAGACTCTCCATTCATGATGAGGCCAGCTCCCCGCCACCGGCTGAAAATGTAGCAATTTTTCACTTTGACAGTCTCCTGGAAAGACCCAGGGTCACTGCCACAATTTCAGTCATGTTTCAGGAAGCGCAACCATCCATGGGCTTGTGCTCCAGAAAACGCATGCGGAAGTCAAAAATATCCTTGGGACTCTCGAAAGTCCGCTGCCCCACCTATCATGTATGGTTCGCAATCCTCAAGCAATGGAGGTAGCGGTAGTGGGAGCTCTTAGCACATGGCGGGGGAGATGAGAAAAGGCAGCAGTCAAGCACGCACTACATCCTCGCCTGAGCCTATATCACAATAGTCCAAGAAAGAAGATTACTCGTCCGAGGATTACAAATGTCTCATTGTGGAGGAGCATCCTCCAACACAAAAAGACACCTAACATGATGCACAACCATTGTAAGGACATGTTTCCTCATCTAGTTTTGGTCAATTTTCATGTTTTGTTGCATTTTTTGGGCAAGTTGTCCATTAGGATTTTTCTGTCAAACTCTGGCAAGTCATTGAACAAAGTTGGTTTCCCCACAGTGGGCAGCATATTTTGGACTAGTTTCCTCGTAAAAGGCGATCATTTTTTTGGTTTTTTGATTAAGACTCCCTCCAGCATTGGCTAGTACAACAATTCCGGAGGTCAGTCCCACCATGTACATTATAAAAAATATATGTAAATACAAGTTTTATTTCTCATACATTATATGGATACATAAATTAGATTATCTCTTATAAAAATATTCCATTTACAATTGTGTCTAAAGTTCTATATTTTCATTTTTAACACTATGAAATCCTTAAAAAAATGGTAGTTCAATTGATATAAATTTATATTATTATTAATATCTATCAAACCTATTAATGCTATATTTGATATTATAAAATATACATATTATTATTTTTTATTAAATCTATATATATATAAATTTAGCATTTTAAATAATTACAACAACAATATTTTTTTAAATATATATTTAATTTACTTTTTCCAATTAAAATACAATTACTTTTTAAGGTTGACATCAAAAGTTCTAATGATTACATATCTTTGACTCAAAATTGAGATTATCCCTTCAATTTGATTAGTTTCAACCCCATAACAATAAACGATATTACATTTAACTGGTGTCCTTAATACAAGGAACCTCTCAAAGAATAGCATACTAAAGTCAAAATGCCAGTACAATAAATTTATCATACAAAGGCATCACTATTTCCAAAAAGGTTAACAAAGGTTCATTATATTTATATTACTTAAAAACTGAGAACCTATTTCCCTATTGAGAAGAAATATATGATGATGGTATGCTTTGTCAAAAGTTTTTCCTCTTCTCTCGGTAATTTTAGTCCCTTGTATCAAAAGGGAACACCAAATTTGGAAATTATTGATTTGTTAGAATAGGAACACCAAATTTGAATAATTGATTTGTTAGAGTTGTTTGTGTTAGAAGCGAACACCAAATTTGAATTATTGCTCTATTATAATGTTTTATGAAGAGTTTTTCTTTTTAGTAAAATCAAGTTCTACAATTTATATTATCAAATTATCTATCTTATATCAAATTATTTATGATATAATAATTTTAAAATTTCTAAATATTTAAATATTAAAATGTTGGGCATTAGATAAACCAATCTTTTTAATAAATCTTTATGGTGATGCAATAGTTGACTAACACGTGTGGGTTTGATAGGGTTTACCAACAAGTGATATCAGATCGTAGATCACTAGTTAGATACATACTCGCCTTGTGTTGGGAGAGAAATTATTAAACATTAAATAAACCAACATCCCCTGGGTATTTCGCAACATGAACTATCCACATCAATAAAACACGAATATTAAAAAAAAAAAAATGCTCTAAAATCTTATAAAAACCCAAAAATAAATTCAAACTTTCACGGATAGAAACATTCACTTCCATATCTTAAGCCATCATCCTAGATATCCCAAATTTTTAATCCATTTTAAAGTGAAAGTGGTTATAATACATCTAATGTCTATAATCTTACCTGTAAGAGGAGGAGATGTCCAATAACTGAAACGTTAAGACGAGTATACTGAATCTGATATTTATATATTTTTTCCATTACGATTTCCAGATAACGATGTGTATCTTGACCCAAATCCAAATTTAGCACTTTACTCTGAAGGAGAGGAGGAGATGAAAAGGGAGATTTGTTCCATCAGGCGTTGAAAGGAATGAGACTGAGGTTTGAGCGCGTAGAAGGCATGCTCTTCTTCCCCAAACACCACAACCTCCACGCTCTTACCGCACTGCTTCATTAACTCACAGTAATCATGGGCACGATCTCTGAGCATATCTCTGCCCCCGATGGCAACAAGCAATCGGGGCAACGGCACCTCTTCTAGCTTGGGCGCTGCAGGGCTCCAAGGGTTGCTGAATGGATGATCTCTGTCACTACCCAAAGGGAGCGAGAGCCGCCAACCCGCATCGCTAAGCTGCAGAGTGAGACACGCGTCAGGCGGGCATTCGTTCTCCGATCGTGTGCGTAGCTCAGCACCGAAATAAGGCTGCAGGAAAATGGCCCCTCTAACTCTCATGGGACTCCACGCTTCAACACCGCCACCACGCAAGAGCACGTGATGTGCAATGTTGGCACCCGCGCTGTCTCCCAGAAGATACACCTCAGAAAAGTCTGCCTGCAGGTCGAGCCACAGGTCGCGTTCGTAGTCTCCTCCGCCCACCGCATGGGAGCTCACCCACTGGAGAGCCGCGATGCAGTCGTCGTAGGCGGCGGGGAGGCGGTGCTCCGGAGCCAATCTGTAAGCCACGGAGACTACCATTGCGCCCACGGACGCCGCCAACTTGAGAGTAAAGTTGTGTAAATCCGGCAGGGCAGGAGAGGCGAGGCAGAAGCCGCCGCCATGGAAATACACGATTACCGGGAGGCGGTGCTTTTCTGTTTGTTGTTGGAAGTGGGAAGAGGGCAAGTACAGTCGAACCCACAACCCCAGCTCCTCGTTCAACACCACATCTTTAGTCGCAACTCCACCTTCTTCTTGCAGAGAAGCCTTGACGAACATTTGGGGATCTTCCAGCCGGAAAATTGTGCCATCTCTGTATACCTTCAGCACTCCACTCACGTTCTCCACTTCTTCGGGATCTACGGAATCTTCAATCTTCCATACGAAAAAATTTTCCATCTCTGTAAAGAAAGAATTTGGGGAGCGTTAAACACTGCACTACATAAATTTAATGCTCTGTTTATTGTTCCCACGATAAACTGTCGCCGTCAAATGTAAAGGCGTGTCCAATCCTCTTTCCTATCTGATCTATTCCGCACCCTCAAAAACGACACAACATAGTCGTTTTAGTCCAGTCAAAAATGATGGCTTTGACAAGTACATTATCGGTTGTAAAAATTTTAATAAATAATTATAAATAGTTACATTGATTTTTTGCTCTTTCACATGGAACCCCTGACTCACCAAGTTACATTTCAAACCCATAGGAAATTTCGCCTATGACGTATCGCTTAAAAGCTGCCAACATGTCACATAGCTGACAATGACATAAGATTCCAAATTATAAATATTGTTAAATGAATAAGGACTAAAACATATTATTAAATCTTACTCGTTGTTTTTATTGGTGAGGTCATTTTATATTTATACATCACTTGATTGTACTAAATTTCCCACCATCCACACATATATATATATATATATATATATATATATATATATATTTTAAATAAAATAATAATATTAAAAAATATTTAATATATTATTAGAATCCAGTAAAGATTTTAAAAAAAATCTGGGAAAGATTCTAGCAAAAAAACTGTGTCTGAGCTATTCCACATGATGGGTAGACAACTTCTATTATTATTTAATTTTAAGGTCATGGCCAAGCTAGATACTAAATTGGTATATGAAACCCTCTTTGTTTGTAGACTACAAAGCTTACATACATACTCTAACCCTTCTGGTTTTGAACATATGACCTTTTAAGACGAAACACATACTCTTAACTATTAGGCCCACTCAAATTGTATTTAAGCCCACTTAAATTGTATCTAAAATATTTTATATAATAATATCTTATATTAATGGAAATAGTTATAAAGAAACTATGTAAAATATTGATTTAAAAAGTTGATTTCCTACTTGTTGCTCATGTTTTAATCATTTTGCTATTTAATTATACATAAATAGTTATTAGGTGAATTAAGTTGAATATACTTTCTAGAACATATTTTTGTTTACTTTATATTTTAAGTTATATTGAATATTGTTTAATATTTAGGAACCCCAACCTTTTAATAACAAATATTAGTGTTAAATTATATTTTGCAACTACAATCTAGATCACTTTATATATATGAATATGCCTTAGTGAGAGAAATGAGTGATGTGGATAGTTCAATATTTTTCTTTATCTATGACATCCTACATCGAAGCCTTCGATTTGCACTACAAGATTGATTTACTTTTTTTCCAACAGACCCTTCTTTAGCCCAACGAAACTCTATGTTGCAATAAGGATATGCTTACCTTACCTAGGTGGACTTCCCCACATCAAGAAAAATGAACATGATAGCTTCCCTACCTTTCGATGTTAAGGAAGTTACGACTACTTCCCTTTGGCTTTTCTCACTCACTTTTGTTGAGCAAACAATCCTTTCTCACCCCATGCAAACGAGCCATCTTTCATCGATATATTCTTGATATTCAATCATACATGACTCAGGGATTAGGTGACTAAGAGTACATACTTTCCAAAACACACTTTGTTCTCTTTACATCTTATACATTACAGTCAATTAATTGAATATAGTATATTATAAAATTATATAAATTTAACTCTTATTAGATTAGAGGGTTGGATTTGATGTTTTAACATAAGAATTATAATTTTTTAAACTAAAATTATGATATTGAAATCTCATTTCAAATATCTCAAATATGTAGCTATGTTTTTTTGTAAGGTTGGCAGCACTACATCTTCAACATGTCCAATATATCACATTGATCAAGCAGGGAATTGAACTGGTGACTTCACATCAAGGAGTGCCTTAACAGAGCACCCAATCACCGTCTATCCAATGTAGAAATTATATAGAAGCTCTGAAACCATGTAGAAATTTATAGAAATTCTATACCCATGGATTCAATTTGATCTTGTGATGTACTAAAACAAGATACAGAATCCTTCTACAATATTTGCGGAATATAAAACGTGATCGCTCAATCACATGCAAGTAAGAGAAGGAAATAAATCAATCACACAACACAACATGTTCTTGGGGAAAGTAACTGCTCAAAACCCCATTATCATATACTGTATAAAGTCAAGGAATCATGAAACAATCCAATGCTTTCTCACACTGAGAAAATCTTGGACTCTCTTGACTATCTCACTCAGAACCTGCTCAAAACTGGCTTGTAATGCTCAGGAAAAATTGAAACACACTTAGCCAATTCTCGGCCTCTGCTAAGCCCAGCTTTGCTCACGCAATCCCTAGGGAAATAGGCCCCTATTAAATAGGAAATTCAGCCTTCCTTGATTGTGCAATCCATCATGGCCTTCTCATGACTTTATAGTTGCACCCGGGCAATTTTCTAATAATACAACCGATAGTTATGTTCCCTTTAACCTATGTCTCAACTGGGTCTTCATCAGAATCTACATGCACGCAGATATTAATAGCAAATCATCACTTATCTGATTGATCACTACTTGTGAATTAAATCTAATTTAATTAACTGGACCTCTCACTAATTCATCACTCAATTAGAACTAGTTAAACTGATTTTAACTCAATTAATTTGAGTGAAATGATTACACTCACACCACACTAGCACTACAACTAAAACTTGACCCCCAAAATATTAGGATCACTCTACATACCTCATCTTAGACCCTCAACTCGAATTTATTGAGCTAACTCAGTCATCATGACTTAGTTAACTGATACAAGTTGTTATGAGATGAAATTACAATTTATTGTCCAATTTATTTAAGGGAAAAATAAATTAGACACCCACATTTTGCACCAATGTGTAACTGAATTTCTCGCCAATGTGTGATTGGAATTCCACACCAATGTGTTGCAATTTTTGTCCTTTCTGGTTGTCAATTTCATTGTTTCTTGTTGCAAATTTCAACAATCCCTCTCAACAAGAAAGGAATTCAATCTATCTGGATCCGGTACCTTTGGAATGTTCTGCATGCAACACTTCTCTAGTGTTGTTTGCACCTATAACTCCTGAAAATGAATAGCCTCCGAACAACTGAATTGGTATAATGCATCTGTCATCAGATTCTTCTAATTGTTGTTAGCTACTGCACTTGTCTACTAGACTCTCTGCGTCGCTACTGACATTTGCAATCCATGCCCTTTGCACTGCTACCGACTCTGATCTACGCTCTAGTATCTGACATCAGTCACTCTGATTTCTATCTTCCTGAAATTTGACTGCATCAATCCAAGTGATCCTTCCTGCTACTGCTATAGTGTGGGCTCCTCGTAGCCAGGTTCGATCCATGAGACACACCATCTCAATGGACCTTTCCCACATTTCTTCTTGGGATTATATCTGCACATTGCCCCACCTCACACCTGGAGGTATAGTTGCATGTAGTCCCTCTGCACATCTGGCTTGAAATTTCCCCCTCTTGGAGGTCTCTGCTTGAGTGGACTCTTCCACTTGGTCTCCTCTATGCTTCTCCAATTGTGGTTGCTCCACAACCTTCTGAGACTGCGTCTAAGGCTGCATGTTGAGAGATAATTTCTCCCTCTCAACCACCAAGTCATTAACCACTTCTTTGCTCCTCAAATATTTGCATGCATCCTCAACCTCGAGAGCATACAGGTTCTTTAGTTTTACACAGACCTATTTCACCTGTCTCGTGGCTACGTGTTTAAGGAAAACCTTTCCTTTTATAAACATCACATCATAACCACGGTTTTCCAATACCGCTATAGAGACAATATTCTTCCTTAGGCGTGGAACATACAAAGAATCTTCTAGTTTGAGAGGGGAGCCAGACTGCCTCTGAAAGGTAATTGTACCTATGTTGGTCGCGCTATACCTCCCATCATCTCCAAACTCTATGTTCTGCTAGAGGTCCTTCTCCTCCAAGTCACTGAAGATATCTCTATTCCCTATCATATGGAATGAGGCACCATTGTCTAGATACCACATGCATCCCATTACATTGCTGGCCATGCATGCAATGAGAGTAAAATCAAGCTTGAACTATGAAGCCAGCACTTCACCCGCTGCAATTGTAGACTCCTTCTTGCTTGCCTTCTTCTGTGGACAATTCGAGGCATAATGCCCATGCTCGTGACAATTAAAACACTTGGTCTTGGACAAGTCTCTCTTGACGTCTTCACGTTGGGACTTATTTCCCTTGGCTTTCTTTCCTTTTTTGACTAATGCACTGAACAAGTGCTTAGTTTTATGCTCAAAAATTAAACTTCTCAGAATGGCACAAAACCTGAACGATTGTGTGGTGCTCATCGTTTTGAATTTGGTACACTTCATTTCGCACGAAATGGACTCCATATGCTCCCGTAAATGCATTCTGTTTGTTTGCACAAATAGATAAAAAAATAGCGATAGGGAGCCCAGTCAACAGTCCGTACTAGTGACGTGGCATGCTGACTAGGAAGGGTCAATATTTTGTCGTTTTCTTCTGGCGAATGATAACCTGCCAAGTGGCAGCGTCTTATTGGCTGAATTTCTTCGTTATGTGGCAAATTTTTAATGGTTTAAGTTCGATCAATGGGGTGAGGACATGTGGTGTAGCCTGGGGCTGCCATGTGCCCCCCCCCCCCCCTCCATGGTGGTGTAAAAATTACATTGAAAAAGTTTGTTTTAATTCCGAGTGGAGGCGCCAGGGTTCAACCCCACGACCTCCCATGCAACACGCGCACCAAATACCACCACACCACACCAATGGTTCTTACCATATAATGTTCTCACATATATTTAAAGTTTTCAAACTATGCCGATAGGGGGGGGTGGGGGAAGGGGGCCAACCCCCAATGTATATGGCCAATATATATAACCACAACGCAAAACCATCGAAGGGCTAAAGACTAAGTGCGTGATTAACATATTAATCCACCATTATTAACTGATAAACCTCATCATTAACACTAATTTGGTTTAACCCCATAAGTGCAGTTTAGGTGTTAACTGCACTTAATTAGCGCTAATGTGCTTAATTAAAATTAAACATGATTAGTTTGGTAGTCCGCTAAATCTGGCATAATTGCCAATTTAACTCCAGCTAACCAGATTTAGCTCCAGTTAGCTAAATTTAGGCCCGAAATTATGGGAAAATTTGAAAAGGCCATAAATTTTGGATTTTTCGACCAAATCAAGTGCAGAAAGAGGCTATATGACCATTTTTGGGCATTTTTGACTCAATGGTGTAGGTTTTAGGAGAAAAAGAGAATTTTAAACATGTCAATTTTTAAATTTGAGAATAATATAGAGGCCCAAGCCATGTAAGCTAAACCAAGGAGATGTAGCCCAAGAGGGGTGAACTCCTTCATCAAATACCAATGTTGATGTGTTGTATGCTAATGCTGTACTTTATTTGATAATGTTAAACCTTTGTTTTTATGATAAATTGTTCATTAAATTTACATGAAAAACACTCATGAGACTTGATAATTTGCAAGAGAACTTAAACCCTTAAGCACACATAAAAAATTGTATCCATAATCTAAAAGAGTAATTAGCACAACAATACTAAGATACTCCATTCAAATCATTTTTGGTATCATAGCCTAGGGTATTTAGGTTTTTTTGTGCAATAAATGATCTAATTGTTGCAATTTTGTGTCATGCTTACAAGGTTAAAACTCAAAAGAGGAGAAGGGAAGCTGGTTGAAAGCCCTGCAATTGGGTCAAGAGGAAGAAGGGAAAGGTTTCCAAAGTCTTCAAGACCAACCCATCCTCAAGTTGAAGTTGAGTCTTCAGTGAGCATGTCTCATGAAGTAGAACCTACCATGATAGAAGATGAGAGAGCATTCATAAATGCACTTTTTGATATGACTGAGATGGTTAAAGTCCTCTATTAGGAGAGGAATTTAAGGATGCAAGGAGAAATTTCAAGGCCTCCGAGAGGAGAGGGTTCTCCAAGAGGAGACCATGGAGATGGTAAGAAGCCACCATCCACTCCACCATCATCCTCGCTACCATCTTCACCTTCCTCATCATCATCTTCCATTACCACAACTTTTCCATATGTTCAGAAACATACTTTAAAAGGAGCTGGTAAATCACCCTTACTTAAACTTGATGTTAAATTTGAGATTCTTGTGTATAATGTGTTGAGATTGCAACAAGATGATGAGCTTAGTGGAAAGAAGTCGCCTTCACTAAGTGGGCTCGCAAGCTATTTTTGGCGCAAAGTCTATTTTTAGACATATGGATCATGTTCTATGAGTTGTAGGATGCTATTTGTGGATGGTTGGTCAAGTCGAAAAAAATAGATGGACTTCTATTTTTAGACATATTGGGCGGAATCTATTTTTAGATTGCCAGTCTAAAAATAGATATGTCGAATATTATTAGCTCTTAATAATATTTGGACTATAAACATTATCTTATTTTCTTGGAGCACTTCAGTTAAGTGCACAGATGTGGCACAGGAGCTGACAGAAGGAATTACACTATTCCTGAGGGTTATGTGGAGCTATTGCATGGATACTTCAGTTAGAACTCATGTGACAGAGTTTGGTGGAGTTGATTGAGGAAGTTAATGGAGTTGTGTTCAGTTTAACTAATCTAAACATAGTTGAGCTATTTGTATCCAGTTAAACTAATTGATACAATTAGTGAGAGTGGTGTGAATTAATTATTAATTAATTCACTAATTATAAACTCATTAATCAACTAAAGAATACATCAGTTAACTTCAGTGCATGGACAGTTTCAGTGGAGACCAGTGAAGAGATAGGTGAAAGAGCAATGTGACTATCAGTTGTGACTATACTGTTGCATGATTTGCAACAACCAGTGATTGGAGATGCCAATGAGGATTGCGCAGTACAAGCCAGGTGGTTCAAATTTATTTATGAGCCATTCTTCAGCATTGATTGCACAGTAGAGGCAGGCTATCAGGTGGCAGAGATTGGAGCATGTGTTTTGCTAGATCTAGCTTGATTAGTGTGTAGCAATTGGAGGTTGTGCTAAGAGCTTGTGAGGAGCTTTGTACAATGATTGTTACATGATCTCTATGACATATAATATACAGATAGTTGGGGTTTTCAGCTTTAAGCTTTCCCATGAAATATTGTGTTCATATGTGTGATTGTTTATGGTTTTAATGTGCACATGCGATTGTTTTTATTTCTGCAATTAATGATCAATGGTAGAAGAGATTCTGTATTGTGCATGAAGATAAAATAGTGTGTGATCAGGAGAATCTCGGTGAATAATATATCAATTATTCAAATTTCTACATGGTATTAGAGCGATATTGATCATTGGAGCAATTGAAAAACATTGAAGTGGTTGAGTTTTGTGCTGGTGGAATTCGAATTTGCAGTAGTGTTTTCTTGGTGTCAAAGTTGAGATGTCTTTCAACGGATTGCGATTGGAGTATGCCCTTGAGGGCAGCTCAAATTGTATTGCATGGAAGGACAGGATGGAGGCGGTGCTGGATGACAATGGGTTGAAGGAGTTCATATATGCAGAAATTCCAAAGCCTACTTCTAGCGATGCTGCCGCACTTGACACATGGCGAAAGAAGACAGCAAAGTGTTGAAGGATTCTGTTGGAAGGTGTGAAGGATCACATAGTATCTAGCCTTCATGGTAAAGATTCTCTATTCTTGATGTGGAAAGCTTTGACAGATTTATTCCAAAGCAAGAGCGACGAGAGGAAGTTGGCGCTCAAGGATAAACATAGAAACATAAAAATGGAGAAAGGCGACCATATGCCCAAGTACCTCACGAAGTTTGTCCAATGCAGGGATGAGATGGGAAGTGTGGGGGTGACTGTTGATGATGAGGACTTGGTGAGCTTGGCTCTCCTTGGGCTTCCGAAGAGTTGGCATTCCTATCAGGACTCTATTAATGGTCGGGAGAAATTGCTAGGATGGGAGCGACTTTGGTCGGATCTTGTGCAAGAGGAGATAAGGCGAAGTACCAGGGACGGATCTTCATCAAAGAACTTTGATGAAGAAAATTTCACTTTGGCTACCAAAGAAAAGAAAGGTGAGAGCAAGAAGAATGCTTCCCAATCCGGTGCGAAAGGCAAGAAGCATGACATGTCCAAGGTGAAGTGCTTTCACTATCACCAACACGGACATTACGCCACTAGTTGTCCACAAAAGAAGAAAAATAAGCAGGCTACTGGATATGCAGCTGGAGAGGCCTTAGCCTCGCAGTTTGAGCTAGATTTTTCACTGATCGCATGCTTGGTCTCAAGTGTGATGGGTTCAGTGTGGTTTCTTGATAGTGGTGCGTCTTTTCACATGACAAAGAGATCAAGATTTGACTACTCCATTCTGAATGAGAATCTGATTTTGGAGGCACATCGAGATAAAGTATGATGGTAGATACAAAGGCGAAATGTATCGGTGTACCATTTCCTTGAGAGGGAGTCCTGCAAACCCTTCATATTGAAGGAAGTGATGGTGTTCCAGATTGAAGAAGAATCTTATCTCTGTGGCGATGTTAGAAGACAAGGGATACAGCTTTAGTGAGGGAAAGGGATTTCTGCACACAAGAAGGCATCCGGTGAGACCTTGAGGATAGAGGCTTGAGTTAAGAACCTTGGTCAATTACAGGTAGATGGATGCACAAAGAATGGCAAAGTAAGGCGTACAGTGGTGGAGTTTCAGATGATGGCGAAGTTGTGGCACCCGCAGATTGGGCCACCTTCACTATGGAAGCTGAAGATACTGCAGCAATGCATTTCTACTCGGGCTTCCTAAGGGCAGCCTCTCAGGTACCCGCATCGTGCAAGGGATGTACCTTGGGAAAATTTGTGAAAGCCACCTTTCACGAGAAGGATAGTCGCGCCATGACGATCCTTGAGAGAATTCACACAGACGTGTGTGGACCTTTCTCAGTAGCTTCGACAGCAAAGCACATGTACTATGTGATATTTGTCGATGATTTTTCTCGGAAGTGCTGGATCTTCTTCATGCAGAAGAAGAGCGAGACATACTCAAAGTTCTGTGAGTTCAAGGCACTGGTTGAGAAAGAATCGGGAAGCAGGTGAAGGCTCTTAGGAGCGACAATGGTGGTGAATTCATCTCTGGCGAATTCAAGGACTTTTGCAGCGCAGAAGGAATTCGAAGAGAGCCCAGGTGTAACTACAACCCACAAAGATTGGGCTGAAGGAAGAACGGAACGATCGTGGTGCTTCATGGGCGATGTTGCATGATCAGGGCCTTCCCATACACTTGTGGGCTGAGGCATGCAATACTGCAGTATATGTGCAGAACCATTGTCCTCACAGGATACTTGGCATGAGTACACCCGAGGAGGCGTTTTCTGGTAAGAGTCCTAATATTTCCCATTTGAGGATTTTTGGTTCACCTGTTTACATTCATGTGAGAAAGGATGCTAGGAAGAAGCTAGAGCCGACTGCAGAGGTTGGGATATTTATGGGGTACACTGATACACCCCACAACTATCGTGTGTATTTTCTAGACAGTCGCAAGACTGTTGTGTGACGAGATATCAAATCTCATGAGGAGAAATCCATGAAGTGTTCACTTGAGAGGGAGCCACACTTGCATGTAGATGAGGAGCTATTATTTCCTAAGGATGAGCTTCAGGATGTGGATCAGCCACAAGAGGAAGTTCATGGAGTGGAAGAGACCACTCATGTAGCGCCAACCATCAGAGGGCGGAAGCGCACTACAGAAGTTGAGCGACTGGCTCAAGAGGCAGAGAGGATTGTAGGAGCACCTACATCACAGCGCAGACAGAGGCAGTCACTTGACCGGTATACTGGATACATGGCTCTTATGAGCAAGTGTATCGTGACAGAGCCATCCTCTTTCGAGGAAGTTGTGGAGGATCCCACATGGGTAGATGCCATGGTGGAAGAGTATGATTCGATTGTCAGAAATAGTGCATGGGAGATTGTCCCAAGGCCGGAAGGGAAATCAGTGGTGGGTTCAAGATGGATCTACAAAGTGAAGAAAGAAGCTGACGGGAGTGTGGAGAAGTACAAGGCAAGATTTGTTGCCCGAGGCTTCTCACAGATTGAGGGGATCGATTATGAGGAGACCTTTGCACCTGTCGCAAGGTATTCTTCCATACTTGATTTATCTTCGCTTCTCTCACAAGTAGAGATGGGTGGCACATTCATCGTATGGTGAAGACCGCGTTCCTCACAATCTCGGGTGATTGAGGAGTGAGGTGTACATAGAGCACTTCGGGTTTCAAGATCTTTCGGGCACAGTCGCATGTGTGCAGGCTCAAGAGAGCGTTGTAGGGGTTGAAACAAGCACCTCGTGCTTGGTACACACGGATAGACAGTTATTTCACCGGACTTGGATTCTCCAAGAGTGAGGCGGATCCTAACCTATACCAGATTTTGGTGGAGGGTAAGTTGCTGATCATTGTACTTTATGTAGATGATTTGATTTTGACGGGTGATGAGCTGTTGATACTTTCATGCAAGGAGGATCTTGCTAGAGAGTTTGAGATGAAGGACTTGGGCCTCCTTCATTATTTCCTGGGATTGGAGATTTGGCAGCGCAGTGGTGGACTGTTTGTTTCTCAGGGAAAGTATGCCTGGGAGATACTGGAGAAGTTCAACATGCATGGCCGCAAGCCTGTTGATACTCCTCTTCCTGGTGGTTGGAGGAAGGAGGATGCTACTTCAGCAGAGGTAGTGGATGCCACTTTCTATCGACAGTTAGTGGGGTCGCTTATGTATCTGGTCAATACACGACCCGATATATGCTATGCTGTTAACCAGCTTTCGCAAGCTATGGTTAAGCCTACCAAGCTCTTCTGGAAGGCAGGCAAGCATGTATTGCATTATCTTAGAGGCACATCTAGATATGGATTATGGTATTAGACAAGTATGAGGTGAGGCTATGTGGCTTCACTCTGGATGCAGATTGGGTGTGGAGCCCAACTGGAAGAAAGAGCACATAAATCACATCTGGAGGGATTTTCAGTATTGGGTCGACAACAGTTTCTTGGTACAGCAGGAAGCAGAGATTCGTGGCACTCAGTTCAGCAGAGGCCGAGTATATGGCAGCGCGTTTGGCTGCATGCGAGGCTATATGGATGAGGAAGATCCTGGTCGGGTTGTTCGGTTCACACTTAGATCCTACTGTGATTTATTGTGATAATCATAGTTGCATCAAACTCTCGCTTAATCCAGTATTTCATGATAGATATAAACACATTGACATCTGGTATCATCATATCAGAGATTGTGTGCAGTGGAAGATCATGTTACTTTCATATATTCCCACGGAGGATCAGGATGCTGATATCTTGACGAAGGAGCTCACCAGGAGAAAATTCGAATACCACAGAGGCAGGATAGGGGTGGCAGATAATCCTTATCTTATTGATAGGGAGTGTTGAGATTGCAACAAGATGATGATCTTAGTGGAAAGAAGTCGCCTTCACTAAGTGGGCCTGCAGGCTATTTTTGGCGCAAAGTCTATTTTTAGACTATGTCTATTTTTAGACATATGGATCATGTTCTATGAGTTGCAGGATGCTATTTGTGGATGGTTGGTTAAGTCGGAAAAAATAGATGGACTTCTATTTTTAGACATATTGGGCGGAATCTATTTTTAGATTGCCAGTCTAAAAATAGATATGTCGAATATTATTAGCTCTTAATAATATTTGGACTATAAACATTATCTTATTCTCTCGGAGCACTTCAGTTAAGTGCACAGATGTGGCACAGGAGCTGATAGAAGGAATTACGCTATTCCTAAGGGTTAAGTGGAGCTATTTCATGGATACTTCAGTTAGAACTCATGTGAGAGAGTTTGGTGGAGTTGATTGAGGAAGTTAATGGAGTTGTGTTTAGTTTAACTAATCTAAACATAGTTGAGCTAGTTGTATCTAGTCTAACTGATTGATACACTAGTGAGAGTGGTGTGAATTAATTAATAATTAATTCACTAATTATAAAATCATTAATCAACTAAAGAATACATCAGTTAACTTCAGTGCATGGACAGTTTCAGTGGAGACGAGTGAAGAGATGGGTGAAAGAGCAGTGTGACTATCAATTGTGACTATACTGTTGCATGATTGCAAAAACGAGTGATTGGAGAAGCCAATGAGGATTGCGCAGTACAAGCCAGGTGGTTCGAAGTTATTTATGAGCCATTCTACAACATTGATTACGCAATAGAGGCTGGCTATCAGGTGGCAGAGATTGGAGCATGTGTTTTTCTAGATCTAGCTTGATTAGTGTGTAGCAATTGGAGGTTGTGCTGAGAGCTTGTGAGGAGCTTTGTACAATGATTGTTACATGATATCTATGACATATAATATACAGATAGTTGGGGTTTTCAGCTTTAAGCTTTCCCATGAAATACCGTGTTCATATGTGTGATTTTTTATGGTTTTAATGTGCGCATGCGATTGTTTTTATTTCCAAAATTAATGATCAATGGTAGAAGAGATTCTGTATTGTGCATGAAGATAAAATAGTGTGTGATTAGGAGAATCTCGGTGAATAATATATCAATTATTCAAATTTCTACATAATGGCGAAGTGAATGCTGACAAGATAGATAATTGGATTCGTCAATTGGAGGTTTATTGCAGAATTCAGAACCTTCAAGAGGATGCCATAAAGTTTCAATTTTCTTCCTTGAGAATGGAGGGTGCAACACTTGTATGGTGGGAATCAGGGACTCTAGATGTGATTAAAAACCACGGTAAGATATCAATGTCTTGGTATAATTTTATTGCTACCATTAAAAGGAAATTTTACCCTCTATCTTACATGCAAAAAGCCATTATGGACTGGTATAATTTTAGACAATTGAAAGAGAAAAGTGTTCAAGATTACACTCATGAATTCAGGAGAAGAGCTCTTATTTTGGGTGTCAATTTGTATTCTCAAGAAAATTTGTTAAATTATATTGGGGGTTTGCATAGTTATCTTAGACATACTATTCTCATGTTCAATCCCACAAACTTAGATGAGGTTTGTGTTCAAGCCATACATCTAGAATAGAGAGGGAAACATAGTGGAGACGAGAACATTGATAGTTTCCTTGAGTATAATGAGGGTAAAGGAAAGGGTAAGTTTAATGGAAGAAGAAAGAAAAATGGTTCTATAAAAATAAAGAAAGAGAAACTCACATGTAAACATTATTCGAAAAATGGCCATGATGAAGACCATTTTTGGCAACTCCATCTAGAGTTGAACCCAAACAAACTTAAAGCCAAAGAGAAGGGGAAAAATGTTGCAATCATTTTACATGACTTAGGTTCAAGTTTAGGAGATGAAACCAATATTACAATAATGGGTTTGAAAGGTAAGAACATAGCAAGCACTAGTTCTTCAAGTCATTCTAATGTACCTCAAGATGAAGATATAAGAATTGAAATCTTTCATTTTAGAGTTGTTTCAAAGCATACCAAAATAAACACGTTATTTGATAGTGGTTCTCAAGCTAATTTTATTTCTGAAGACTTAGTTAAGAGGTTAAATCTTGAAACTATTATAGATCCAAGACCCTATCCTTTAGGCTAGATATGCAAGAATTCAAATTTGCAGGTTGTTGGCTTGAGGGGTCCTGACCTAGGTTCAGAGTTTATGGATAAGCCAACAAACCCTTCAACTATTGGCCCTTTCGGAAATTATTTTCTTGCGCGGACAAAAGTCTCACCCGAAGAAGTATGGGGGGGTGTTGGAACGAGGTTTCTGCACCCCGAGAGAGAGTTTAATGAAGTGGTCCTCGGAAAAACCCTAAGTGATCTTCTACAGATGCACGAAGTCAGTTTATAGCAGAATTACAGATCATGCACAATCATCAACATAATAACATAGAAATATTTGTATTTCTTAGCACAGATAACCATTCCAAACCAGATCTATTCCTTAATCAATGTAATACTTAACATATGCCAATACTCATGCATAAACACATCAAATAAATTTGTGCATTCAATAATAAGGAAATAGCTACTGCGATCTTAAAGAATAAATAGTAAACATAGATGCATAACACATAGAATTCACTGAAACTGTTCTTTCTGTTAGTCTTTCAGATCTGTTAATACATCAGTCATCTTCCCAAAATCCTTTCAAAAACCCTTACAATCCCTTACAAACCCTTTCACACACACAGTCAGTTGAGTCGGCACACAACCAGGACTAGGTCTCTACGCACACATCTAGCATGATCCTTTCACCCAACCCAAAACCCTTATAGACACAAAATGCTATCAATATCTGATAACATTCATTGACTTAGAACTTAAGACTACTTAGCTTAGACAAACTCTAGCTGTTTATAATATGCCTAGTGCGCATATACTATGGTCTTAAACCATGGTTTGAGGCCCATAGTTTACATTTGAGCTTAATTACATCCAAAATTGGGGCTAAAATCCCTTTGACTTCCCTTTGTGTAGCACGCACATATGGACATACAAAAAATCTCTTTGGAACTTGTGCCTTAGGGGACCCTGCTCCAACAGGCCCCTAACAAAAACATGTGACTTGTCTCGAGTCACTAAGGCACTATCTCCTTTGTTTTATCCTTGAGCATCTTCACAGAAGACTGGAGAGGGAGCACTAACTCGAGGCTCTACAGTGTTGCACCCTGCGCTTCCTGAACCATTTTGTGTATCGTAGGCCCTTCATTAGCCATCTCCACACTGCACTAAGTCTGTTGAATAATCTTCAAGGTGTTGTCCAACATCTGAGATAGTTGCAGTGCTTCATCTTCCCATGGTTGCATGAATTATTTGAGCACCTGTTCTTTGCAACACAAGTCTGCAATTTCCGTCTAAAGTCTATGGCCTTCTTACAGACGAGAAACTCTCTGTGTGATGACCAATGTAGGTGTTGTTGTGAAAATTTCTTCGAAAAACGGCTCCTTTGTACTGAGTGTGTCGCAAAGCTTCTGCATAACCGGATCATTCTGGATAGAGGCCAAAATGTCTATGGCCTCATTCAAAGATGCTTCTCCGCATAAACAACCAATCCCTATAGCTTCTCCGTAGGTGCAATTGTGGCCAAGACAACTGGAATGTATTGACACACCTGATTAATCTTTGCCTCCAACGCAATGCGCCGGGCCTCTACTTCTCTGCATGTTGTTTCAACTTATTTCTGTTGCTGATGTGCTTGTTCAGCCTACTTTTGGGCATCTCTAGTCTTTGTCTATGGGGTTTCTTCTCTAAATTGAATCTCATCGGCAATCATTGAATCCAACAAGGGATTTTTTCCTGTAGGAAACACTGAAAGGTTAATGTGCACATCACATGTTCATGTAAACTGAATACGCTGATTAGCGTCCATCTATATGGATGGCAGAGGGATGTGAACAAATTTCACATCCCCTAAATGTGGCAAGGCGACATCTAATGGTTTCTCTGTGGTAACCTGCGCCCTGGTCCGGCTCACCTGGATCACGCTCTCCTGGATCTGGCTCCCTTGAAATTTCAATTCTTGTAACCCGACCTGTACAATCTCTAAGGCTGATTTTTATTGGACCTCCATGTCCATCCATCGATATTATTGTGTCGAGGTAACTGTGTTTGCGATCTCATTAAGATCGTCCTATGTAAGTGCCAGGACCTCCTATCCTGCTTTCTCTGAGCCCTTCTTCTTTTTTCGTGACCCACCCATGGCCTGCGCACCATTGTGCCTTTTTATGTTCTTGCTGCTTCAGTCTCCTTAGGCACAGAGCCATTTTTTTCTAGAACTATGGTGGTATCAACGGTTTCTCCTGTAGTCGTTGGGGTGGGTTCCTTCTCACCAAGTTTTTCTGTGACTATTGGTGGCACGGTTTCTACGACATTTTCAGTAGCCTTCTCTATTGATTTTTCCATCGAAGTGCGTGGGTGTGTTGGTGGATTCAACCAATCTAGAAACCATTCTACTGTTACTCTTATCAAATTGTCCTGCATTACCAAGTAAGGAAACTCATACCATACACCCTCCAAAGCGACCTTCGAGCAGATGTGGATGTTGTGAAATGTAGTCTTAAAGTTAGGTACCATCTTGTATTGGTCATAAAGAGTAGGGGATAGGTGTGACTTCAACTGTACTGCTTGGTATACGGTTGCATCATACAAAACCTAGAATATCTTGTTCTCCTTCGCGCACACTAGGTCAGATGAGTTCTAGAGTGTTGCATAGTGTGCAGCTTCGCTCATCGACGTTGCTTCCAACTCCGAGTACTACATGTCTTTGGGATTTTTCCATCTGATCAATGTGATGATTAGCAAGAGGTAAGAATATTGGAAGTGTTTGCCCTCCTCCTGGACCTCAAGCAAATTTTTGAGAAACTCTTTGCAGAGATACCCACACAAGTTGTACATAACTCCTTTTTCACACCTTCTAGCTAGCGCAATTATGTGCGCAGGCACTTCCTTGGGCCTACACTTACGCATCATCTTGAAAACCAAGATGAGCGAGCTAAAACATACTACAAGGTCGTTAATCTCTTCCACCATGAATCCCCAGTATTTGTGCATGACATCATACTTCTTTATTTGATCTACTAGCGCCTTCTCTTGCACTTTCCCCATGAAATATTCCATAGGGTCAGCCCCCTTTTTTGGTAGAACCGTGTTCCGGTGAATTAAATCTACATCAATAGGGATGCGTTCTCCCACCCAGAGCTAATCGTCATGCAAAAATGCTAACAAATTCCTGATACAAATATCATTAATGGGACTATGCCTAAAATTAGGAATCTACAATAGATTAAGCAGGCCTCCCTTGTGAAAACCGAGCATTTCCCTCTTTGGTTCAAAGTGCACCAGGCCTCCTGCATAGGGAACTTGATCGAGATAGATATATAGGGTAAGCTTGGGAAAATTTTCAACGTTTGTGATTTCCTAGTCATAAAATCGCAGTTGATGGATTTTTGCGAGCATATCCCCCTCCATTTGGACATTATCTGGGACCAGGGGCACTTGGATACTTGGGTGCACCTTATCCAATTCCTTCGGTGCTTTAACAGTACGTTTATGTGATGCAATATAACTGGGTAGCCACAAGAAGGGGGCTACTTCTACCACTTCATAATCCCTTTCCTCAATAGCTTTCAAGAGTTCAGTCATAGGTTTCTTCATTTTATCTCCTGCAAAATGGCATGGTTTGGAGTTATTTTCTCGAGTGGACTTGCATGTTCTAGGTGTTTGACCCTTCTTTGTTTTGGATGGCGCAGGGGTTTCTACAATGAGTACTTTTGGTGCAACAGGGTCATCAGTTGGTCTGGTGGCTATCATCTTGTTCTAAATCACGTACCCTAGACCAGCTCAGTGCAATGAGTCCTCAAACACAGGATCCAAGACTGACATAGACGCAACAAAGGAAATGGAAAATAAAGAGCCCAGAGAATAAAAATCGCTTAGAATGCAAAGGAAACTATTGCGACCCCATAGGTAATATTTATACTTGTGGCGCATCTGCAACGACTCTTTGGGCATTAATGTGGTTCCATTACTGACAAAATGGTCCCAAATATGGAAAAATCCCTTCATTAAATGCATCTTGGACATGCCTAAAAATTGTAATAAATATGTCTTATCTAGTTTTACTATTCCAATAGCTAGTTTTTGACACTTCTGCGCACCAGTCGATCTCTTGGCGCAGATACCATGCACGTGCCGCACCTTACTGTGCATATAATCCATAGCTAAGATAACCATCTATAGACCATCCCCCCTACATAGGCTTGTTGACCAGGTAATTTATCGAGTACTATCTGTCACATTCCTTAATAACTACAAACTTCTCTGAAATTCATCATCCCAATGGAATGTTGCACCTCTTCTGAGTAATCTGGTCATGGGTGAAATTATCAATTCATACTGGGGAATGTGCTTTCTGTAATATCCCACAAGGCTCAACATGGAGCGCATTTTTCTTATATTCATGGGGATAGAGGGTCCTGTGAGCACGTGTGGTTCCTTAACTTCCACTAGTGCTAGTTGTCTGCAATGCACAGTCTCTCTTATCGGTCCATTAATGATTTATGGGATCAAAGCTGCACCAAGTATATCAACCCCAATTTTAATGCTAAAGGTAAGAATAAAATTGTCTAATAGTGTAGACCACTCACTAGTGCCTCTGCATAGCTCTGTTTACAAGTACCATTCATTTGGTAGTTTTCCCAATGTATGAATAAACATATGAAGCCATTCAAGTCTTGGTTCTACAACCCATACCTGATTCCACATGGTTAGATGGTTGCGCAGATCTTCTTTGCCAGAATATAAATCATCCTCTTTAATTACTGGGATTTCAAATCCTAGTCGCATCATCTGTGCACATTCCTCCAAATATCCCATATTCTCCTTATGTAGTCATTAGGGGAATTTTGAGGTCTAAAATGGGCCTCCTAAGAAAAATGTACAAAAAAAATCAACTTTATAACAACCAATAGGATTCAAGATGATGATGTCAACCATGGGGGATGATTCACCATTTTTTAAATAAAAAGGTAAAAATATTAAAAAATAATAAAATAATAAAACTACTTTTTCAACTCGTATTTTCAACTTATCTCCCAAAATTTTTACTCAAATTTCGAGTGGGAGTACTCGTTGGATGTGAAATTTAATTCCTCATCCAAGGAGTACCCATGTTGCATACTTTTGATGAACCTTGCTACATGAAAAATGAGAAATACATAAAAAAACGTGATTACAATCACGTTTTTCATGTATTTCTCATTTTTCGTGTAGTAGGACCCATAAAAAGTATGCAACATGGGTACTCCTTGGATGAGGAATTAAATTTCACATCCAACGAGTACTCCTGCTCAAAATTTGAGTAAACAATTTGGGAGATAAGTTGAAAATATGAGTTGAAAAAGTAGTTTTTTCATTTTTCCCTCTAAAATTTGATGATGTCATCAAATCTTATTTGATTTTTTCCACTATTATTTTATAATTTCCTTAGGAGGCCCATTTTAGACCTCAAAATTCCCCTAATGTCCCACCATCTTGTTAGAGAAGTGCGCAAACTGAGATCCAAAGCATGGAATCTTTGTTGTACAGGTATAGACCTTTCGAGCTCTCCTAGGAACATGTTTACATCAGTGGAGCCATCATAGTGTGGGAAATCACGTACCTCAGATGTTATACAACACAGAGCATGGGTCACACGATTACAACTCAACGCAGACACCTCATTCAGTCGGTTCTGCAAATTCTCTAGTTCTTCATCAGAGTTTGAAAAATAAGAACTATCCTTATGCCATTTAAGGTTCTCATCTGCGATTGGATTAATCTAGTCTTCCTCGCGCAAAGTTAGTTTATATATTTGATCAATCTCATCCTCAGTGCGCGCTGGTTCAGTATACCTTTGAAATTCCACAGGATCCAGACGAATGATGACCCTAACTCCATTACTCTTAAATTCCATTCTCCGTTTCTTCAGATTGATAACACCATGCATGTCAATGGCCCAATCCAATCCTAGCAGTGCATGATAGGGATCATTATCATCTACAATATGTATGGCTTCAAAGTCTACCAACACATTAACACATTCTATATTGATCACAAATTTTGACAATCTCCCCAAATGAATGATCTTCTGCTGGTTAGCCATGCACAGTTGGATAGTGGACCATTCCAACTTCGGCTCTCCCATGTGCTGCCATGTTTGTAGTATTTAAATCCTTCTTCACCTCTAGCACACTATTCATTGTACCCAGATATGTTTGATAAGTTTGTCACACCAACATCCCCCCTAAACACTTTCAATCTTTATCCGAGTGATCACGGTTGCAATTAGGTATAGGCTAGTATGATACTACAATCACAGGATGAAAATTTTGAATCTATTATCCATGATATATTCAACTTTAAATATTTCGTAAGTCAAGAGGAATATGTTCCAACTCTAAATGATCAAGGTATTTTTCAAATTTATGTATCTAAATTTTCTATCCATCAAGAGTCTAATGTGTTTAATCTTAAATATGATTAAACCAGTGGCATCAATAGTGTTTTCATCGATACATATGTTGATAGTAGTGCATATCTACCTGATGATGTTTCTAAACCACCCAAAATTAATGATCCATCATCAGAAAATTCATAGACATATCAGGAAGTTGAGGCAATTCAGCCCTTGCTAATGGTTATATGAGGTCCTCATAGTCCTGTTGAGATATCCGAGCTAAGTTGGATCCAAATTTTTAAGAATAATTCTTCTTTTGACATTCTTCCACTGGTTATGAGTTCATTCTTAAATGACTCTTCGTGCATTCAAGTTGATATTCATGATGCCCAAGGTATAATTTCTGATCATATGAAGGATTCTTGATTGGTTAGTCCCTTCTCACATAGATCCCTTGTGTTAGACTAAGAGTTGGAGAGCACATCTTTCACAGAACCCCACAGTTTCAAAGCCTATCATTCTGATTATCAAGATAAAGGTCATTCTGTGTTGAAGGATTCCTCTCTGTTAGAACCTTCCGAATCCAATTATCTTCCCATCTCTCTTGTGTATATTTTTAAATTAATTATATTCCTTACACAATTGATCTGATTTAGGGTATTCAACTGTTTTAACCATTCAACATACCAAAACACTCATGGTGACACAAACACTATGTTTTATTGGACATATGTCTCTAATATTTTTCCAACTCAGTATCCTAGTTGGTTTCCTGGATTCATAATCTCAATTTTTTTTTTAAATGCCCTAATCTTTCATATTTATGATTTTTCATGTAATTGGATACAAATGGAACCGATAAAGATTCTAGAATATTATATGTTAATTGACCAATTCGATCATTATAACAGGGATTATCTTTGTGATGTGAATATTTTAACTGATAATTTATCTTCTCATCAGTCTCAGGTTCCTCAAAATAGTTGTTATGAATATCATGATCCAATTTTTGAATAGCTAGAGCAATCTTACCTAGAAATCTCCATTGAAAATAAAAATCTTCGATCCATTTTAATGTTTGCAATAACAGAAAGTGTAGATGAATTTGTATTCCCAAGAAGCCTACAAGGTTTGTATAATCAACATTTCAAAAAACAAGGTAAATTTTGAAACTGGTTCAAAACATTTGGTATGGCACATCCTTCAGGTAATAAGTCAGACCTTCAATTAGTAGTGTAAGTTTTCAAAGTTCTTATATTTTCTTTTGCACATTGTTTTATATTTCTTTTAATTACTCGTATATTTGTGGTTGCACATCAGGAACGACGATGGATTCATTGGAAATATCATTACACTTCTCCCTTACCTTCTAGTTGGTTAGGCTAGGAGTAGGCTTAGTTTCATTTAGTTTCCCTGACATTGCATCTACCCTTTATCTTGTTCTCCATTGAGTCTCTGCATTTGTTTGTTTTTTTTATTGTATTTCCAGCATGTTTCTTTTACGTCCCTCTTTCATTTTCTTTTTTCTTTGGGTTTTGTTTCATTTTTTCATGTATTTTATATTTTTTTTGTTTAGTAAACTTTCAATGAAAGATGATCCTGTTTGGCTCAAAACACAATGTGGAAAAAATTGGAAAGGGAAATTTTGATGATGAAAAATGCTTGGATAACCTATTACCTCTTCTCTATCTTGGTTTGTATATCTTTAAATTCTATGATATTTGTATAGAAAATATGATCCAATTGAACGGAAATCATTTTGTCAAACTATGAAACTTGTATCTATTCTAGGATCCTCATTCCTCAACTTGGTATTGTAAGTAAATAGTTTTTTTCTCGCCAATCCAGTCAAGTAGAGTAAGGATAAGGGGGAAATAAATGAGTGAGAAAACCAATATCAGAGGTCTATAAATAATCGTCTTAAGGGGCGACCTCATCTTTTCTCAATAATTTAGGATCCCTCTTCCACCGATTGAAAATAATAAGTTTCGAAGCACAGTCCTATTAAATAAATAAATAAAGTGTGAAAGAAGAGAAAGGATTCATGCGCAAGGAGGTGAATCAAGTGACTTCACGAGGGTACTTTCCAGGTTCAATGCTAATGAAGCAATTCTTTTGCTCTTGTAGTGACTATGTTGGGCTACTATCTATGCCTAATGGTAGTGGAGCAACACTATAGATGAAACTTATACTTTTAATATCTTAAACTCATTGTGCATATTACCCTTTCCTATGTCGAAACAATTGTGATTTGGCAAGCCTTGTTATGTGTTTAAATGAGTAAGGGAATGGAGGAGACTATATCTCTAATCTGGTTCAGTAGGGAAGACAAGGCAATCTGCAAGATGAATCAATACTTCCTAAAATACTGAGACTTTGCACTTAGGGAATACAACCTAAATAGAGAAGTTGGAGTTCTACCAGTGTGTCACCAAGTGTTGTCTCTGCAATCAACACCCTCCAAAATTTTGCTCACACTTGAATTTTGGAGCCTACTAAGGATCTTACATTTCTCTATGGCTACTCAATGTTCGTTTGATGTTTTGAAAAGCATTTAAGTCTTCTTCCCAATTTTAAATACTTTTCAAGTCACTTGCACTCACATGCATCGTCTTTGATAAGTGTATGAGAACACTTCCTTCATGCAAGCTTGAATAGGCATAGAATCATGCATCATGAAAATTCCTATGTGATCTGAAATGACTGTATTGGTTTTGCTGTGGTAAGTGTCTTTTCGGTTTATAAACATGTGCATACTTGTCTCGTTAGTTTGCATAAGGATTGAGGATTTTAACCATGAATTGTAGATGATTTTTAGTGAATTAGAAGCATTAAACAAGCTTAAATAACATTAAACAACAGTGTAAAACAGAGAAATAAATAACCACATGAAATTTACACAGAAATCATGATGAATCATTTCACCCCTCTTGGGTTACATCTATTGGTCCAGCTCCTAATGGCATGTCCATCTTTTATTATGCTCAAAATTTTGCTATTACATATAGTTATAGTGCTCTAATGGCTATTTTCTCTACACCAATGGCTCCGTAATGCTCCAATTAGTCAAAAATTACTCTTCATTCACTCGGAATAGGCAAAAATTGAGTCTCCTACTCTTTTGCCGAGTTACACCTAGAAAAGCTCCACTAAAAGTGGAGAATTCCACTTAGCTGGAGCTAAAATAGCTTCTCTGCCAGAAATGGCATGCTTTGCCAAATTGTTCGCCGTTTAAGCCGCAACATTAAACTTTGCGCTTGTGGTGGCCACATACCAACCCCAAACCCGCAGCCTAACCATAACGGTCGATGGAACCTGCATTGAAACTGTGGTTAGGTTGTTTGACCCTGGGTTGAACCATTGGGGGTTAACACTGACCGCGGAGTTTTCGTTTTAAAACGTTGCAATGTGACCATGTCATGGGAGCTATTGGCGGAGACTGCGATGAATCATTTTATTTCGGGTTGGTAATATATGCCATGTCAACACCATTTCGGGGACCACTGGCGGGTTGGGACCGTCGGCGGTCCCCAAACCCCAAACTCCAATGCAATAAAACTTAAATAGAACCCGATGCCTATACTGGTTAAGTAACATTTTGCAAAGCGGGTGGTATGTCATGCGCTTACTAGATAGGAGGTACCACAATCGATTCCTGTGGACTCCACAAAAATTTTATAATGTAGTTCAAGGGCCACATGGCGACCTCAGGGCTAGGCACGGGGCACCTCCTGATTGGCCCTAAGAAAATGTACAAAATCATTTAACCAATAGGAATTAGACACTTGTCAACCTGTAATTGGTTTTGAGGAAGGATTATTCGTTAGAATATTCCCTTTTTTTTACTGTGCATCCACACACTTGCTGACTGTGCATCCCAATCAAACTTGGTCAAACTGTCGCAATTTTACCTATTTGGCATTTCAATAAAAATGCGGTATCTCCCTCATACGACATCGGTTTTTCAAAAAATTTGTGGGGCCGGAATAAGGAAGACGAGATCTACACAACCATCCTAGTTTTAACCAAATCCTGTAACTTTGAATATTGAGCAAAATTTATGAATTCTTGATCACTCATCCCTAATGGGAAGCTTTTGACCCCAAAATACTTGATTACCCATTTAGTAGATGAGGGTACAACTCCCTCACCTTTCCAACCTCTATCCATTTTTCCTTGCTTGGTTTAGTGCCTTTGAGCCCAACTAAACGGTAGTCAACACTTCCCCTCTTGGATGCTCTTGTTCTCCTGTCAAGAATTGTATCTTCTTTGAGCTCATCCAGAAATTCTGGCAAGAAATATTCAACAGAAGGTAGTTGAACATCACTTCCTTGATCATTTATCAATGGTGGCTCATACAAATGAAATTTTTCAACATTAACAACTGAATACATTTGCATATACGAAGGCAAGTCAAGTTGAAATGCATTATTACCAACTTGCTTTATGATCTTGAATGGACCATAGCGAATGGGTTTGAGCTTTTTACCTTCCCCTTTCATCATTTATTTGCTAATGTGCAACCATACCTCATCTCCCTCTTGAAACTTGTGATCAACTCGATGTTTGTCATGACTCTCTTTGTATTTTCTTTAAATTTTCTCAAGTTGTTCTTGAACTTGTTGATATAATCTGAATTGGCTTAGTGAAATTTCGAGCCTTGTCAATGTCACTATGGCCATCAATTGCAACATCTTTCCCAAAGATGAAGTCTCATGGCAATTTTGGCAATTACCCAAATCGTACTTGAAAAGGTGATGTTTGTGTAGAAGAGTGCTTTTCCTGATTGTAAGCATGCTGAATGTAATGCAGTTGCTCATCCCACAACTTAGGGTGTTTGCTGCAATATCCTCTCAATAGATGCACAACGGTTATGTTCACCATCTTGTTTTGTCCATCTGTTTGTGGATGAAAAGTGGTACTCTTTTGAAACTTTGTGTCCATCATTCTCCATAGATTTGACCAAAAATTCCCAATGAACCTAGAATCCATGTCACTAACAATAGAAGTGGGAAATCCAAAATGAGCCCAAACATTTTGAAAATGAAGTTCAACAGTTTTTTCAGCAGTAATGGTTTCCTTACATGGCATAAGTATACACATTTTACTGAATCTATCCACGACTACATAAAGATAATCATGTTGTTTTCTTGACGTAGGTATACCTCCAACAAATTCCATGGAGACACTATCCCATGACCTTGATAGTATCGGTAGTGGCGTGTACAATCCATGCTTCCTATTACTAGGCTTACTTGTTGCACACATAAAACAACCTCTTAGAAAATGCGACACACTATCTATCATGCGAGGCCAATAGCAATACCTTTTTAGATGTGCCACTGTTTTTCTTACCCCAAAGTTTCCAGCAATAAGATATGAATAAGCTTCTCTCATGACACTTAGCCTCTCTCCTTGTGGAATACACAACTTGCCCAAATGAAAGAACAAATTGTTATGCATGTGACAATATTTTTCTTCAACTTGATTCCCTTCACTCAAACTAGCATACACATCTTGAAAATCAATGGCATGTGCATATTGTTCTATGTAACTCTCATGTACAACAGAATAATTTTTGAGTAAAGTAGAAGCAATAATGATTGGTCTTGAAAGCATATCTACAACTTTATTGAAAATTCCTTTCTTGTACCTTATAACCAAGTGAAAATGTTGAAGAAATCCCATCCACCTGAAATGTCTTGATTGCTGCAATTTTGTTTGTGACTACAAGAACTGTAATGGTTGGTGATCGATATGCACAATAGTCTCTTTACCCATCAAGTAGTGTTTCCACTTCTTGAAACTTTGTACCAATGCACATAGTTCTTTTTCATATGTAGGAGAATTAGTCACAACACCATTAAATGTTTCAGAATGAAAAGAGATAGGCTTACCATGCTGCAAAAGTAATGCACCCATGGCATAATCACTAGCATCGGTTTGAATCTCGAATGGCTGTCTCAAATTTGGTAATGCAAGGATTGGAGCAAAAAAAATATCGTATTTTAAAGCTTCAAAATCTTGTTGTTGTTTTCCTCCCCATTGGAAACCTTTCTTCACACTTGTCACTACATGCATAGGAGTTGCGATGGAAGAAAAGTTAGCAATAAAATTTCTCCAATATTGAGCTGCACCTACGAAACTTCTTACCTCGATAACTGTTTTGAGTGTGGGCCAATTCACAATGGCTTCCACTTTAGAAGGATCAATCCTCAATTCTCCTCCTCCTACAATATGTCCCAAATAGACCAAAGAATTCTTTCCAAACTCACACTTTGACATCTTAAGAAATAATTTCTCTTTCTTCAAAATATCAAGCACTCTGTTCACATGCAAGACATGATCTTCTCTTATTTTGCTGAAAATTAAAATGTCATCTAAGTAGACAATAAAAAATTCATCAAGGAATGGACACAAAACACTATCCATAACACGCATGAAAGTTGTTGGTGCATTACACAAACCAAAAGGCATAACCAGCCACTCAAAGAGTCCTTGTTTGGTTTTGAATGCAGTTTTCCATATATCACTTTCTGTAATTCTTACTTGATGATATCCACTTTGTAAATATAACTTAGTGAAAAAATTTGCTTCATTCAAATGATCAAGCAAATAATCTATTCTTGGGAGTGGGTAACGATTCTTTACTGTAATCTTGTTCAAAGCTCGAAAATCTACACACATGCATCAAGTGCCATCTTTCTTTAGTATCAAGACTATGGGTGAACCGCATGGCAAGGTGCTTGGTATTATGATTCCTTTGTCCAACATCTCTTTGATTTTCCTCTTTATTTTAGCAAGCTCCATTATTGACATGCGATACATACCGATGTTTGGAAGAGGAAAATCTTGTTGCAACTGAATCTCATGTTGAATCTCTCTTTTTGGAGGCAATCTTGTTGGCTCCTGAAACTTCTCATGATGTGAATTAACTACATCATATAAATATAATTTCAACTTAGGATCACATCCCTCAAATGATTCATCATTAACACCAGCTTTAGGCTTAATCATAAGAAGAAAAAAATTCTTACTTGAATTTACCAGCCTCTTTACCTATCCAACATTTACCATAGGAATGTTTGTCTTCTTGTGATGTGCTCTAACAATGAACTCCTTGCCATATTTGAATAAATGATACTTGTTCTCAAGGATATAGAAGATCTCTTTCCTGTCATACAAGTAAGGAATCCCTAATACAATACCATCGATGTCAAGTGGAACCACATCTAATTCAATTGTGTCAACAAAACTTGTAGTGATTGCAAACTGCAATATGAATTTCTTTGAAACCTGTAGATTTTCATCCTTACAAATCCAACCTAATGGATATGGTTTTGGATGTGGTATGGTCTCAAGGTTAAGTTTCTTGACCAAATATTCAAAGATTAAGTTCGCTTGTGATCCACTCTCAAACAATGTATCAATCTTGGTATGCTTGGATATGACCCTCACATGAAATAGTTCAATTAATTCTTCTTCATTTTTAGTGTTTATGTGACAATTTGATGTACTGGTACTGGGTTTAGTTTCAATTTATTTTCCCTTCATATTATTTAATCCCATGGCTGTAATCTTAGATTGATCACCTGAATCATATCCTAAATCATGTTGAGTTGTAGCAGTAGTTTTCTATTTCCCTTTGTTATTGGGTTTCTTTGGCCTCATTTTGGGATGTAATTTCCAACAATGAGTTTCATCATGGCCTTATTTTGAATAATGTTTACAAACCAATTTTTATCCCTCTTTATTAACAGATGCATTCTTTTTGTTTTTACCTTTTGAGGTCTTTTCTTTGGCTTTACCCTTAAAAGGTTTCTTTCTATCCTCTTCAGAAATGTTCTACCCTCTAGCTTCTAAATGTGTGGCCTGAACACATACTTCATCTATACTGGTGGGGTTAAACATGAGAATATTATGTTTAAGGTATCTATGTAAGCCTCCTATGTACTTGAGCAAAGTATCTTGGCTATGAAAATCTACCCTTAATAAGAGAGATCTTCTCCTAAATTCTTGGGTGCATTCTTGCACATTTTGTCCCTTTAATTACCTAAAGTTCTGCCAGTTCATGATGGCTTTCTGAATATGAGCTAATGGATAAAAATGTTGTTTTATAGCATTAATGAAATTTGACCATGATAGAATAATATTACCATGTTTCTTGATTTCCTCCTTTGTCTTAGCTTCCCACCAAACGAGTGTTGCACCTTCCATTATCAATGAAGCTAATTGGATTTTAGTATCATCATCTTGAAGGTCATGGATTCTCAAATAGACCTCCAGTTTCCTAATCCAATTATCAAGCTTTTCTGCATTGACTTCATTATTAAACATAGGCAATTTTAACTTAACATCAAGTTTTAAAAAGGACTTTTACCAGTGTTCTTTGACTTGTGTGGCTGATGTACTGAGGGTGAGGATGGTGGCTCTCCATTGCTTCCATTTCCTCCATTTCCATTCTTTGACTTATCTTCATCATTGTGACCTCATGAAGATCCTTGTCCTTCCTTGTGAATTTTATATCCTTCTCCTTCTAGTCTCTCATTCCTTTCTTGATAAAGGATTCTAACCATCTCAGTCATGTCAAGAAATGCTTTCCTAAACACTCTTTCTTCCTCCTTGGGATCAACATCTTCATGGATTTCTCCTTCTTCTTGAGGCATGCTTAATGTAACTTCTGCTTCCTTAGGAGGTGAAATAGGTGGTGGAAATGGTGGAAATCTTGCTCTCTTTGCCTTGGATCTTCTTGAGACCCTTCTGCTTCCACCAATTTTCCCTCTCCTATTTTGAGCTTGAGCCTTACAAGCATCTAAAACTTGCAAATAGTTAAACAATTCTTTGCACTAAACAACACCAGAGAATAAACTCTAGCTCTGATACCAATCTAATTTGAAATGAACGTATTAGTTTTGTTGTGCTAAGTGTCTTTTCAGTTTATAAACATGTGCATACTTGTCTCATTAGTTTACATAAGGATTGAGTATTTTAACCATGAATTTTAGATGATTTTTAGTGAATTAGAAGCATTAAACAAGCTTAAATAACACTGAACAACAGTTTAAAACAAATAAATAAGTCACCACATGAAATTTACACAGCAGGCATGATGAAGCAGTTCACCCCTCCTGGGCTACATCTCCTGGTCCAACTCCTAATGGCATGTCCATCTTTTATTATGCTCAAAAGTTTTCTATTACATGTAGTTACAGTGCTCTAATGGTTGTTTTATCTACACCAATGGCTCCAAAATGCTCCAATTATTAAAAAATGACTCTTCATTCACTCAGAATGGGAAAAAATTGAGTCTCCTACTCTTTTGCCCAGTTACACCTAGAAAAGCTCCACTAAAAGTGGAGAAACCCACTTAACTGGAGCTAAAATAGCTTCTCCACCAGAAATTGCGTGCTTTTCCAAAATGTCCACCATTTAAGCCACAAAATTAAAATTTTTGATTGGGGTGGCCACATGCCAACCCCAAACCTGCAGCCTAACCATAACAGTCGGCGGAACTTGCATTGAAACTGCGGTTAGGTTTTTTGACCCTGGGTTGAACCGTCGGGGTTTAACACTGACCACTAAGATTTTGTTTTAAAATGTTGCAATGTGACCATGTCATGGGAACCGTTGGCAGAGATTGTGATGAATCGCTTGATTTCAGTTTGGTAACATATTCCATGTGAACACCATTGCGGGGACCACCGGCGATCCCCAACCCCCAAACTCTAATGCAATAAAACTTAAATAGAACCTGATGCCTAGACTGGTTAAGTAACATCATGCAGAGCGGGTGGTATGGCGTGTGCTTGCTGGGTAGGAGGTCTCGTAGTCAATTCCTACGGACTCCACAAAAATTTTATAATGCAGTTTAAGGGCCATGTGGTAGCCTTAGGGTTAGCCATGTGGAAGCTCCTGATTGGCCCTCAAAAAAATGTGCAAACTCATTCGACCAATAGGAATCAGATACTTGTCAACCTGTAATTGGTTCTGAGGAAAGAATATTCCTCAAAATATTCCTATATTCTTACTGTGCATCCACCCTCTTGCTAACTGTGCATCCTAGTCAAGCCTGGTTAAACTGTCGCAATTTTACCTATTTGGCATTTCGATCAAAACGTGATATCGCCCTCATACGACATCAGTTTTTTGAACTGTTTGTGTTGCCAGAATTAGGAAGACGAGATTTATGCAACCATCCTAGTTTCAACCCAATCATGTAATTTTGATGTTTGAGAAAAATTTATGAACTCCTGATCACTATGCAATGTTCAACTCATGATGACAGTCAATTCATACTTTCATTGACAATATCCCTCATTTTAGTTGTCATTGTACTTTTATTACAATGAGTTTTTTTAATTGTCGCTTTCATGCACTTTCGCTTTCACAAGTGTTGATTTCACATTCACGGTTTTTTATTTTACTTTATTTTAGTTTAATAGGTGGAATTTTCATGGTATATTCTAGCATGTGTCACTTTCAAGGTCATTCACTTTTTGCAAGTGTCATCGTATTTTTTCCTCATGTCGCAGGTGTCACTTTTATGATTTTTAATCTTGCATGTGTCACACCTTTACACATCACCAAAGTTATTTCTAATGCACTCTTATGCATTGAATGGTCTTACATGTCATTAGGATATGTGATAGACACATTCCTATAGTTTAGTTCACATTTTGGTCACAATTGTCATAGTTTTCATAACTTGCAATATAAGTGTCGAAATGTGTCATTTCAACTATATCACTTAGAAATAAGTCGCTTTATTGTTGTTTCAAGGTTTGATTTTTATTCGTAAGTCCTACATATTCTTATGGATTCTATAGGTGGTTTTATGCATGTGATCCAATATTGATTTATGTTCGGATGCAATTTCCTCTTTTACTCTGTCGGTCCGACACTTATCCATTTTGGAGTGCTTCTTGGTCCTTAATCCCAATGCAAGTCATGAAGCATTTACCCCTTTTATATAGTGTGGAGATAAACCTACCCATAGGCCTCAATTATGTGATATTACTCTGAAATATCAGTGCAATAAGTCCCTCTCAAGATTACCCTAAACCTGTTGCACATTATGATCCTCGCAAGGGTAGTCGTTTGACCTTTTTGCTCATACTGACTCATTACATTGATTTTTTGTTACCTATACCTTGTATGGAATATGGAACATTCCTAGCTAACAACATGGACCTCTTTCACCCTTTTTCAATGGAAAAAAATGCAATGCAAAGAACCTCCTATCCTCCCAAAGCAGTGAAAACTCTCCTAAGAAAGGTGGCTTCATCCCTATGGCCTTCCTTAATGAAATCATAATCCAAATGTTCAAGCACCCACTGTTGGATAAACTATGATATCATAGGATGAAAAGTGCTTTAAGAAGTAATAGTGACCCCTAGTTGAAGAAAATTACTCTTTCTGTCAAGCCTCCTCTTCCTTTGAGTGCGTGGCGGATTCCCGAAGGTTGAAGCTTCACACTTCCCCCTTCCCCAATGCACTTTGTGCCCAAGCCTTACCTAACCTCTTCCTCTAGAGAACATGGAGCGGTAGTTAAGGTTGAAGGAATCCTCCTCTTTACCTTTTATTAGTCAAACTATGCTCTCTTATAAGTCTCCTTTCCCCTTGAGCTCATAGTGTGGTCCTGAAGGCTGAACCTCTCACCTTCCCTCCTTCCTAATGCACTCATGCACCCTAGCCTTCCTTTGAACCTTCCCTTGAGTTCATGGTGTAGTAGGGAAGGCTAAAGGATGCCTCCCCTCACCCTTTACTGATCAAACTGTGCTTTTAATCTTTCCTCTCTTCTCTTTGGAGCGCATGGCTCAACCTTGAAGCATGAAACCTACCACCTTGTCCCTTCAGATTCCCATAGTGTTCTAGACCAAGGATATCTCCTCTTCATATTGCATTACATAGTAAAAATTAATAGTCGAACCTTCTTAAGCCATTGATGAGTTTGACTACGCCCTCCTAATCAAGGCTTCTTATTTTAACCCCCTCACAAGTCTGTCATGAGAAGACAATTCCATGAGACAGGTAGTGATAGAATAGGTGTTTTTAAGGCTGATATTTCCTCATCATGAATAATATTTATTTGCAAGGGTACCTTCCCATCATGACAAGGTGATGCTCAAGAGCTGATGGCAAGGAGAAAGCATGAAGGAACTCTTGCAGAGAAGAAGAAAAAAGAGAAAAATCACGAATACATGAAGCAGATCATGGACTGAGACAAAAAGAAGACATTGCATGATGACTTAGAGGATTTCAATATTGATAAAAGACCCTTTGGAAGGTCAATATAAGCAAAAAAGTGAATCTTTCATGAAAATGAATCATAGATAATATCTATCATCAAGAATGCAAGATGAACCAACAAGGAAGACAACTTGGCAACACCACCTCATCATGAAGTCCATTTCATCATTGTCAAGTTGTAACTTGTACAAGTGTCATCATAATCGTTAATGTATGTCTATGTGTCATGCCACATCATCATATGGAATGTAATGATGTATTTTTTGGGTCCTTCATTTTTGAAGGTATAATAGTCACAAAGGACATTTTGGATGAAGCTGCTGAAAACATAGCACTGTAAAAATTTAAACAGTAGTGGATGTATTTTGGAACTCGCGTAGTAGAAAAAAAGGGAGCGTGTCAAAGAACTAGGAGTATATTTTGATATAGGAACAGAAGAACCAAGGAAATTGCCCTAGGTATTGAAAAACCATGATCAAGAGAGTGAGGTATTAGATCAAGCAAGTGCGGCTATAAAAGAATATAGAAGACATCGATTAATGATTTTAGACAATGCCGCAAGGTTCAAATCAAACTAGGAGATCAAATAGAGTGGAATGTTTTGAGTTTTGCAGTTTCTAGATCTGGAATGTAATATATGTTTATGTGTTGTCTTTGTATCTTGATTCCGCACGCAATTCTGTGAATTTCGCGAGATATAATTATCCTGATATGATGTAATAGGACTTTGTTGCTAATGATATAAGAAAGTTGGGAATCATATCAATTGTATGTGTATTTATGGGCCCTTTTACAATTTTCTGAATATATATGATTTCTGAATGAATGTAATAATTTTAATGGTTGAGAATTATTGTGATGATGGTTGCGCAAGTCATAAAATAAGCATATCTAAGCCCCTGTATTATTTTAAGTTTCTGGCTTTCCTCGGGTGAGTCTCTCCTTTGTTTCGAAGGGGTGTACATACAGAAGAAGTGCTAGACTACGCGGGATCTTTATTGGCACCATCAGCCGTGTTAGTGTCAGTATTTGCAGCCTTCCTCCAGTGATCAAACATGCTCTTACAAAGTGATTTTGAGGTGTCAAGGTCAAATTTTGTCATTTCAGTGAGTTTTCAAGAAAAAATTGGTCACTAGGTATTAGGTCTAGGGTTTGCTTTTACTCCTGTCAAAGTTGTCCAAATGTCGGTCCTTGTCACCATTCAGATGAGTGTACCATCATTCAGAGGGTTTTCATCATCATGCCAGATTCCAAAGGGTCATTTTACACCTTGTTCATGCTTCAGTTGTGCCTAGGTAAGGTTCATTTCCCTCTCCTAGGGTTTTGGAGGTAATTTCTCTTGGATGGTCAAATCATCAGCAAAACTTGTATCCTGATGTTCATAAACCTTCCCCGATCCTTAATGTACCTTATTAATCACTTCCCATCACTGAGATCCCCCAAATTCCTCATTTTCGCACAAACCCTAGTTTTTTGCTACAACTTGGCAATTTTCTAGGCTAGGCCTGTGTTTCTCCCTTTTGGACCCCTTCCCCTCACTCAATTTCTAAGATTAAACTTTCCCTCGCTTCCTAACATCCCTCCCTACTTCCCAAAATTTTCCCAAGAATTTAGAAGCCCCTTATCCCCTTCATTTCGCTTCATTTCGACGAATCCCTTGTTTCACATCGGGATAGGTTTCACTCAAATAATGTTTTAGAGAAATAAAAGATGAATTTTGGAAAAATGAGAGATTTTTTGTCCAAAACATGCCAAGGAAGAAAACCCTCCTTCACGTTTTACACAGGTGTCATGGTTTTTGAGAAATGTCAAAAATACAGTTGCCACAGGAGAATATATGCACCTCTGAAGTGACCTTGGGAAAATCAAGATTTCTCCTAGCTTGGTTGTCCACATGAATTTCTTGATGAGTCAAATGATAACTAGACACAAAGATATTTCCAATGAGCTATCATGAGCTCAATTTGAGCCGAGGGAAGACTTTGAAAAGCTGATTTGCAGAAGATTTTCCTTTGAGGCAAATTTCATTCGCTTCATTTTGACCACTGGGAGATTTGATTTTTTTGATAAGGAAAAATGAACTCCAAATTGCAAATTCCAGCTTGGGTTGGAAATTAGACTCTAATAATATTTCCAATGAGCTATCCCGCACCCATAATTCTGACAACGTGAAGGCAGCCTCCAAAAGCCTCTCGCAAAATGCACTATGCGCATTGGGCCAAAAAGCCCGAAATTCATTCAAATCTTCCATCAGCTCTCAAATTACAACTATTTCAAGTAAGTTAACATTAAGTAATTTAACATCCCTCCATGACCAATGAATGAATTTCTCTTAGTGCTTATGGTGATTTAATGAGCAAAAATCAAAATCCTACCTCTTTACATTTCTTGCCAAAAGCAGTTGCATAGGGTTTGAAAATTGCATGTTTCACTGCCAATTCCACTCCTATCTATCTCTCACTTCGTCACTCCTTTATTCCTTCATTATTTCCCTTTCGTTACATTTCATTCCCTCATTCCTTAATTCCCATATACCTAATCAACTAACCCTAAATCCCTAATCCCACTATCCCAAACCATAGTCAAATATCCCCAAAACCATAATTGCCATCCCAAACCATAGATATTATCCCCTAAACCCTTTAATTCCCTAAAATCCTACAACTATCATCAAACCCTCCCCTCATCAGTCCCACTCATTCATGGAGCTCCAAAACATGAAAGTAGAACCGGTAGGCTGCCCAAAGAAGCCAAACTGAGATGACACCAATCGAGCGGGAGATAGAGGTTGATCGAGAGACTTGGCTCGAAAGGGTCAATATCCATTTGGAGAAGCTGTTGGTAAAGGCAAAGAGGGAAAATAACATGTTTTGGCACATGAAGAACCATTATTGGGTGCGCAATAATGTTTGCAAGCCGCGAATCAAAATTCTGAAGGCAAAGCTAAGGAGGGCACTAATGCGTCACAAAAGGCATGATAGCCTCCAAATTTTGGCCAAAGCTTGTTTAGCCCAGAATAGTGCTTTATGAGAGATCTTTAGCCCAAATTTCAAGAAATTTGGGAAAAATTTTGTCAATTTTGAAATTTTTGGTCTTAAAACAGGTTTTTCTGCCTGACACATACCACCACTTGGCGCACGCTTACAATTGGGAGATATTCTGGAGGAAAAATTTGTATTTATAGATTTTTTATGAAAATTTATGCATGCTAAAGAATGGCCTAACGATTTCATCAAGATCTGGGTTGCCTAAAGGGTCAAAAACACCCTAAAAATGGCCTTTCTGCCACCTTTTGCACACACAGGAAGAAGTGTTGGGAGATTTGATTTGTGAAGGGGGAAATGACAACAAAATCTAGAAATTCCACTTGGGTTGGAAAGTAGACAGGTAGGGCTTTCCAATGAGCTATCATGCACTCAATTTGGACTTCAGGAAGGCCCTTAAAATTGGCCTCAAAGTGGCGTGATGCATTGAGTTTTCAGGTGCGGCGCATTGGGAAATTTGGCCTATTTTTCACTCAGCAGCTTAGAATTTCGCCTAGTTTTGGCCAGTTTGACTTTTTGATGTAACTCTTGATGTAACTTGATGTAAATTTATGACTTTGATGTAATTTTGGCACATATTTACTTATTCTAGTAGATTCATTCACCAAAAAGTGAAAATTAAATGAATGAATCAGTTTCCTACCATATAGAGGCAAGTTGTTTCATTGCCTATTTTTTAGTTCCTAGTTTAGATATGGTTGAAACAGCTCCTAGAATGGTGATCTTGACCCATAGAGGTATGGGGATGAGTTAGGCTTGTCTATATCATGTAATTCATCAGTTATTTTCAGGGTTGGACATTTGGGATTGCTTGGCACTTCATTGTACATTTCATCTCTGCAATTTTGGCAAAGGAATAGACCAGGGTTTGCAGCACTCTTTGGGATCTATGTGGCTCTGTGTTTTGATGGTGTGTTTCTCTATGTGATTTTAAGTTCACTGATGTTTATGTGTATCGTTTTCCTTCTCCGTTCTTCTCAAATTTAACAAACAAGTGATAAAGGTGGAATCCACCAGATTTGCTTTGTTCTGCCTTCAGTTTTGTTTAATTTTTCATGTTTTCATCTGTTTGAAGAGGATTCTTGAGACCCTCTTGCCCTCTTCAACTCCTCACCGGTCTGAACCATCCATTCATTTAATCCAAAGCATCAAAAATATTTCCTTCCTTGCCCCAATCAGAACTCTACAAAAACTAGGCCTTATCCCCGGACCCAAAACTACCTTTCCCTTTGATTCCAACAAAACCCCCAAAATCAAAATCAAACCTTCTTACTTATATACCTAGCCTAAAATCAGCATTCATTTCAAGTAATCTCAAGCCCTATTGATTATCTTTGCTGAGATTGACCCGAAGAGAGCCCTCTCCTGATCTAGTAGGGCTAGCTACAAGACTGAGTGTGGTTTGATATTACCCTGAACTCTGCCTTCCTTCAGCCTGAGGTGGATTTAGGCAATAACATAGTGGCGACTCCACTAGGGAAGAAAATGGTTTTCTTTTTAGTGTTATTTGTTCTATAAGCTATAGACGGAGCCTGAAGTTAGCCAGGTAGCCTTCGAAACGCTCTTGCTTTGCATTAGCGAAAGTAGATAAACGCTGCTTCAGTCAATCTCCGGTCTAGTTTATGAACCGAGCATCTGGTTTCCTCAGTAAAATGTAATCAAGTTCAGATCTTATTGTTGATGGTGGACAACAGTAAGACACATATGAAGGCTAAAACATTCACCTTGCGACTCCAACTCAATCCATAGATTCCAGTGCTCACTGATCCATTCATGCAATGGTAGGGTATGTGGCAGACCCTGTGCTTTGTGAAGTTTTAAAAGAAATTAGAGATTAGTTAGTGGATTTTGAAATTTATGAAGTATTTTTCATTGCCATGCTTCAATCTTTGAGATCTCTGAAGTTTCCTCCTGAAGCTAAAACTGGTTTCTTTGAGTTAGGTGTTGAAAAATTTGAGAAGGAGATTCAATATTTAAATGATCAGATCCAATCATATGAATTTCGAGATCCTAAAATTTGTTTGGAAACTCTCCCTCCTTCAAAACAAGAAACAATAGAGCTTCCCGTGGATATTTGCATTGATAGTTTGCGGCTGGAAGCATGTATTGAGGAGTTGGGGCAACAAATAGAGTCTGGTTTTTTCGATCCTATTGCAACGTGCATGGAAATTTTCTTTAGTTTGAATGATAGATCAAATTGTCTTTTACATAGCCAGACTCGTTATGTGCATGTATGGCTGTCAGCATTTACATTATTGTCCTGGTTGAAGAACTTTCAAGCAGCATCCTTGTCACAATTACTTGATTGGTTGATCTGGCATTACAACGTTACTTGATCTATTGGTTTTGCAGCAAAGTAGGGGAGATTTGTAAATAAATAAGCTGTCAAAGGCAACATTTAAGTTTCCGATATTTTTTTATGTATAGGTTGCAGTATGTATATGTTTTTGGATTGGTATGAGTTGTTTTGGGTTTGCAGTTATTGACTCCATTGCCCAATGGATAAGGCACTGGTATGCTCTCCCAAAGATCTGTAGTTCTTGGAACCTCCAAGGAGCTACCATCCCCATTGGAGCCAATGTTAGTGTCAGTCTTTGTAGCCTTCCTCCAGTGATCAAACATTCTCTTACAAAGTGATTTTAAGGTGTCAAGGTCAAATTTTGTCATTTCAGTGAGTTTTCAAGCAAAATTTGGTCACTAGGTATTAGGTCTAGGGTTTGCTTTTAATCCTGTCAAAGTTGTCCAAATGTCGGTCCTTGTCACCATTCATATGAGTGTACCATCATTCAGAGGGTTTTCATCATCATGCCATATTCCAAAGGGTCATTTTACACCTTGTTCATGCTTCAGTTGTGCCTAGGTAAGGTTCATTTCCCTCTCCTAGGGTTTTGGAGGTAATTTCTCTTGGATGGTCAAATCATCAGCAAAACTTGTATCCTTATGTTCATACACCTTCCCCGATCCTTAATGTACCTTATTAATCACTTCCCATCACTGAGATCCCCCAAATTCCTCATTTTCGCACAAACCCTAGTTTCTTGCTACAACTTGGCAATTTTCTAGGCTAGGCCTGTGTTTTTCCCTTTTGGACCCCTTCCCCTCACTCAATCTCTGAAATTACACTTTCCCTTGCTTCCTAACATCCCTCCCTACTTCCCAAAATTTTCTCAAGAATTTAGAAACCCCTTATCCCCTTCATTTCGCTTCATTTCGACAAATCCCTTGTTCCACATATCGGGATAAGTTTCACTCAAATGATTTTTCTGAGCAGTAAAAGATGAATTTGGGAAACCTGAGAGAGGTTTTTGTCCAAAAAATTCCAAAGAAGAAAAACCTCATTCACTTTTTACACAGGTATCATGGTTTTAGAGAAATGTCAAAAATACCGTTGCCTCACGAGAATTGATGCACATCTGAAGTGACCTTGGAAAAATCAAGATTTATCTTAGCTTGGTTGGCCAAATGACTTGCTTGATGAGTAAAATGATAACTAGACACAACTATCTTTCCAATGAGATATCATGAGCTCAATTTGGAGCTGAGGAAGACTTTCAAAAGTTGACTGCAACAACACTCTTCCTTGAGGCAGCCTCAGTCTGCTCATTTTGACCAGTCTTGGGAGATTTGATTTTTGACAAGGAAAATGAACTCCAAATTGAAAATTACAGTTGGGATGGAAAGTATAATCAATAAGCTTTCCAACGAGCTATCCTGAACCCAATTTGGACACCGGGAAGGCCTCCAAAAGCCTCCTGTAAAAAGGCACTACGCATTGAGATGGCGCTACGCATTGGGCTAGGGTTTGCAGTGTAATTTTGTAACTGGCGCTACGCATTGAGATGGCGCTACGCATTGGGCTAAAAAGCCTGAAATTCATTCAAATATTCCACAAAAGCTCTCAAATTGCTAAATTCTTCATTTCCCAAGTAAGTTAACATCCCTCCATGACCAATGAATGAATTTCTCTTGATGCTTATGGTGATTTAATGAGCAAAAATCAAAACCCTACCTCTTTACATTTCTTGCCAAAAGCAGTTGCATAGGGTTTGAAAATTGCATGTTTCACTGCCAATTCCACTCCTAGCTATCTCTCACTCCCTCAATCCTTTATTCCTTCATTCTTTCCCTTTCGTTACATTTCATTCACTCATTTCTTAATTCCCATATACCTAATCAACTAACCTTAAATCCCTAATCCCACTATCCCAAAACATAGTCAAATATCCCCAAAAAAATAATTGCCATCCCAAACCCTAGATATTATCCCCTAAACCATTTCATTCCCTAAAATCCTACAGCTAGCATCAAACCCTCCCCTCATCAGTCCCACTCATTCATGGAGCTCCAAAACATGAAAGCAGAACCGGCAAGTTGCCCAAAGGAGACAAACCGAGATGACACCAATCGAGCGAGAGATAGAGGCTGATCGAGAGACTTGGCTCGAAAGGGTCAATATCCATTTGGAGAAGCTCTTGGAAAAGGCAAACATGGAGAAGAATATTTTGTGGCGCATGAAGAACCATTATTGGGCGCGCAATCATGTTTGCAAGGCGCGAATCAAAATCCTGAAGGCAAAGCTAAGGAGGGCGCTAAAGCATCGAAAAAGGCATGATCGACTCCAAATTTTGGCCAAAGCTTCTTTGGCCCAGCATAGTGCTTGATGAGGGATCTTCAGCTCAAATTTCAAGAAATTTGGGAAAAGTTTTGTCAATTTTGAAATTTTTGGTCTTAAAACAAGTTTTTCCGCCGGACGCGTAGAGCCACTTGGCGCGTGCTTACAATTGGGAGATCTTCTGGAGGAAAAATTTGTATTTATGGATTTTTTATGAAAATTTATGCATGCTCATGAATGGCCTAAGGATTTCATCAAGTTCTGGGTTGCCTAAAGGGTCAAAAACACCCTAAAAATGGCCTTTCTGCCACCTTTTACACACACAGGAAGCAGTGTTGGGAGATTTGATTTTTGGAGGGGAAAATGGCAACCAAATCCAAAAAATCCACTTGGTTTGGAAAGTAGATAGGTAGGGATTTCTGACGACCTATCATATGCTCAATTTTGACTTCGGGAAGGCTCTCAAAATCAGCCTCAAAGTGGCGCAACGCATTGAGTTTTCAGGCGCGGCGCATCGGGAAATTTGGCCTATTTTTCACTCAGCAGCTCAGAATTTCGCCTAGTTTTGGCCAGTTTGACTTTTTGATGTAACTCTTGATGTAAATTGATGTAAATTTATGACTTTGATGTAATTTTGGAACATATTTACTTATTCTAGTAGATTCATTCACCAAAAAGTGAAAATTAAATGAATGAATCAGTTTCCTACCATATAGAGGCAAGTTGTTTCATTGCCTATTTTTCAGTTCCTAGTTTAGATATGGTTGAAACAGCTCCTAGAATGATGAGCTCGACCCCTAGAGGCATGGGGAGGAGTTAGGCTTGTCTATATCATGTAATTCATCAGTCATTTTCAGGGTGGGACACTTGGGATTGCTTGGCACTTCATTGTACATTTCATCTCTGCAATTTTTGGCAAAGGAATAGACCAGGGTTTGCAGCACTCTTTGGGATCCATGTGGCGCTATGTTTTGATGGTGTTTTCCTCTATGTGATTTTAATTTTACTGATGTTTTATGTGCACCATTTTCCTTCTCCTTTCTTCTCAAATTAAACAAAAAAGTTATAAAGGTGGAATTCATTAGATTGTTGTGCTTTGCCTTGGAGTGTTGTTTAATTTTCCATGTTTTCATCTGTTTGAAGAGGATTCTTGAGAGCCTCTTGCCCTCTTCAGCTCCTCACCGGTCTGAACCATCCATTCATTCAATCTAAAGCATCAAAATGATTGCCTTCCTTGCCCCAATCAGAACTCTGCAAAAACTAGTCCTTATCCCCGAACCCAAAATCTGCCTTTCCCTTTTCTCCAACAAAAACCCTCAAAATAAAATCAAACCTTTTCATCTATATACCTAGCCTAAAATCAGCCTTTTTTCAAAGTCATCTCAAGCCTTATCGATTATCTTTGCTGAGATTGACCCGGAGAGAGCCCTCTCCTAATCTGGTAGGGCTAGCTACCAAACTGAGCGTGGTTTGATGTTACCCTGAACTCTGCCTTCTTCAACCTGAGGTGGATTTAGGCTATAACAGGCCGAAACTTGGGTCAAACTTAAATCAAATTTTCTTGCCAACAAATGGTTTTTTTTTTAGGACCTTGAGTTTTCTTAAAGGTGGTTTAGATCATGCGACCATGGTATATCCGTCAGAATCTCCAAAAATGGTGGCATGAGGAGGTGGATCTCTTTATCTTGCAGCAAGAACACTTGAGGCAGAATAATATAAATTGGGCCAGAGAAGAAATATTATATGCGAAACTTGCTTACGATCAGTATGAGATATTTTGGTGTGAATTTCTCGAGAATATAGAGAATCATCTAACTCGATTTCATCATAGATAGAGGATCTTGAAACAAATGAGATTGTGTACGGACTAGTCTATGGCAGATCTAGCCAATCTTCATCAGTTGGATACAGAACTGACAAGGGTCGTCAATTTTTGGGTTAACACAACTCTTGAAGCCTATATTATTGAATTCAAAGCTAAAAGGCATCATTCATTCTCCCGCGCAAAGGATATATTTAAATTTGGAATATGAGGGTGGTTGTTGAAGGAAATTCAACTTTAGATTAAGGTACTGTTAGTAGAAGACCACCTGTTGGAGTTTTAGCTAGGTCAAATGGCAACTTAACCTACTTGTACTTGGGGAATGGATTAAGGGGGGAGGCATGCTGTGTTGCTATGGGAGGATGAAGGAAGTATTATAATGCATCAAGAAGAGTTGTGACAAGCGAGATATTTCCGAGCATTCCACAGGGCAAGAATCACTGAAGAGTGGTGTGAGAAGAAGTTGCGGGAACTTATGGATAGAAGAATATTACAGTGCATAGATGACACTGTAAGGAGTTCAACATAGCACAAGAGGGAAATGGAGACTCTAGAGTTACGAAGATGGAGTGAAGAGGAAATTTCTTTGTCTGGCATAATGGGAGGGGCCAATGGAAATGGAATGGAGGGTTTAGAAGTGGTTACTCTAATACATGAGGAGGGAGAAGGATTCAAGACACTTGAGACATATGTCCAGTTGGCGAGAATATCAAATGAGGATATACTAGTGGATGATGATCTACATTTTGTGATGAGGTGGATTTTATTTGAAGAAAATTCAACACCAGAACATAGCATGCCGCAACATAATAGCATACCTACCCATCCTCCCCCTGACCTTCCCCTGTTGCTATATCAAAGCCTGAATTTTCTCTTTTCAAAGGTATAAAAATTTCTTAAAGTTCAGTCATCGATTCAAGGTACAAGTAGTTCTAGTATTATTATTCAACCGATTTTAGTTATATATTCTCAACCTAGTTTGTGAGGGTTTGTACTTTTTTGTACAACACAACCAACTATGGTTAGATTCAAGGTGGGTCTCTCACTATATACCCTGAGTTCGCAGGCAAGGAAGGTGAAGACTGATGAGCTCCATCATTAGACATATTTGGAGGGGTTAATTGTCACCTTTTTTCCTTCTTAGATATCTTTTTCTTTTATTTTTATTATTATTTGGTTTTATGATGCTAGTATAGGTGGTGATTAAGGCTAATGTACTCTGAGTGCCTAATATGAGGTTGAGTGCAGAAAATCACGAATTATTAAGCATTTTTATAAGGATTTTATCATAAAGACTTGGAGGAGACATCAATTCAAGTTCCAGAGGTAGCCAAGAAACTCAATATTTGTTTACTTGGAGTTAAGTGGACTCAATCACCCCAAATATTCTCTCCCGAAATTTGAGTTCCAGAGGAAACCAAGCAACTCAAAGAGGAGTGCACTCAATATTTGCTTACTTGGAGTCAAGTGGACTCAATCACCCCAAATATTCTCTCCAGCAATTCGAGTTCCAAATGCAGCCAAGAAACTTTATCTTTTACTTGGAGTCAAGTGGACTCAATCACTATTTTCTAGCGAGTTGTTGGTAGCTGCCTTGTAGAATACATAGAGCAAAGCTAGAGCTAGGAAGGGTCAAAACTTTGTTGCAAGCTATTGAGCTTTTTATTATTTTACTCAGGGATCAAATTTTCAGAAATGTATGAGGCTATTCTTTTATGAAATGAGAAAACTGATTTCCTTTTACTAATTTAAGTTTCAGAGAGCTAGGCTTGTGGGTTAGGGCCCAATCCACTTCCCTCAACCTCTCTGTTGTATTTGTTGTTTTCTTTCTATCATTTCATTAGTTCCGCTTCTGATAATTTCATTTATGTTTCAAGTTGTTGTTTAGTTTTTCTTTCAGTGTTCTGTTGTAGGTTTAATTTTCTTGTGAGTAATAGAATAGAGGATAAAAAAACCAAAAATTTGTGGATCAAGACCCCCTTCTCATCTCTGTCAATAGAGCTCGAGGAGGGCAAACCTTCCCACAGACCCAAAAACTGATTTCTGAGATTAAAAGTGGAGTTGCATTACCCTTTTTCATTCTTCCTTTGCATTGAGTTTTTACGCATTTGTTTGTTTCTTTGCACATAATTTAGCAGGTTTATTGCAGGAATTATTGCTAAAACCCCAGAGCAGCTCTGTGGTGCCTTCCCGCTTTATTTTCCATCTTTGTCTTCACAGCCTGAACACTATTTTTACACATCCATTCCCTCTTTTTCTTCCGCTTATTCTAACTGCTGCACCCACCTTTTTTTCCCTAAAAGCACTTAAACCCTTCAACCCACCTTATTCCTTTGTTTCTATTGGTCATGGTTGCCTTAACCCTTTTAACGCAAAATGCTTGAAAACCATTAAAATTCGACCTCCGTCTTTGCTCCTCGAATCTCCCGCTACCGTACTTTGCAAATCACACTTCGTGACCTTTTCCTGTTTTCTTTTAAGACTTAGCACTTCCAAACGCTGATTGGGATAAATCCGATGCATCGCACATCAAAATCACATTTCAAAACCTTTCCTGTTTTCTTTTACGACTTACCACTTTTTGGCACCACACATCGCAATCACATTTCGCAACCTTTCCCATTTTCTTTTAAGACTTACCACTTCCAAACACCGATTGTGAGAACTCCGCCGCATCACACATCGCAATTGAATTTCGCAACCTTTTCCTGTTTTCTTTTAAGACTTACCACTTCCAAACACCGATTTCGATAACTTCGCTGCATTGCACAACGCAATCGCATTTTGAAACCTTTTCTCGTTTCCTTTTAAGACTTACCACTTCCAAACACCGATTGTGATAACTCCGCCGCATCGCACATTGAAATCGCATATTTAACCTTTTCCCATTTTCTTTAATACTTACTGCTCCCAACCTTCGATTGTGACATCACTATAGCATTCTTCCATATCATCCCCATCACAATCACATTTTTCAGTTTTATCCCCATTACAATCGCAAATCATAGTTTTTATTTGGTTCCTTCAGCACTTACCGCTCCTAACGCCGATTGCGATATTATCCGTACTCTACCGTAGGTCCCACTGCCACGTCACCCAATGCATTTATCACTTCGAAAATTTTCCTAGACAACACTTCTGCTACCCCTCAAACTTTGTGATATTGCGAACTACGATACCACATCTCGCACTTTGAAACTTTTACCACATCGCAAATTGAAAATCGCAACTTTTGGCCCATCGTGCTTTGCACCTCACAACGTTTAACACATCACAAATCGCAAATCACAACTTTTGTCCCATTGCACTTTGCACTTCGGAGTTTTTACCTCATCGCATTTTTCATCTCACTCTCGCTCCCGAACAACATTTCCACTATCCCTCCAACTTTGCGATATTGCAATTGCGATATCGCATATCGCATTTCCGTCCTCCGTCGCAACTCTACCATCATACTTTTCAAATTATTCCATTCCAAAGAATTTTTGCGCTATAATAAAGTTTTAATAAGGTTCAAACCCATCTTTCCACACCTCTAAGTCTTGTCCCATCTGTTCAAGCCCTCCATTAGCATCTTTAACCCGTTTTCCTCCAAACTGTAAGCCACACTTTGTCAAGTCTAGTTTATCATGAATATTTTCATGGTTAGAAGCATGAAAACATGGTAAATAGATTATAGGATAAGTAGGGTGTGTTTAGCTGATTTGCCTAGCTAGGCGCAACTTAGTTTAGTGTCTTTTCGGTCATTTCCTTTTCTGTAAATTAAATTAGTTTCATTTTTTTTATTTTCTTTCTGCACATTAAATTAGTTTCCTTTCTGTCATTTCCTTCCAGCAATTTACTTTTCAATTTTTATCAAAGTTTAAGAAATAGCACCCTTTTGTAAAGAAAAAGAGGATGACATGAACATAATGCATATGTTGTGTATATATCACTATCACCTTCAAGTTTGTACAAACCCCGGTTTCATAAAGTAAAGTAGGGAAACCCCTGGGAGTTGCAGCACTCTTGGTGCAATACCAGGGCTCACCACTTTTTGGCGTCGTTGCCGGGGAGGTGTCTAGTAGATGTTTTGATTTTGTTTTAGCATTATTTTCTTCTTTCTTTCATTTTCATGTCATTTAAGAAATATTTTAAAAAAACATAAAAGATCTGATTTTCATGCCTCGTAGGAGTAGGAATACTGAAAAGAAAAATTTACCTAAACCCCCCACATCACCTCCTGGCCACCCTTCACTCTTCTTCAATGGCAGTTTGAGTGAAACCCATATAGGAGAGCCTTCTAAATATTTTGAGGATCCTATTGGGGAAGAAGAAGAAGAAGACCTTGTTTCAACCAAGGGACTTGCTTCACCTATCTTAACCATGGCTGGGATCAAGAGAGCCTTTCCCATAAGAGAGGAAGATGGGGAAACTAAGATGAAAAACATTATTCCCTCAGCTCTTCCACACTTTTATGGACTTACCTCTAAGGACCCTGACACATTCATGTTTGAATTTGCTGTTGTTTGTAAGACTTATGACTACACCTATGATGATCAGAAGTTGAAGCTATTCCCATCCACCCTTAAGGATGCAATTGTTGAACTTCAGGATTACCCTCTCCTTTACAGTTTTCTCATCTCATTCCACCACTTTTCCGTAAGTTCATAAACCCTCATCAATGAATAATCCTAAGATTTTGTCTCAAGCATACATTTAAATGATTGTCATATTATATTTTCATGATTTTTCTATTTTAATAAGTTTTTTCAATTTAGCTACAGAATGCAGCCTGTTCTGCAGCTAACTGTGCGTTCCATAGCCACTCTTATGGATTAGCAGGTTCTAGGTGTCATTTGAGGAATAAAGCCACATGGGTGTTTCTATGATCTTGCCTACATGGATTCTATCCTACTTACATGGTGCAAATCGACATAAAAATGAGCCTAAACTTATGGTCAAAGTTATAAGTCAAATACAGCAATAGGACTCCTGATTTGCTCTTCGAAGCAAATCATGAGTCCAATAGTCCTATTTTGATTGTAATTAAATTTAGACACCTGTAGCTAATTTAGCTCGCAATTAGTTATGTAATTTCTCTTTAAATAGTGGTTCCACGGAACTGAGAGACAGTTCATTACAGTTCCGATTTCTATAGTGAATAATCTATTTTCCATACTTTTTTTTAATAAAGAAGTTCAGCTACGAAATGCTCACTTGATTGCACTTTTGACAAGCTAGGAGTCAACAAACTCAGTAGCATAGGGTCCCTGCTTCTAAAGGAGGTTTTTATTATGTTTTCTAGTTAGATTTCCTTTACTTTGTTTAGCAATTTCTGCTTATGCTTCATTTCCAGTTTTTAATTAGCTTAATGTTAAAATACAATTGTGTATACTTACTCTTCCAAAACGTTTCATGAAAATAGAAACTCTGTTTTCACTAGTGAATTAAGGATTGAAGTGTTAAGGAATCACAGTTTTTTAGCTTTATTGTTCTTGTCTTTCATTTCCATTAGAACAGAGTTGTCAATTGATGTGTTAATATATTTTTATGAAATCCATTTTCAATATGCTAAATTATACATTAAATGGTTAAATAAATCACATATGCAGTAGTTTAATTTTTCTTTCTTTTTGTCATTTTCTTGCCAAGAAATAAAGGCATAATTATTTCTTTGAAGGCATCTCAAGAGGTTAAACACTTCACATTTGAGTGTGGCTGACAAGTCAATTATACATTTAGTTGATTTTAGTTAGATCTTACCTTCTTTTACTTTCAAGACCCTCACTTAATTTCAAACAAAAATATTCCTAAAAACCACTCTAAAAGGAATTGATCTGAACATATTAAGAATGGAAGGTTGAATGATTAAATGTAATGCAATTTTTGAGTTATTCATTTACAGAGTTTTCCTAGTTCTCTAGTTCAAACAGGTGTAATTATTTACTTAAACATTACTTCAAGAAGGTCACTCTTCACAAATTGAACAAGTGGAGTAACTAAACACATCTAAGATATTTTCATTTTCATTCCTTGTTTTCTGTTCTAGGGCCTTAGCAGACTAAAGTAAAAACAATTGCTAAACTCCATCTCATTAGGGTCATGCCTAACAATTGAATGTTGAGATAACTGAAGGTACAATAGTTGATTCATTTTATTCTTTCATTTAAAGATAGGCATTGTAATTCTCAATCTTTTTTCTTTTTAGAAATAGATCCATAGATTAGGATTAACAAACAAAATAGATAGATGCTTTGATTATCAAATAGGTCTTAACTAGCCCTTAGCTTTTAGTTTGCTTTTATGAAAAATGAAATAGTTCTAGTATACTTCCTTTTCTTCCTTCTAAAATTAATTTAAATTCACTTAAGTCTTTCCATAGTTTTAGATTAACCATCCTTAGATTTCAAAGAACAAAAACCCCCCTAAAAACAACATAAAACACAATACAACGAAGTAAGAAATAGGTTTCTTAAGCACATATGGTGCACCACACTTCATCAGCTTACTAGCCCTGGTTGATAATTAATGAAAGCAATTTAGGACACTAAATTGACTAAAAATTTTGGCAACAATGCCGGGGAAGTGTAACTAGGTAGCCTTATTTCTTACATCCCAAAAACAATGATATGCATAGAGAAAGAGACTGTAGTTGTAGATTTATAGCTAGAGGCAAAAGCTTAATCCATACAACACCACTCACTCCACCAAGACCAAGAAGTAGTACACCACAATCTCAAACTCATATCCCATATTTTACTAGCCATAGACTTCCAAAAGTTCTAAGATCAGATAACCAGTTAGGAGGATCTCCTACTTCATCCACTGAGGCAATCGTAGAGGAAGAAGATCCTAGGACTCCAACAAAAGGAGTAACCTTTTTCACTTCTACAGGGGAACATATTCTAGCTGAAGTGTTATAAATCCCTAGTGAAGAGGAAGAAGAAAAACTTTTCTTCAACCTACCATTGATAGAGGAACCAGAGGAGCAGTTAACCCTGTAGGCTGAACCCTATATCAGCTCTAAAGAATCTATCATGGCAGGAAGAGGAGAAGGATACCCTCTATTCTCCCAAATTTTCATGGATTAAAAAGTGAAGACCCTGAGACATTTTTATTTGAATTTGAATTCTTGTGCAGAACTTACGATTATCTACAAGATGCTCAAAAACTCAAATTGTTTCCTTCAACATTGAAAGAAGCAGCTCTAAAATGGTTCATGAGTCTAATCACTAGGTCTATTAGGACATGGAATGATATAAAGAGAGTGTTTCTAGAAAGGTATTTGGACTATTGTATACTTGTTAATCACAAAGAGGAAGTGTTTAAGATGATGCAAAAAGAGGATGAAAATTTGGAGGATTTACTTGAAAGATTCAACTATAATATTAAAAGAGAAAAAATGGAAAATCTAGATCAAGACACTCTAAAAGCTCTTTTGTTGAAAAAAATTAGAGATGAATGGATAGATATCCTTAACATTATGGGGAAGGGGGACATATCTCAAATTTCATTAGCTGATATTGGGGAACTATGTATTAATCTCTCAAGAGGAAAATCAAAAATTTTGAAAGGACCAAGAGATCTTGCTCTTACTAGGGTAAGAAAATCTGCAGCTGGAATAGTGAGTAGGGAGAAATTGGGAACATGCTTGATGAATTCAAAATAGAAATTTTAGGGAGTCTTAGTGAACAAATGGACACCCTTAAGTTACAAAACAAGCAGAAAGCCGAGACTGATGCTTTGACTATTTTATGTCCAAAATGTAGAAAGAAACATGCTTTGAGAGAATTTCCTCTTGAAGAAAAAGTTATAGAAACATGTATGATTTGTTCAGAAAGTCATGAGACTAAGAATTGTCCTTCAATTCCTTGTCTTAAGGTTTTTTTCAAGAAGAAACAACATCAAATCCTACAGAATCTCTTTGTTTTATCTCTAGAAGACCATGGAAGGGGCCACAAACTCAAGGGTTTAACAACCAAATGAATACTCAACCCCCACCAAACTGGAATTCTTGGCAGCAACCTTGGCCCCAATCTCAATTTCAATCTCAACCTTGGGCTCAAGGAATGCTGAATCCATATGGAATATTTTCTCAGTACTATCAATATCCTCCATCATATCCAAATTATCCTCCCCAACAAATTCCTCAACAAAATCAACAACCTCCAATCCAAAACCAAAATCCACAACTCTCACTACCATTCCCTCAAAGACCAAATCAGTCACCTGCCCAACCATTACCAAACCCCAACAATAAAAATCCTCAGAATAACTATATGATAGAAGGTCAATAATTTCCAACCTATATGATTACTCCTCTAGATCTTAATGATGTCCAACTAAGATCTGGTAGGATATTAGAAAAAAGGAAGCCTTTTGTAATCATTCAAGAACAAGACAATTCTGAGGAAGATTCTCTACAAACCAATAAAAGTTTTGGGGAAGAAGTAGTTCTTCAAAATCAAAATTCTAAAGATAAAAGGCAAAAACAACCAATAAATTCAACTCCTGTCATAGAGCAACCATCAGTATCTACTTCTACACCTCCTTTTCCTGAAAGATTGCAAATTGATAGAGGAGTAGAAAAGCATATTATGTTTCCTAATTATGATTTCCTAGATGAATTGAGAAATATTTACATCAAAATTTCTTTGTTACAAGCCATCAAGGAAATTCCAATTTTAGCTAAACTAATAAAGGAGTTGAGTATGAAGAAACCAAGAAGAAGAATAAAAGAAATAAAAATAATCGAGCTTGTAGGAAAAATAGAAGACATAATTATGGGAAAAATTGCAATTCAAAAATATTTAGATATCGGAAGTCCAGTTTTCAAAACACATATCAATGGAGTTGAAATTCGAAATACATTGATTGATTTAGGAGCAGCAATAAACATCATGAGCAAACATATCATGGAACAACTTAAGATTCCTAATCTTCTTTATACACCTACATTACTACAATTAGCAGATAGATCTGTAATTAAACCACATGGTGTCTTAGAAGATATATCAGTGTCTCTAGATTCTTGGGAGTATCCTATTGATTTTATGATATTAACCCCTAATAACAATATAGGAGGACACCCACTTATACTAGGAAGATATTGGTTGGCTACAACTGATGCTTTCATTAGCTGTATATTTGGAGACATGTATATTTCTGATGGTAATTCAAGTTAGAAATTCACTCTGTATCCTCCAACAAGAACAATCATAGAAATAGATGACAAATAATGGATTGATGATGAAGGAGATATACAACCTCTCTTTACTATTTCAAACATTAGTGAAGATAACCAAATCTTAAATACAATAGAAAATTATGAATCATCTCCAGAATATGAACATGATCAATTTCAAGAAAGATCTAATATTTAATCTTTGTCATCTAGGCAGATGTCTCTTTACTCTAGGGAAGAATTTGGTAGTTCTAAAATTGAAATCTTTCCAGGGAAAACTTTGAACATAAACAATAACTTTTAAAAGTTACAACAAGAGAAGCTAATCCAAAAATTGCAACAACATTCATCTGCATATGCATGGGAATACATTGACATGAAAGGAATTAGTCCTAAGACTTGTATACATCATATATACATTGAGGAAAATTTCAAACCTATCAGACAACCTCAAAGAAGGATGAATCCAAATCTTAGGGAAATTGTGAAAGAAGAGTTGCAAAAGTTGTTAAATGTAAATTTCATCTATCCAATTTCAGACAGTCAGTGGGTTTCTCCTTTAGTGATTGTACCCAAGAATAATGGTAAATGGAAGGTATACATTGATTATCGAGAATTGAATAAAGCTACCATTAAAGCTCATTTTCCTTTGCCTTTTATAGATCAAGTGTTAGATACATTAGCAGGTAAGAAGTATTTCTCATTCCTGGATGGTTTCAGTGGTTATAATCAAATTTAGGTTGCACTTGAAGATCAAGATAAAACCACATTCACCTGTCCATGGGGAACTTATGCCTGCCAAGTACTTCCTTTTGGATTGTGCAATTCACCTGCAACATTCCAAAGGGCAATACTAGGAATTTTTTCTAATCTAATACATGATTATGTAGAAGTGTATATGTATGACTTTACAGTTTATGGTAATACATTTGAGGAGGCTTTAGAAAACTTGGAAAAGGTTCTTAAAAGATGTAAGGAAGAAAATCTCTAAGTCATGAAAAATGTTTTATGATGTTTACTGAAGGGATTGTTTTGGGACATCACATTTCAGGAGATGGAATTAAAGTTGATAAATCTAAAGTTGAAGTCATCTCCAGGTTATCAGTTCCAGGTTTCCAAAAGGATGTTAGATGTTTTCTAGGTCACAGGTTATTATAGAATATTTATAGAAAATTTCACCAAAATAGCATCCCCACTCTTCAAACTTCTCACCAAAGATTGTCAATTCAGTTGGAATCCTGACTGCCAGTTAGCATTTGAAACCTTAAAAAAAAAAAATCTGAAGCACCCATCTTAAGAGGGCCTAACTAGAAACTACCTTTTCACATTTCAACAGATACTTCAAACACAGCTCTAGGAGCTGTGTTAGGAAAAAAATATTTGATCCCCTATGCCATCTATTACACAAGTAAGAATTTGACTCCCCCAGAGTTGAACTACACTTTAACTGAAAATAAATTCTTAGCTATTGTTCATGCTATTAACAAATTCAGACATTACATAACAAGCTATGAAACCTTTGTCCACACAGATCACTCTACAATTAGGTATTTAATAAATAAATATATTACTAATGGCAGAGTTACAAGATGGCTATTTCTCCTTCAAGAATTCAACATTAATATTCTAGACAAGCCTGGAAAACAAAGCACAATTGCTGATTTTCTGTCTAGAATTCAAAATATCAAAGATAACACTCCAGTTGAAGATAAATTTCCTGATGAACATCTTTTTGCAATAACTACTCAAATCCCTTGGTTTCCAGATAATGCCAATTACTTAGTTACAGGGAAATTACCTTAACATTTTCATTTTAGAGAGAAAAGAAGAATCATTCAATTAAGTGCAAGACACTCATTGATTACTAATGAATTGTATAAGATAGGTCCAGATATCATTATCAGAAGATGTGTTCGAGAAGATGAAATGCCTGAAATTATTAAGGCATGTCATGATGAACCTTGTGGTGAACATTTTGCTGACAAAAGGACAACCTATAAAATCCATCTTCAAAGATGCTAAAAAATATGTCAAAAGGTGTGACAGTTTCCAAAGGGTAGGGAAACTAGCTCCTTCAAATGAAATGCCATTGAAACCTCAGGTACTCATTGAACCTTTTGAAAAATGGGCCTTGGATTTTGTTGGACCTATCAATCCTCCATCTAAACAAAATAAGTATATTTGGTATGCACTGATTATGTCACTAAATGGGTAGAGGCTAAAGAATTACATTTTTCTAATGACGTATCTATAGTTAATTTTCTTTTTGAGGATATCTTCACTCATTTTGGTGTTCGAAGAGAAATTGTAACATAATAGGGTGCTCAATTTACATCAAAGATGGTGAAAAAGATGGTAGAATATTATAATATTAAGCACAGAAAGTCTACTCCTTACCATCCACAAGAAATTGTCAAGTTGAATCTACCAATAAGGTTATTGAAGGAATTCTCACTAAGAATATTCATCTACACAGAAGAGATTGGGAAGATAGGCTTCCTGAAGCCTTATGGGCCTACAGAACTACATGGAGGAACACAACAAGACATACTCCCTATGAACTTGTTTATGGGAAGAAAGTCTTGTTCCCTATAGAATTTCAGATCAAGACCTTCAAGATGGCAGTCCAAAAGGGACTTGATTTATCAGAAGCACAGATGCATAGACTAGAGCAACTCAATGAACTAGATGAAATTAGATAAGATGTAGTCCAAAGAACCAGTATAGTCCAACAACAAAGGACTAAATGTCATGATATCAAAGAGAAAAATTTTCATGAAGGGAATTGGGCACCCTTGTTCGATTCAAAATTCAAGGATTTTCAAGGAAAATTTCAAACTCATTGGCTTGGGCCATATGAGATTGAAAAATTCTTTGATAATGGAGCAGTGAAGATCAGAACAATAGATGAAGAAAAGGTATCTCTCCTTGTGAATGGTCATTGGTTGAAAGTGTATCATAAACCACTTTCACAAGAAGAGTTTGTTAAGAAATTTCAAGATAATATTGATATGGAGTTAGTGAAGAAGAATTCTTCTTCTTCACAAACTTAGCTTTTACTTTTCCTACATTTGATTAAAAAAAAAAAAGTGTGTAAGTATGAAAACCAATCAAGGATTGGCATACTTATGCAAAAAATATAGGGGAAAATCAGATTTCTCTGACACCCTATATTTTCCATTTTCCTTTCTGTAATAAAGTAGTGAAAACTACATTCATATTTGCAAATTCAATTTCATTCCATCACACTCCACTGTCATTCCATTTCATTCCACTTTCATTTCATTTTCATATTCATACCATTTCATTCCATTTCCATTCAATATTTTTCACTCATTCCATTCATGTTTCATACTTATATATATATATATATATATATATATATATATATATATATATATATATATATATATATATATATATATATATATTTAATCTAACGGAAGGAATCTTAGCGACTAATTTTTATTCTACAACCACTTCAAAAATTCTGACATGATGATTGCAAAGGGACAAAAAAACAACATCAAGAAACAACAAAAAATAAGGTTAATTTCTGAGGTAAGGTGTAAAAATTTATTTTAATAACAAAGTTAAAAAAACATGAAATATGTATAATGTGTAAATTCTTATGTTCCTTGACAACCCATCATTCGAATTGATTACAATCCTCATCATGATATATCTCAACAATATCCCTCATATAAAGTTGCATAGTGTTCCATCATTAATATCCTTGATTGATGACTAACGATCATGAGCATGACGTGACCTATTTGTCTACGTCTCTCCAAGACCGTATCATTTATTTATTTCCTACAACTCACCATAAACCCTCCATTAGATCCGTAGCTCATTCGTCTCCATCGATTCCATAGCCAATTCATCTCCTTTAAATCTGTAGCCAATTCATTTCCACAAAACGGAGGGGTAATTCTGAAGGTTGAAAGCACTCTGCATAGAAGGAGGATTGGTTTGATTGTTAGAACAGAACCAGTGGGGGTAAAATACATGGAAGGAAACCCATAGGTTATAGAACTGCTACAACAAGCTAGATGGTTGAGGTTCATAGAAAATTTTAATGGTTTTCATAAGGAAATTACCAAATCATTTGCCCGGATTTTTGATGGAACCAAAGTAGAGATTGGGGACATTAAATTTGCAGTGACAGAGTCATTCCTGGCTAAAGCTACAGAACTCCTGAGGCATGGAGAGAGATGGTTCAAGAACAAAGAGTTCCATAATGAATCATGGAAGGTGATACTTAAAAACCTAGGTCTGGATGTCTCTGTCTTTAGAAAAGGAATCCCAAGTACTACTCTGAAAAGAAAATGGAAAAATATTCTTTTGATTTTGCAAAAATTCATAACTTGTGAAGGAATATTTGGAACCATGTATGTTTATCATATCCATTTATTAATGAATTTTCTAGAAAATGGTGAAATCAACCTTCCTTTATTTTTTCTCAATAGTCTAAGAAGAATGGCCTCAAATGTAAAAAAGAGAATACAATCCATAGAGACCACTATGCATCATCATGGCTTGGTGAACATATTTATTGAGTTTCACTTAAGGAGCATAGGAGACACTTGGAAGGATTTCCTTGTTAGGAATCATTTTCAAGGACAACTAGAATCACTACCCAAGGAAGAAAATGTAAGGAGAAGTAAAAGAAAGAAAACTGATGTAATTGTTGAAGACAAAACCAAAGCTTCACTACATAGGAATGATAAGAAACTAATTTCTGAGGAACTAACAGAAATTAGGAAACAAATTAAGGCTAAAGAAAAGAAAAAGAAAGAGAGTGAAGTTACAAATGAAGGGAATGAAGGTCCTCCAAAACTAAGAAGGAGATCTAGACTCCAAGGCATCATGAAGAAAACACCATCTAATGGGACAAAGCTCATAAATATAGAAGAGGAAACCTCAGTTCCATCACCTATTGATAATTATCCTATGTATAGTCCTCAAAACTCTCATGTTTATCATTTTGAAGAAGGCCCCAGTAGAAGATCTCCTGGTATAGATCCAGTTCAGCAACTGATATATGATTATGTAGAGTCATTGGAAAGAAGAAGTGCCTCAATGAACCAAGAACCACCTATCAATCCACAAGAACCTCTAATTCATACTCTTAAGCAGGATATTTATGAATTAGAGATATTGAACATGCACATCAAGCAAGAGAATGATATTTTGAAGGAACAAACCAAATTGGACAAGGCAATGCATGATAATACTACTCTGCATCTAGGAATATTCCATAACGAAAATAGGAAATTGAAGAAGAAGAACAAAAGATTGAACAGAGAAATCATAAACCTCAAATTCAAACTTCTTATGAAAATGACAAGAATGGAATTGACTTCAAAGAGGAACAAAAGAATATGGTTGGATGTCCTAGCTGAGGTATCTGAGAAAATGCAGTAGGGGAGAAGAACTCATAATTTTGGAAAATTGCATGAAGGCATGAAATGATTTTGCAGTGGGGGTATGTTGAACCTCAAGATTACCCTCTCTTTTACAGTTTTTCTCACCTCATTCCACCACTTTTCCATAATATCACAAACCCTAATCAATGAATAATGCTCATTTTTTATCTTAAGGATGCATTTAAATGATTATCATATTATATTTTCATGATTTTGGTATTTGGATAAGTTTTTTCAATTTAGCTACAGAATGCAGACTATTCTACAGCTAACTGTGCATTCCGTAGCCACTTTTATTGTTTAGTAGGTTCCAGATATCAGTTGAGGATTTGGGCCACATGGGTGTTTCTAGAATCTTGCCTACATGGATTCTATCCTACTCACATGATTCAAATCGACATAAAAAGGAGCCTAAACTCATGGTCAAATTTACAAGTCAAAGAACGTTACCTACAACAGTAGGACAGCTGATTTTCTCTTCATAGCAAATCATGAGTCCAACAGTCCTATTTCAATTTCAATTAAATTTAGACACATGTAGCTAGTTTAACTCGCAATTAGTTATGTAATTTCTATTTAAATAGTGGTTCCACAGAACCGAGAGACAGTTCAGTATAGTTCAGATTTCTAAGTGGATACTCTGTTTCCATAACTTGTTTTAATAAAGAAGTTCAGTTTGCCAAATGCTTGCTTGATTGCATCTTTAACAAGCTAGGAGTCAACCAACTCAGTTGCAGAGGGCCCCTGCTTCTGAAGGAGTTTTTTTGTTATGTTTTCTAGTTAGATTTCCTTTACTCTATTTTCGCAATTTTTGTTTATGCTTCATTTCCATTTTTCAAACAGTTTAGTGATAAATTGCAATTGTGCAGACTTACTCTTCCAAAACATTTAACGGAAATAGAAACTCTGTTTTCAAAATTGGGATAAGGATTGAAGTGCTAAGAAACCACAGTTGTTTAGTTTTACCGTTCATGTCTTTTATTTCCATCAGAACATAGTTGTCAATTGTTGTGTCAACAGATGTTTATGAAAGCCATTTTCAATATGCTAATTCTACATTAAATGGTTAAATATATCACAAATACAGTAGTCGAATTTATCTTGCTTATTTTCATTTGCTTGTCAAGGACTAAGGCATAATTGATTTCTCCAAAGGCATCTCAAGAGGTTAAACACTTCACATTTGAATGTGGCAGACAAGTGAATAATACATTAGTTGATTTTAGTTAGATCTTACATGCTTTTACTTGCAAGACCCTCACTTAATTACAACAATAATCTTCCTAAAAATAACTCTAAAACAAATTAATCTAAACATGTTTTAAGAAGGGATGGTTGAATGATTAAATGAAATGCAATTTCTGAGTTATCCATTTGCAGAGTTTTCTTAGTTCTCTAGTTTAAACAGGTGTAATTAGTTACTTAAACATTACTTCAAGAATATCACTCTTTACAAATTGAATAATTGGAGTAACTAAACACATCTTAGATATTTTTATTTGCATTCCTTGTTTGCTGTTCTAAGACCTTAGTAGACTAAAGTACAAACAGTTGCTAAACTCCATCTCAATAGGGTCATGCCTAACAATTGAATGTTGAGGGAACTAAAAGTACAATAGTTGATTCATTTTCTACTTTCATTTAAGTTAGGCATTGTAATTCTCAATCTTAGTTTCAGAAATAGATCCATGGATTAGGACTAATAAACAGAATAGATAGATGCTTTGATTACCAAAATAATACTTAACTAGCCCTTAGCTTTTGGTTTGCTTTTATGAAAAATAGAATATTTTTAGTACACTTCCTTTTCTTCCTTCTAAAATTAATTTAGATTCACTGAAGTCTTTCCATAGTTTTATATTAACCATCCTTAGATCTCAAAAAACAAAACCCCCCCTAAAAATAACATAAAACACAAAACAACGAAGTAGGGAATAGGTTGCTTAAGCACATATGGTGCACCACTTCCATGGCTTAATGGTTGATAATTAATAGTAATTTAGGACACTAAGTTGTTGATAAGCTCATCAATGCGATGGTTGATGGGTTTGCCTAGGGATATCATCACTACACAGACACGAGATGGAAGATACAACTTCAACATCAAACCAGACTACCTATGGGTCCAAGGAAACTAAGGATGAGATATTTAGGATGACTCTAGGGCCGGATGAATCCTTAGAGTAATATGAAGAGAGGTTTCAATTGAACTATAAGAGAGCCAACTGTACTCTTGATCCTAACTCACTTAAACTTGTACTTCTTCGAGGTATCAGAGAAGAGATGATAGAAACCTTGAATATGCTATCAGGAGGAGATATCTACCAAAAAACCTATGAAACATTCAAAACTATCTTCCGGAACCATTTGAGGGCATTTAGGAAGAAGGGCATAGCTATCCAAAGTACATCTAATACCCCTTCCTCTTTCACCTCCATCAAACATGAGATTGGGAATATGCTAGAGGACTTCAAGAGTGACATGTTGCACACCCTTGCTTTGCAAATGGACACAATGCAGGTAAAAGGGAAGCAAGAGGAAGAAGAAAGATCCCTAGCCATATTTTTTCCTAGATGTACCCGGAAGCACCCAAGAAATGAATGTTCACTGAATGTCATAGAGGTTTTCTTAGTCTGTGAAGAGAATCATGCCACAGACAAGTGTCCCTCCTTACCTGGACTTAAGGTTGTATATTAAGATGGGGAAGCAATGCTAGAGAAACTCTGTTTCATCAACCAGAGAAGGCCTCAAGACCCTCGACCATATCAACAAGGTATGCAAGGTGAACCTTACTCTTATTATCACAACAATCAGAGCACACCCATGTAACATTGGTACACCTCCACTCCCCCATCCTGGTCTACAACTCCTACATGACCTTACAATCCTTCATATCATCCTCAGCTAGTCAACCAACCATTCCAACAGTATGTTCCACAACAATCTCAGTGGAACAATCCATCCCAAGGGTGGAAGCCTCAACAAAATCAATCGCCTGCTATAATTCCTCCACCTTAACCTCAACATGAACTTACTCATACTGCTCCACCTAGGGTACCTCAAATACTTGCACAACCCAATCCGAACCCGAACAATAGACAGGCACAACAGGCTCCCAGTGGAGAAACATCCTATCCAGCTTATGTTGTGGAGATACAGGAGGTTAATCTCAGGTAGGGAAGAGTACTCCTAGACAACCATCCTCCATCTCCACCTGTAGAGGTTGAGGAGGAAAATGAAGAAGGTAGCACTTAGATCCAAAAACCTCCTTTTCCTAAGCGCTTGATCCACCCTAGTCAGCACACCCTAGAGGAGACTGAACGCCTAGGAGAATTGGAAAATTTGTGTGTAAAGATACCACTTCTCTAGGCCATTAAGGATTTCCCTATCTACAATAGGCTCATCAAAGAAATGTGCTTTAAGAAACTTGGGAGAAGGAAGAGAGATATCCCCACCATTAATGTGGTAGGACAACTATCTGACCTAGTGCTGGGGAAGGTGATATTTCCAAAGTACCTCGACCCTAGTAGTCCGGTTGTTGATGTGCATATAGATGGTGTCATAGTCCCCAACACTCTGATTGATCTAGGGGCTGCTATCAATATCATGACCAAGGAAACTATGTTGAAACTTAATCTCCAAGGGACTTTGAGGAAAACCACAACAGTTTTGCAACTTGCAGATCGGTCCATAGTAACTACAGAGGGAATTGTTGAGGATGTTATGGTTACCAATGACCATTGAATCTTGGGAGTATCCTATAGATTTCCTGGTCCTGCAACCAAAAACCAAGTTTAATGGTTATCCTCTCATCTTAGGGAGACCTTGGTTAGCCACTGCATATGCTTATATTAGTTGTCGGCCCAGAAACATGACTATCAAAAATTGGCCTTTGTCTAAACAGCTAGTGTTATATCCTCCAGCCCAACCTTCCGTTGATCATGATCTCCCTATATGGTTGGAGGATGAAGAAGATGAGTTATATAACACTTCCCCTACGTGTATCATAGATTATATTCTTAGAGGGGGGCAGCTTCATGAAGATGAACTCATCGACCATGACATTCAAAACCAGTCCTCCACTAAAATTCCTCTCAAAACCTTAATCAAAGAATCTAAAAGCCAACCTTGGATGAAAGTGCACTCAGTTGAGTCAACCTATAAAACCACCAAGGTTACTGATTTTGGCCCATCCATATCTCTAATAATCAACCCAAACCTCTTGAATGAAGAAGATAAGCAGCTATGCCAGTTTTTGAAAGAAAATATTGAGGCATTTGCTTGGGATTACAAGGACATGAAAGGGGTGCATCCTTTAGTATGCAGACATCACATTTATATAAAATAAGGATGAAAGTGTGTGAGAAAAACCCAAATAAGGATGAACCCAGCTCTGAAGGACGTAGTCAAAGAAAAGTTGCAGAAACTATTGGGCACAGGGTTCATATATCCTATATTCGACAATGAGTGGGTATCCCGTCTTGTCCTAGTCCAAAAGAAGAATGGGAAGTGGCGAATTTATGTTGACTATCGAGAACTTAACAAAGCCACCAAGAAAGACCATTTTCCTTTTCCCTTTATAGACCAAGTCCAGGATGGACTTGCGGGGAAGAATTTATTTTCCTTCTTAGATGGGTTCAGTGGGTACAATCAGATTCAAATCAGCTCTGAAGACCAAGATAATACTACTTTCACTTGTCCACGAGGTACCTTTTCTTATAGAGTCCTACCCTTTGGGTTGTGAAATTCCCCAGATACCTTCCAAAGAGATTTCCTGAGCATATTTTCTGAGTTAGTCCATTACTTTGTCGAAATCTACATGGATGATTTCACACCATATGGGGATGACTTCCAGGAATCTCTTTCCAATTTGGGTAAAGGAATAAGAAGGTGCATTGAGATGCATCTCTCCTTGAGCCCAGAAAAGTGAGAATTCCTAAAGAAAGCAGGGTTTGTATTAGGACACTCCATGTCCCAAGCAGGAATACAGGTAGACCTGAACAGAATCACTATCATCAAAAGGGTATCTGCTCCTCAAAAGCAAAAATATATCAGGAGTTTCTTAGGCTTATCTTGTTACTATAGAAGGTTCATCAATGACTTCAACAAGATGGATTCACCATTATTTGGGTTATTGGCCAAGGATTCTGTGTTTATATGGCCTGGTCCTTGTCAAGAGGCTTTTGAGCTCATTAAGGGAAATTTGGCTACTGCCTCCATCCTCGGAGGTCCAAATTGGACTCTGCCTTTCCACATCCACACTGATGCATCTAAAAAATATGTAGGGGAAACATTAGGACAATTATAGGACAAAATCCCTTATGCCATTTATTTCATCAACGATAACTTGTCCAAGGCCGAGCTGAATTATATTTTTACTGAGAAGAAGATGTTAGCCATTGTCCATGCTTTGAAAAAATTCAGGAATTATGTAACTAGATATCAGACCTTTTTTCACACTAACCATGCAACCATAAATTATTTAATGAACAAAATAGATGTTAATGCTAGGATAATTATATGGTTGTTACTTTTGCAACAATTTGATTTGAATATTGTTGATAAACCTGGAAAGGATAATCTTGTTGCACATTTTTTGTCCAGGTTAGCTCTCCCTGCAGGTGAAGAAGGAATGGTGGATGACCAGCTGCCAGATGATCATCTCTTTGATATATCAACACTCTCACCATGGTTTGTTGATATAGCCAACTAATTTATTGCTGGGAGACTCCCTCCTAATCTTTCATTTAGGGAGAGGAGCAGAATCATCAGAAAAAGTGCCCCTTTCACATGGATTGGGGGAAACCTCTTCAAGATAGGCCCTGATCAAATATTAAGGAGATTTGTGAGGGAGGAAGAAGTTTTTGATATCATCTCTACATGTCAGGAAAACCCATGTGGAGGCCACTTTTCTACAAAGAGGACTGCTTACAAAGTTTTTCAGGCAGGATACTATTGGCCTACCCTTCACCAAGATTCTAGAAGATACACCAGCAGGTGTGACCTATGCTAAAGGATGGGAAACCCATGCAAAGGGATGAGATGCCTTTGCACCCTCAGGTGGATCTTGATCCATTTGACAAGTGGAGCATGTAATTTGTTGGACCTATCGATCCACCCTCCAGAAAAAATAAGTATATCATTGTCTACACTAATTACCTGACAAAGTGGGCCGAAACGAAAGTAGTGAAGGTAGAAACCAAGGAGAAAGTAGAAAAATTTCTAAGGGAGAATGTGTTTTACAAGTCTGGGCACCCTAGAGAAATATTCATTGATCAGGGAGCACAATTCACCTCTCACCTCATTGAGAATATTTTGAGGAAGCACAAGATTAAGAATAGAACTTCTATTGCCTATCACCCTCAGGTGAATGACCAAGTATAAGTAACTAACAGAGCTTTAGAGAGCATACTCACCAAGGTTGTGAGCAAAAATAGAAAATATTGGGCAGATAGATTGGTAGAAGCTACTTGGGCTTACAACACTACTTTGAAGACAACAACATGATTCACTCCTTATGAAATAGTCTATGGTAAGAATGCTCTACTCTCAGCTGAGTTTGAATTCAATACTTTAAGGATGGCAGTTGAATTAGATCTAGATCTATCAAATGGCCAAAAGGAGAGTTTGCTGCAACCAAATAGATTGGATGAGTTCAGAATGCAAGCAATTCTTCACACAGAGGTAGTTCAGCTGCAAATGAAGGTATGAAATGACATGAACATTAAGGAGAAGGTATTCCAAGAAGGAGATTGGGTGCTGTTGTGTGACTCAAGGTTTAAAGAATTTAAGGGAAAATTGATGACAAGATGGTTGGGACCTTACACAGTGGAAAAATGTTTTGATTATGGTGCAGTTCAAATCTGAACCATAGATGAGGAAGGAATCCCCTTTCTTGTTAATGGCCATAGACTTAAAATTTACAAGAAGGCTTTGTCAAAGGCAGAGTTCATAAATTCAATAAGCAGAGAGGTGTATGTGACAAGAAACTCTATAGTTTCCCACACCTCCTAAAAAAAGAGAGAGAGAAAGAAAAAATAAATAAATAAATAAAGATCCATGGGCGGAAACCACTCTGAGGCACCCAAGGCAAGCTTGTGGGTTTAAAACCTCGATGGAGGCAGCTCACTTGCTCTAAAAAAGAAAAAAAGAAAAAGAAAAAGAGAATAAAGATCCATGGGTGAAAACCTCTCTAAGGCACCCAAGGCAAGTTTGTGGGTTGATAACCTCCATGGAGGAAGCCCACTTACTTTCAAAAAAAAAAAAAAAAAAAACAAAAAAATACATCTACATCTCTGTTTTTTCTGTGTTTGCTATTTTACAGGTTATTAATGGTTTATGGAAACATAGGGAAGCATTCATATTATTTTCACTTCTTCTATTTTACCGTCAATCCCATCATTCACTCCATTCATTTTCATAACTTCCTCCATCACCTCCATACACCACATTCCTCCATTCTTGAGCACAATGTAGGAAGGAAAGAAAAACACATGATGGTACAGACATCAGGGAATTCCTACAGCGCAAAAATTTGTTCAGGAACAACAAGAAAAAACAAAGAGAGGAGCGGATAAAGAAGACCCCAGGAAAGACAGGAGTGCCACCCATGGAATTTGGAGCACCCCCATGCAACATCTACAATGGGAATAAACAACAATAAAGATCAGCAGCTCACTCAGAGAGTTTCTCATTCAACAAGCTACTCACTCAGAAAATAGGAAAATAAGGAAGAATGCAACATATAAGAGGCTTGTCTCCAAATTCCAGCTCCTACAAACACCTTGAAAACAACAAGTAAACTTAGTTATAGCTTCTCACCCTCGCTATGCATCCATAAAATCCAGAAATAATTAAATTTGCAGACTTAGAGTTTAAGAGGTAGAAAGGTGGACATTTAGCTTGGCCACTGTCGTGAAGTATGACTAGGGATAACTGAAAACTCATGCCACCTGGGCATGAAAAAGAAAAAAATTAAATCAAGTGGAGTAGAGGAGAACGAGGGGAGGAGACACGCAATATCAGCTAGTTAACAAGAAGAGGGTCCAAATGTCTACAACAGAAACTAGAGCTGAGTCGAGTTACGTAAGTGCTCCAAAATTAGTTGCACAATATAATAAAAAAATATCCCATCTCATCCAAACCAATGAATTTAGAACTTTTGAGGGAAAGAGACCGAAGGGATCCGACAACACAACAGTACCAAGAGTGGGCTGCATATTTGAACAAGGTGTAGCAGCAACATCAGAACAACATCACCCACGGTCGAGCTAGCTTCCGAAGTATACTGCATATCAGACACAGTAGTAAGGGACTGAGGGAAGATTTTCTCCTAGCCGTAGAGAAGAAATAGAAGAAGGAGAATAAGAGCCAAAAGAAGAGCTAGAAGAAGAAACAAAAGAAGAATTTAATATTCCATAAATGGGAAAAGCAACAATATAGCACACAATAATGGAAAATAGCAGCAACTATCGATACATTACATGTGAGCCAAAGATAGATCCATGTTACTAAGCATAACAACAATAAATCTATACAAAATATTGGAGAAAAAACCCCTCAAGCTAGCCAAGAGAAACCTCCATCAACCAAAAGCACCAATACATGAGTTGCAAATACTACACAAAATATCTGAAGCAAGTACAACATAGTTTTAGAGACTAATACTATAGTTGGGACATATATATATATATATCTATATATATATATATATATATATCTAATAAGATCATGCTCATACAAGGCAAAAAATGGAAATCTATGCTCCCATACACTTTTCCAAGACAACCTAGGAAGGGTTTCTGGAAATGCACAAAATATAAATGGTGGATCTAAAGACCTAGGGCTGAATATTCACTACAACTAAAGCACATAGAAGGAGGAGGCTAAATCTGATGTAGATCTGATAGAACTCCTCCAAAATACTCTCTCAATGATGGGTTGATCCCTTCAATGGAAATCAAATACTCCAAATGAAGCACTGAACTGACCCCTGCAACAACTCACTAAAATAACATAGTCATGAACTTGAAGTACACTGTATGGGATGTTACTGCATTGGCCTGATGCCAAAATATGATATGAAGCATAGGGACCTTCTTTAATAATCTCCCAATGGAAATAAATCTTCCTCCACAGAAGACAAGCTTAGAAATAGCCCAAAGAAATCCTTCATTGCTGCACCCTACAACTCAGCACATATCTAATTAGAAACTTCACTGTAGAAGAAAGCTGAAGCTTGGCCCAATGCCAGAATGTGGAAATGTAGTGTATATTATCTTCCTTAGAGGCTTCTCAAGGATAGAGGTGGGATTCCTGCTCGGGAACACCCTTGTGCTAAAAAACATTGCAATCTTAGCTAAACAGTTGAAGAGAGCTCAAAGTCTTAATAGACCATATCAAATAATAATCTAAAAAAATAACCACAATGGCTGCCATCCTCTTCCTTATATTCTTGGTGAGCTTCCTCACCATGGGCCCCACTCATTAAAGGCACTACTCCCATGCAAAGGATCTCCCTCCAAAACTGCGTTGTCCCTCATTGAATGTCCACTACTTCCATACCAATGCTGTTGATTTGGTCAAAGTTGACCCAGTCCACATGCTTCTTCCCTTGGCCACACATAGGGGAGCTTTATCCAACTTTTTTTATGCCCTCCATTCATATTTGGAGTGGTTTTATTCCTACTAAGGAGATTTATGGGTCTCCCTACCCTCTTATTCTTCTAACTAAGAAGAAAAATTAGATTTTAATATTCCAATTAGCTGCATGCTAATTTAGGAATATTACAATCCTCCCCTCCCAAATGTTGCTTTTCCCCAAGAAACTGCAAGGATAGATATGAAAAATATAGGGAGTCTTCATCCCCATCTGAAGCTCCATCCTCCAAACTATCATCCATATAAAATGAATCACCCTCTAGAATGGTAATTCATATAAAAACTCCTCCCATATGAGAGGCTCCTCCCAAAGACATAAGTCAATCATATGGCTTCCTTCATGAGGAAAAAAGTGATATAGTGTAGTAGCCATATAATGTCCCATGCTCCCCTTGAAGCATGAAGAAGTGTGGGAAGTTTCATTCCCAATGGACACATCCAACCAATGTGTCATCCCTCCAATAATGTCCCCAACAATAACAAGAACATCATCAACATATGGGATCACAATAAAAGTCATGATAGCTGCCATGTGTAGTAATGAAGAAGGAAAATGCTCCCTCAAGTGCAACCAATGTAGTTTTACTCCTAACTACATCATAATATGGCATGACGAGTGATTTCAAAACCACTTGTTTGCTGCCCCAATCTCCTCACAAGCTTAGAGAAGGTGTATGGTGTATGGTGCAAATTGAGCATACCCTGCATAAGATATCATCTCCCCAAGATCTGCTAGGGAGTGGCCATCATCAATGCTGTTTATGGCCTCAAGTAGACCATGAAGTATAGAAGAAATAATGCCCCCTCTTGGAGCAATTCCCTGCACATGAATGGTAAGGAAATGCAAATACATAGTAAGTGAATCATGATGTACAGAAATACAATCTTTACCATGTACTTGGTTCAAGCTAGTAAGGTGGCTCATAGATGGGCCTCCTCTCACTCCCAATAAGAAAGGAATTGGCTTTGATAACTCTACCAAAGGGTTATGTCTCTCCTCATCCTCCAGAAAATCCATGCATCTCATCATATGGTGGTGCATATCCTCTTTGAAGCCTTCCCAAATGAATCCCTCCAGGATAGTACGGTACGCTCTTATAAAACTAGTGGGTTTAGAGAGAAAACCCTCATATGCTGCATCTAGAAGTTTCTTCTTGAGCTTAAAGGCTCTAGTCAAGAAGACTCTACTTTGAAAATAGATGACCCCATCTACACATTGCATATCTTCCATCAGATAACTGGTCATCAAGCACTCTGCATGAAAATAGATCCTTGGAGTATTCCACTAATAGCTGGGATCTCCAATAAGGGTTAACACTCAATAATGGCAGTGCTGCTGATCTATCATGTGAAGCACCTGTCACGTTGCTCCTCTCTTCTTTTAAATATACCATGCCAAATTCATACACCGGGATGCTGCAATCTTGCCTCTGCTCCTCCTCCTGCAGCTGCTCATGCTCTAGAGAAGGTGGAAGTTTTTGGAGGCTAGTCTTCCATGAGAAGCTATCACCCATAAAAAAATTTCCGCATTTGGACAATGTAAGCATGTTTGGCCACCAAATTCTACCAAATATGGAAGAGTCCTTCCAATGTGGAAGTATCTTCTGATTCTCCAAGCCATGGAGTGGTCTCCTTGCACCATGATGGTGCCATCCATCCCTAAAACATGTTCTCTCATCGCAAGATGTTTGGTGAGAGTGGGTAAGCTAATATTGGGAGAATGTATCCCTCCTCCTTGAGCCTACCCCAGACTCCCTTCGCTGTGTCAAGTCCTTCCAAGGTTCTCACCCCTCTGAGATAAATGAGTGGTGTAATCAGATGTGAAGCATCTCTCATCATCTCCCATCTCGTGGTCTCCCAGGTGGGATGCCTCCATGTAATGAGACATCATTGTCAAGAGTATACTTCATATATGAGTGGAATTCTATGTCCTTTCTCTCACTATGAAAATCATTCTGCCTCTGTTGTGCATCGTCCTTCTGAGATAGATAGGGTTGTGTGCTCCTAATGATATGATGTTGGACATCCTCCCTATCTTCTTCTTTCATCTGTAAGGTCTCAGAATCTTTCATCAATGGCACATAACTCTCATGGATTGTGCCTTGTCCTCCACATATGGGATTCTTTGGAACTTCTTGAAAACACACAAGGGCTCCTCTCATTGGAGCAATTGCTCCATCTTCCTCTCCATGAATTACTAATCTGCTCCTGATGTGACAACGATTTTACCTCCTACCTACTCTTCCTCTTCATCATTAATGGAGGATACCTCATCTTCACTAAGAGGCCCTTTGCCTTGACTCTCTTTTGAAAAGGAGATCTCCATATCTTCCTTTTGAGAGGAGAGCTCTTCCTCAAGTGGGGATCTTCCCTCTAGCAAGGTTTTCTGCAAGTTTTCAACCCCTTAAATAGAATTATCGAGTTGGGTTTATGGATCTTTCTAACTCATGCAAAGGTTTTCTTTGTTTAGTCTTGGCTAGCTCAACCAAGGATGTTTTAGAATGTTATGAATCAAATTTTTTCACTAATGTCCTAGTGAAATTTTCATAAGTAGATACATTTACATGATTCAAGGAAGAAGTTTCATAAAACCACCAGACATAAGCCTTACCTTCAAAATGCAACGCTACTACTCTAATGGCTTCATCTTCTGAAACTTGGTGTTGCTGCAAATAGGTGTTTAGCTCCTTCACCCAAGCCCTAGTTGTGCATCTAGGTGACCCATCAAAAGTAGATAGGAAGAATCTACCCAAATCATGCTACTTGCACCTCTTGCTTCTATTGTGATTGCTAGGTCTTCTATTCTCCTTGATCTTGCAAAAATCTTGGAAGTTTAGATGATCTTTGAATCTCTGAGATTTGGATTCATACTCTTGAAGATAGTCACCAAGAGTATCCTCCTTTGGTACATGTCCTTCCTCCATCTCTCTTGCTATGAACATAGGCATGGTAGAGTGTTTTAGATATGACTGTGTGACTGAATGCACACACCCATAATATGAAGAACTGGAGCTTTGGTCATGTGAAAATTTTCTTGATGGATATTTATGTATTTCCCTCATTATTCCCTCGATTTATCTATTAAGCTCATGTATAGTTTGGAGAAGAAGCTCTAAAAAATTTCTCCAAATAATGGAGACTTGCCTTTGCCTCTTCTGTGAGTCTTCTACTTTCTGTGAGAAGCTTCTTCTTCTTCTGATAACATAGATGCAATGTCTTCACAGGTTGAGCCAAGATTATGCTCTGATACCACTGTAATATTCCCTAAATGGGAAAAGCATCGATATAGCACATAATAATGGAAAATAGCAGCAACTATCAATACATTACATGTGAGCCAAAGATATATCTATGTTATTAAGCATAACAAAAATAAATGTATACAAAATATTGGAGAACAAACGCCCCAAGCTAGGCAAGAGAAGCCTCCATCAACCAAAAGCATCAAATACATGAGTTGCAACTGCTACACAAAATATCTGAAGCAAGTACAATGCAGTTTTAGAGACTAATAATGCAGCTAGGACATATATATATATATATATATATATATATATATATAGATATAGATATATATGGATCTGATAAGATCATGCTCATTCACGGCCAAAAATAGAGATCTATGCTCCCATACACTTTTCCAAGACAACCTAGGAAGGGTTTCTGGAAATGCACAAAATATAAATGGTGGATCTAAAGCCCTAGGGCTGAAGATTCATTGAAATTGAAGCACATAGAAGGAGGAGGCTGAATTTGATGTAGATTTGATATAAATCCTCCAAAATACTCTCTCAATGAAGGGTTGATCCCTTCAATGGAAAGCAAATACTCCAAATGGAGCATTGAACTTACCCCTGCAACAACTCACTAAAATAATGCAGTCATGGACTGGAACTGCATTGTAGGGGATGTTACTGCCTTGGCCTGATGCCAAATCTAATATGAAGCACATGTACCTTTTTTACTGGTTTCCCAATGGAAAGAAATCTTCCTAAACAAAAGACAAGCTTAGAAATATCCCAAAGAAATCATCCACTATTGCACCCTGCAACTCAGCACATATCTAAATAGAATATTTGTTGTAGAAGAAAGCTGAAGCTTGGCCCAATTCTGGAATGTGGAAATTTTGTGCAGATTCTCTTCCTTAGAGGCTTCTCAAGGATAGAGGTGGGATTCCCGCTCGGGAACACCCTTGTGCTAAACAACACTACAATCTTAGCTAAATAGCTGAAGAGAGCTCAAAGTCTTTACATAGCATATCAAATAATAATCTAAAAAAATAACCACAATGGCTTCCATCCTCTTCCTTATATTCTTGGTGAGATTCCTCATCTTGGGCACCACTAATTAAAGGCACTACTCCCATGCAAAGGATCTCCCTCCAAAACTATGATGTCCCTCTTTGAATGTCCACTACTTTCATACCAGCACTATTGATTTGGTCATAGTTGACCTAGTCCACATGCATCTTCACTTCTTCAAACATATGGGAGCTTTATCCAACTCTTTTGATGTCCTCCATTCATATTTGGAGTGGTTTTATTCATACTAAGGAGATTTATAGGTCTCCCTACCCTCTTATTCTTCTAACTAAGAAGCAAAATTAGATTTTAATATTTCAATTAGCTGCATGCTAATTTAGGAATATTACAAAGAACAAGAAGAAGAAAAACTAGAAGAGGAACAAGAAGAAGAAGAGGAAGAGACAGAGGGCCAAGGAGAAATGGAAGAAATGGAAATAGAGCTAGAAGTCATAAAGGTAGCAGAAAGTGAGCAAGAAGCAGACTCACGACACAACACCACATCCCCTCAAGAAAAAGAGGTAGTTGCCACCTTAGCTCCTCTAAGTGCAAAGAGAAAAAGAGAGACCTCTATGTATTTCAGAGCTGACAAGAGTTAGAGGATAAGTTAGGGAGAGACAGAAACTCCTCCCACGATCCTGAATATCATTGAAGAATCACTGAGGGAGGAGGAAATAATCAAAGAAACAATTCTGAAGGAGCAGCTGTAGAAGGAACATGTAGAGAATGTAGCATTGAAGGAGAAATTGCAGCAAAAAGGGCAGCAAGTAGCCACCATGGTAGACTTATGCATAGAAGCCCTTCAACACTGATTCCCTTCTGACTCATATGCTGTGTACCTCAAGGAGCAATTGCCTTCCAATTCAAAACTCTATCCTCTCATGGATCCCTACCTTTCCAAGATTGTAGGAAATTCATGGATTTATACGAGCAAGATAACATGGCTGATCAAGAAAATATGGCAGGGTTTTATGTGCATAACCTTGTGCTAACAAATATGGATACTTGGGACCCCAATCCTATAATGGGGGATATGCAGTTGATGGCTTTAGTATCTTGGATGATGAATGAGGACAAAGAGATATGGAGGGTCATGAGAAGAAAAAATAGAGAACCCTTACATATTAGACTGGAATTGTTCAACCCAAGAGTCATCCTTAACCATCGAGAGATTGAAAGGGACCCTGCACTAGTTGAAAGCTACCTTCAGACTCAAACACAGATAATAGGCCACTTTGATGATGTTTCTAGGAAGATAGAAGATGAGCTCATTATGGCTAGCCAGAGGAGATGGAACAACCTCCCTCACAACCTCAAGAACAAGGAGTACCATACTCCAGAAATATTGAGGGGTGCATTGGAAAGGGCACCATTATACAAGAGGGCCATGAAGGCCAAAAAGATCCAATGGTTAGGACTAAAGCTATGCCTACCTTTGTTGCTGAGGTTGAATGATGAAAAGGACACAGATGCACAAGATAGAGAATGGGATAATTCAGAAAAGAATAATGGTTTTTACCCCCTTGGGGAAACTCCCACACTTCTTCCTCAGGAAATCAAGGGGGTTGTCAAAGTCTTGAAGGAAATTCAGGAGGAGGATTAGTTGCTCAGAGGATGAGCAACCATTCAGTAGGGGTGTGATGATGAGCTCCATCATTAGACATATTTGGAGGGGTTAATGGTCACCTTTTTGCCTTCTTAGATCTATTTTATTTTATTTTTATTATTATTTGGTTTTATGATGTTAGTATAGGTGGTGATTAAGGCTAACGTACTCTGAGTTCCTAATATGAGGTTGAGTGCAGAAAATCATGAATTATTAAGGATTTTATCATAAAGACTTGGAGGAGACAAAAATTCAAGTTCTAGAGGCAGCCACACAAATAAATCCTTGTTTACTTGGAGTCAAGTGGACTCAATCACCCCAAATATTCTCTCCAGAAATTTGAGTTCCAGAGGCAGCCAAGCAAATAAAAAAGGAGTGCACTCAATCTTTTCTTACTTGGAGTTAAGTGGACTCAATCACCCCAAATATTCTCTCCAGCAATTCGAGTTCCAGAGGCAGCCAAGCAACTCGATCTTTTACTTGGGGTCAAGTGGACTCAATCACTATTTTCTAGGGATATGTTGGTAGCTTCCCTGTAGAATAAATAGGGAAAAGCTAGAGCTAGGAAGGGTCAAAACTTTGTTGCAAGCTATTGAGCTTTTTATTATTTTACTCAGTGATCAAACTTTCAAAAATGTATGAGGCTATTCTTTTATGAAATGAGCAGACTAAGTTCCTTTTAATGATTTAAGTTTCAAAGAGCTAGGATTGTGGGTCAGTGCCCAATCCACGTGCCTCAACCTCTCTGATGTATTTGTTCTTTGATTTCTGTCATTTAATTAGTTCAGCTTCTGATAATTTCGTTTATGTTTCAAGTTTTTGTTTAGTTTTGCTTTCAGTGTGCTGCTGTAGGTTTCATTTGCTTGTGAGTAATAGAATAGAGGAGAAAAAAACCAAAAATATGTGGATCAAGACCCCCTTCTCATCTCTTTCAATAGAGCTCGAGGAGGACGAACCTTCCTATAGACCCAAAAATTGATTTTTTTTCACTGTTTCTGAGATGAAAAGTGGAGTTGCATTACCAATTTTTAGTCTTCCTTTGCACTGCATTTTTACGCATTTGTCTATTTCTTTGTGCATAAGTTAGCAGGTTAATTGTAGGAATTATTGCTAAAACCCCAGAGCAGCTCCGTGGTGCCTTCCTGTTTTATTTTCCATCTCTGTCTTCACGGCCTGAACATTGTTTTTACGCTTCCATTCCCTCTTTTTCTTCTGCTTATTCTAACTGCTGCACCCACCTTTTTTTCCCTAAAAGTGCTTAAACCCTTTATCTCGCTTTATTCCTTTTTTTCTATTGGTCACAGTTGCCTTACCCCTTTTAATGCAAAACGGTTGAAAACCATTAAAACTCGACCTCTGCCTTTGCTCCTCAAATTTCCCATTACCGTACTTCGCTAATCGCACTTCGCGACCTTTTCTCGTTTTCTTTTAAGACTTACCACTTGCAAATGCCGACTGCGATAACTCCACTGCATCACACATCACAATTTCATTTCGCAACCTTTCCTATTTTATTTTAAGACTTACCACTTTTTGGCACCACATATCGCAATCACATTTCACAACCTTTCTCGTTTTCTTTTAAGACTTACCACTTCTAAACACCGATTGCGATAACTTTTCCGCATTGCACATCACAATCTCATTTCACTACCTTTTCTCGTTTTATTTTAAGACTTACCACTTCCAAACACCGACTGTGATAACTTCACCGCATCACACATCGCAATCTCATTTCACAACCTTTTCCCATTTTATTTTAAGACTTACCACTTCCAAATGCTGATTGCGATAAATCCGCCACATCGCACATCACAATCACATTTCGCAACCTTTTCCCATTTTCTTTAAGACTTACCACTCCCAACCGCCGATTGTGACATCATTGTAGCATTATGCCACATCATCCCCATCGTAATCTCATTTCATAGTCTTTATCCCCATTGCAATCGCAAATTGCAGTTTTTATTTGGTTCCTTTAACACTTAACGCTCCCGACGCTGATTGCGATATTCTCCATACACTGCTGCCGGTCCCACCGCCATGACACCCAACGCATTTCGCACTTCCTAAATTTTCCTGGAAAACACTTCCACTACCCATCAAACTTTGCGATATTGCGAAATGCGATACCACATTTCGCACTTTGCAACTTTTACCACATCACAAATCGAAAATCACAACTTTTGGCCCATCGCACTTCACACTTCACAACTTTTACCACATCACAAATCCAAACTTTTGGCCCATTGCACTTCGCACTTCACAGTTTTTACCTCATCGTATTCCGCATTTCACTCCCGCTCCCAAACAACATTTATGCTATCCCTCTAACTTTGCGATATTGTGATTGCAATATCGCATATCGCATTTCTGTCCTCTGTCGTAACTTTGCCATCACACTTTTCAAATTATTCCACTCCAAAGCATTTTTGCGCTATAATAAAGTTTTAATAAGGTTCAAACCTATATTTCCACACCTCTAAGCCTTGTCCCATCTGTTCAAGCCCTCCATTAGCATCTTTAACCCATTTTCCTCCAAACTGCAAGCCGTGACTTTGTCAAGTATAGTTTATCATGAATAGTTGCATGGTTAGAAGCATGATAGGATGGTAAATAGGTCAGAGGATAAGTAGGGTGTGTTTAGTTGATTGGCCTAGCTAGGCGCAGCTTATTTTAGTTTCTTTTAAGTCATTTCCTTTTCTTCAAATTAAATTAGTTTCATTTATGTCATTTCCTTTCTGCACATTAAATTTGGTTCCTTTCTGTTATTTGCTTCCAGCAATTTACTTTTCAGTTTTTATCAAAGTTTAAGAAACAACACCCTTTCGTAAAGCAGAAGAGGATGACATGAACATAATGCATCTGCTGTGTATATAACACTGTCACCTCCAATTTTGTATGAACCTCGGGTTGATAAAGTAAAGTAGGGCAGCCCCTGGGAGTTGCAACACTCTTGGTGCAATACCAAGGCTCACCAAAGACATTGAGAAGCATTGGTATTTTTGTGAATATTTTTTGTGAGCTTGCGAGACTCCTGGCATTACCAAGATCATTGAGTTTTAGACCAAATTGAGGGACAAAGCATTGAGGTGGTTAATAAAGTGGATTGATTCCAACCTGAATCCTAGCATGGATTTGGTTAAGGAATAATATATTCAAGAGTTTAAACTTACGAAATCAAATCAATAGGGGTTGGAAGAAATATTAGACATTCACCAAAGGGAGGGGGAATCAGCATGGCAGTGCATGTAGTTATTTAAGGATGATATGAGTAAACTTTCTTATCCTATTTATCCTCATCAACAGAGATACCGTTTTATCCAATCCTTGTTACCAATGACCATGATTCCACTTTCTCACCAGAATATTAGTATGATTCAAGATGTCTTGGAGCAGGAAATGAAAATAGAGGCTATGGAAGGTTATCCGCAAGATTACAGAATTGGGGGGGGGGGGGGGGGGGTGTCGCTTTGACATATCCTGCTATTATGGGTCTCCAAAATAAAATTTCTACATTGATAGAAAGGTTGAAATATTTGGCACCTTCACGTCCTGCAAGACCACATGTGTGGTGTACCCACTTCCAGGTCGAAGGACACCATGTTATGGAGTGCCTGGGACTGAGAGGGCCAAAAGCATGTAGTGCACCTATGGGAACTCCACCACCATAGCCCGTTGGAGTTTCACAAGTCTCATTCGCCTTTTTGTATTAGGATAATACTCAATTCTAGTCGTTTCCCAGTCCTTCAGGTATGACTGCAACCGATTACTATGAAATATGTTGAAACTTTGGTAATAAATTACGTTTGTGTCCTATTTTATATAAGTATTAAAATGTTTTGAATAAATTGTTTTGTGAATTTTTTGGATCCCTGAATCACCATACAACTCAATGTCGGTATTTGGATGAACTATAAGATCGCCTTGATCATACTACTTTCTAGGTGAATGAGACTCCTCAAGGGCGAGGAGGGGAAGCTCAAGGGGAAGGAAGGAAAGGTGGAAGAGGTCCAATTAGATTCTATAACAATGATCAAGAGGCTCATGTGCCAAAGTAATGTCCTCATCTAAGGAGACCACGGTGTTCGTATTTTCAAGTAAATACGCACGTAAATAAAGATTGCCTTGAGTTTTTTTCTCGATGGGAGGAGCGAAACCAGGAAAATGGAGCCAACTTGGTTTGTGTGGAACCCAGGGATCCAAATCCTTCAATGAAATCCAATATTAATATTTTCACGAGGGGAGGAAAAATAATTGGAGATGATGTTGGAGCCATTGATCAACCAGTTTTTATAAATCCTAAAACCCCGAAGAAATCATCTGATCTTAATCAGCAAAAGGTGTATTAGAATGATTTAAATGAACTCTTATGTCATTTAATGTCCTCACAAGGACCTCTCAGTGAGTTGCAGGAGCAATTAAAGGATCATAAAGAGAAATATATTGCATAACCTCTACCTATAATGGATTGGTTCAGGTTATTCTTACATATTATGAATTATGAGCAGATCAGTAGACAATTGTGGAAAAGGTTGAATACTATTGTTGAGGACGATGTATTCTCTGAAGAAAAGATCTCTACAAACCTACTTGAGAGGCATTCCATATGGATATGGAAGAATAAGAAGAGGAATCAAAGGGATTTTTAGGTAGATGCTCAGATTGTAGGGTTCTAGATTGAGGAATCCATGCTGGATTTAGGATCTGTTAGGTCCCCGTAATTTGTTAGATTGGTGGAAAAAATGAATAGGGGTAACATCAAACCAATATTTGGAGTCCTAGGACCTAGCCTTCCTAGACTCAGAGAGGGCTCTCTCTATTTTTTGTGTAAAAGATGTGAACTTGATATATTCTAGGGTTTTGATTTTAGGCTATTTATAAGGATTAGGGTTTGCTTGTTTGTTTGTTTGGTTGGATAGGTTTTCAAGGAGAATAGGTAGAGTAAGAGAGAATCAATACATTGGGCTATGGAGTCTACAAAAGTTTTGAAGAGTGCAAAAATAGATCAAGGGTGTCTCTTAGGGAAATTTAACAAGACCAAATGCATCCAAGTAGGTTTTGTATGGGTGAAATGAACATAGAGTTGTGAATATAGTAAGTTAAAGGGAAATCAAGGATCCTTTAACCTACTATGAACAAGGAAAAAAATTTCAGTATGATAGTATAGAAAAACATGAAGAGTAATGAAGGATTCTTCAATCAAACAATACTAAGCAGACCTCAAACAACAAATAAGTAAATTTAGAGAGCAGTTAAGGATTCTTTGAACATTACTTGCAAACAAATAGAATTTCAACATAAAATTTTAGTAAAAACCAAAGAGAATTTAAGAATTCTTTTAGCTAAAATTCAAGGAGGAAAACATAGAAATCAAAGAAGCAGGCAGAAGTAGGGTGCCAAGAAAGAAAATCCTATTCTCTATTTATGTATTTTGATCAAAGAAAAAATGAAAATAATGAAACTAAAGGAAACAAAGAAAAAGGTGGAATACATCACCATATAAACAAGATTTATGAATCCTAAGAGTGTGCTCAATCCATGGATGCACAACCCAAAACCATCACAAGTCACCAAAATCAATTTCACCAATAAACTCCAAGTCTATCTTATATTATGCTCAGAAAATATCCAACATATACAATGAGGCCTCAATGATGTATTTAACAAGCAAAGAGGACCAAAACCCTAACTAGGGTTACCAAAATTTCATAAATACTCATAAATAACGTTTATGTCCAAAGAGACCGTGCAAGGCCCAAGGCATAAAATATCTAAGGAAATAAATGAAAAATAACTTCTAACACCTAAATTTGGAGTGATTTGCCCAAAAATCCACAAAAATATCCATTTACCATAATTGAGTGTCTTTTGTTGACTTTGTCACATAAGGGCGTCACAAGGAGGTCCAAGGGCACAACGCCTGCACGGGAAAACTGGGCCACCTTGCAGCTGAAATTTGAAGGCTTTCCCGATGTCGGAATGAGCTCCGTGATGGCTCGTTGGAAATCCTGTCAAGTCTAATTTCAAAAATTTCCCTTTGTTTTATGACTGGAATCCATTAACCTGTTCAAAAATCAAATCTCCCAAGGCTGATAAAGGCGCAGTACCAGCCCTGAAAACATGGCAGAAAGGTGAAATTTTGCATGTTTTTGGTCATTTGGAGGGCCAAAACTACTCCAAATGGTCTGAAATTTAGTGTGAATAATGCCATTAGATGGATGAATCCAAAAATGTAAACTTTAACTTCAATGGATTCCTGTAGAAAAAGTGCAATGCCAAGGGCACTGGGCCCTTGGCCCTCAAAATCAGTCAAAAACCAAAAATGTCAAAAAATTGCCAAAATTTTCAAATATCTCCCTCATGGTGTTTGGGATGCCTGTAGAGAAGCATTAGCCAGGATTTAAAGGTTTTATTGGTCTTTCGCATCCTTGAGTTCTTGAATTTTGGTAAGGGCTCTTTTGAGCTTGGTCCTTGCAATTTGATTTCTCAAGGCATAGTGTTTGGCCATCTTTTTCTGAAGGCCAAGATCTCTCTATGTCTTTGCTAGCTGATCCTCTAAGTATGTGTTAGCCATCTCTAACCAAGGATCCCGATCATACTCAATATCCATGGCAGGAAGCTCACTTGGAGTGAGCTGCTCTTCCAATGATGTTTATTGCTTCTTCTCCTTGGCCAAGGCCTTCCTCAAGCCCATTGTTCTTGGCCTTCATCTAGATAACTCCCCTTCTTCATGTTCACTCTCATAAAAAACACCCAATACTTCATCAAGTCTAACCTTGGTCCTCTCAGCCTCTTTCTGGGCTCTGATTGCCCTGACCTCATAAATGGATTTTTGTGCCTCCAAATGCTTGTTCTCAGTCTCATAATAGTGGATGACATTCCTAGCCCGAGCTAGGTTGGTTTGAAAATCGTTGATTTGGGCATCTTTACCTTTGAGCAACATTCTTATGACCCTTACCTCATTCTCATCTTCACTGTCAACATGAATGATTTCAAATTCTCACTCAGTCTCATGTTGATCTTCTTCTTATTCCTTCATGACCTTCTCTTTTCCTTTGTCCATCTGCTTGGTTGAAGTGGAAGGCATGGCCCCTTGCCTTTTAGAGGCAGCAAACAGATGCCTAATTCCTCTTTGATAGGTCAAAGAAAAAGGTTCAATTGTGCTCATTTTGGTGTCTTCACCATGGTTTCCATCTTGACTGTCATCATCAATGATATCCTTATTGCCCTCTTGGATTTTATGGCTTCTCTTATGCCTGCTTTCATCTTTATCCATGCTCTTTGCCTCATCACGGATTTTTACAATGTCATTATCTTCAATGTTTTCCTTTTCCTCATTGATATTTGTTTCACTGATATCAGCCTTAATTTATTCTTTTTCACTACTTTTGGCATCTTCATTTTGTTCACTGACTTGTGTGTTGTCATCATCACTAATATTGGCATCATTTACATCAGCCTCACCTTCATTTTCTTGACTTCTAGGTGCTTCATCATTTGTTTTTGCACTGCCTTCATCACCATTGATATCTACATTCTCTTCCATGCTCTCTACTTCATTGCTGTGACCCTCACTATGCTCTTTACTACTATCATCAGCCTCACTGCCTTTAGAATCAGTGGCCTCTTCTTCACTAACATTTTCTGCCTCATATTCATCATTAATTTGGCTGCTTTCTTCATCATTTTCCTCATCTTCATTGACATCTACTTGCAAGTATTCTTGACCACTTTCTTCATTTGTGTCCTCACTGCATTCTGCACTACCTTCATCATCATTTGTTTCTGTATCATTTCCCTTGTCACTGTCATGAGCCTCACTGAAATTTTGGCTCTTAGTACCACTGCTATCATCATCATCATCATTTGTCTCAATATCATCTTTTCCATTTTCTTCATTTGTATCCTCACTGCCTTCAGTTTCCATGCTTTCTGTTTCTTTGATGACCTCTACCTCTCCATTTTCTTCTTCTTCAATGCTTGTTTCATCATAATTCTCTCCTTATTGTCCTTTGATTGTTCATCTTCACTTCCCTCATTGTCTGATGCATTAGGAGAGGGTGAGGAAGGAGGGTTGTCTTGAGGTGAAGGGATATGTGTAGATGGTGAAGCATGTTCAGCAGTAGATGATGGAGGAGTGGGGATAGGAGCATGAGATGATGAAGGAAAATTTTGCTGATGATGGGGTTGTGGGTTTTTGAACACTTCATGGGAAAGAAAACCTCCCATGGTATTCCCTTTTGCTGCAATTGGTGTAACACAACCATCTTAATCAAAGAGTTATGAAATAAAATTTGAATCTGCAGTGAAGGGTCTCTCTTTTGCACAATATAAGACATCTTGTCAATACTCCTGTAGATATAGTAAGGTAGGTGAAACATCTTAACCCTAGTAAAGTGCATGAGCAACCAGATGTGATAGGAATAAAGCCTAGAGAACCTTCCTTCACATGTGAATTATTTCATAATGGCCCTCATCATGGGTGCATACCTCTCAAGCAAATGTGAAAAAGGAAATATGGATTTAATGTAGTCATTTTATATGGGTTTAAGGAATGGCTCGTAGTGGCTTATGTCTAAGCTAGCCTATTTGAACCATTTTTCACCAACACTAGGAATCCCAGTGGTAATAGCAATGACATATGGTGACAGCTCAAAGTTTACCCCTACAATATTGACTTGTTTCTCATGTAGGTTAAGGATGAAGAGCCTAGTGAGCTCAGGGTGAATTTGTACCTGTTGTACTCTTTCACAAAAATGAAAACACCCCACATTTTGGAAACATGTGACAGTCATAGGAGAGGCATTAAGCTCCATTGTGTTTTGAGGTTCAAACCTATTAATCCTTCCACCTCTGTGTTGATGCCTCCTAGGCACTTGGCTTTCTTCTTCACTACCATTGCCTCCTTCTCTTGACATTTTGACCATTGCTGCCTTTGGAAACCCTAGCCCTGCTTATGAAATGGATGTGGAAGAAGGTAATGGAGTGGTGATGAAAAAGGGTAGTTTTTTTCAAGTGGAGGAGTGAATGAGTGAGGGTAGGGTGTATGACTGTGAGTGAGAGGCAAAATAAATGACTACCCTTTCCGATTTGTAAACAAAAACTCTGCTTGGACACACTTTGCTCTTATGTCAAATTTTGAAATGGAAAAGGGTAAGGCAAAGTCAATCTACTTTTAGTGTAAGGGATAGAGCTTTCAAGCTTTGATGGATGACTAATTCCAAACCATTGCAACCAACTTAATCTACCCCTGTCTTAACTATTATTTCCTTGTTTGTAGATGAGGGAGGCTATAATGACATTTATCTCATTTCCTTAGGGTCCATTTCTTTAACCAAATGAAAAAAAAACTTGAAGAGGAGGTGATTTCTTGTACTTACCACTCAAAGAGGTTTGAAAAACCCTTGGAGGAAGTTTGAGGAGACCTTGAGTTGATTTTAGGGTTTGAACTAGTGTAGAGGCCCTCCTGGCCAAACGCAAACGCAGTGCTTGAAATTCCGCCGTCCTTCTTTCTTTTTCTACCTTTCTTTCTTCAGCTCAATCTCTACTTCGTTTACTTGTTTCTAAAAACTACATTTTCTATTTCTTTCTCCCATCATACTCTCTATTGCCTTAATTTTCCTGTAAGATCTGTATTCTCTCTTGAAATACTCATGATTCATATGGAACAAATGAGTTACATAAGAAACAAAATGATATTGTAGTCTAGAAATTAAATTTAATTATAATTCCATTCCAATGTTTTGAGACTCCTTTTCCTTTTATCATGTTTCTTTGGCTTTTTGGTCGAGGTGACGAAATCTTATATTCCTTCTCAAGTCGCCTAAAAACATGAAAATTGTCTTATTTTTATCCTGAGGGTCTGATCTACTCATCTTGACACAACAGAAACCCTTAAAAACTTCCCTTTCTCATTGATCTCCTTTACCTTCTGCTTTTGCAGGTTTTCTTTGAGTCATAAAGTTGGCTTCCTTTTGGCCTATTGATTCCCTTTAACTCTTTTTTTGACAAGTGACTATGAGAACCCTAAAGTGGCTCTTCCCTTTGATCTTTGAAGCATGCTAAATTTACCCTTGACACGTTAGGAACTTAAACCCAAAGAAGTATTTTCAAAACTTTCCTTTTTCTTACCTTGGATATCAAATTATCTTGTGCTTGGAAGGTGACTTGAAAACCCTGTCTTCACTTTTCTCACTGATCCTTAGGCATGATAAACTCACCTTTTGACAAGAATCATGGAATTCCAAATCATTCTTGCTACCTTCTCTTTTGGCCATTTCTGATTTGCAGGTGTCATAACATACTAACTTATCTTTTTTTTATATCCTTTACATCCTTGTTCTTTGGAGGAAGTGATACATTTTACCTTGGAAAACTCTAGGATGTTACACACACTGGCAGCTTTTAAATCTTCCCTTACCTGCACCATAGAGCTTAAACTATCCTTTGACATTTTTTAGGCATGACAAACTACTTTTATAAGTTTGGGATCTTCACACACAATGAAATCTTCAGAATCCCTCCTTGCTGTCATCATGGAGTCCAAAACATGGTTTCACATCCTTTGAACACCTTCACAAAACCCTAGGTGTGTGGAATGCCTGAAAACAATTATCAGTGTTGTCTTCTAAGTTCTATATAGCCCTTTCAAGTTCATTAATTTCTGTCCAGTTCACCTCACCTTTTTCCCTATTTCATTTATAATTTCTGAAAAACTTCTCTTCATGTTTGGTTTTCTTGGTGTGCCTCCTCCATGTCATTTGTTGCATTGGATCCTTTCTTGGCACACTGCTGGCCCAATCAAGCTTAGAAAACTTGATTCTTCTTGAACAAAAACTGCTTCCTCTTTCTTTGATGTGAATGTATTTATTGAGGATCATGCCTTTTACCTTACCCATTTTCTACTGATAGTCATTTTAACACTCCTGCAGAAGTGTCGAACTTCACATTCACCCTTTGCAGAACTTGAACTTGATAAAGTAGTCCTCCTTGGAGATTTTCTGATCTTTCTTAGAAAAGCATGCACTGATCTTCTTTCACATTTGAGCCAGATTCTAGCACAGGAAAATCAGTGCTTAAAACACCAAGGATGACCCTACAACCTATGAAACCCTAATGACCTAGTGGGAGGATCATTTGACTTGGTATTTGACTGAAACTTGGTTTGGGGTCTTCAAGTGTAAAAACAAAGTTTTTGACAAATTTATGTATTGAAGATCCAAAATCCAGTGTACTTGATTTATCTAAAGAGCCTACAGAGATAGTTTTGAGACCATCAATGCTTGAGGAAACTAGTGAATATGGGAAGGAACAGGCTGTTTGGTAACCCTAGATGGAAATTGGATGGGTGAGGCAAAGGAAAAATAGAGTGCTGAGGTTATAGGTGAGAAAATGGGATATAGATGAGTGGCACAAGCCCATGAGGGGTTTTTAGGAATGGTAGGTAACCATGGAATGGAAAAATAGTAGAATAGTGAAAATTTTGGTATAAGGATAATGAAGGCAGTGAGATTTCTAAAACTCACAATATTTAGGAATCTTGTTTTTAGAAATCTAGAAATGATATTTAGTCATCTACAAATATTAAAAATTATTAATGACTAACAGGATCAAATGGTAATATTTTTCCTAGGAAAACTTGGGAAGCTCTCAGAAAACCCAAGTTAGTGTACTTTCTGATTTAGTTGTGGATGGAAAACCAGTACTGTATTCTTCCTATTAGCAGACTATAATATGTGGAAGTTGATATAGTTGGTGTTAAGACTTATGTAAATTTCAAAGTTATTGATATTATTAGGGATAAATACCCATATACGGCTTTGTTGGGAATTGATTGGGATTTCGAGAACTATGAATTCATTGATCTAAAGTGACAGACTATGAATTTTTAGGTGGTTTTTATGTGCATTATACAACCCCTTGATCCATAACAAGGTCCGCATTTTACTGAACCTGTAGATGACATTGAATCCCCTAATTTAGTGGACTAATTGTATCAGGTGATTGCTGGAAAGAGAGAATATTACATTAAACCCACAACAGCTAGCTTGATTAGCTGGAGGATTATCCAAATCACTGAAGTTGGTTCTGAAGCTGCAATGGAGGACTGGAAATATGATGCTCGCGAATTGCACTCTTGACACTGCACCATTGTTCAATGGATTGGTACTGAGGTACGCAAGTATTATAGTTTTAATGGTACTAGTTATGTTGTATATTTTATTATAGAAATTGATTTTTGTATAGAAGGGCATTAGAAAGTCCTTGTAATGAGTGTTTCTTTGCAAGCCACTCATGCAAAATGGTGGGTAGAACATCGTGATCAATTGTAAGAATGGAATTCTATTAAAATTGTTTTGTTATATCTCTTTTCTCCACTGGATGAGCCTTTGAGTAATATTCATATCTATACTAGTCGTACCTCTAAGAAAGACCACGTTGCACATTGTTCCTCTATATGGAAGGTTGAGGCTTGGAATTTGCAATGTCGTCACATCTATTTGTTCATTCTTCGGGAAATATTCCGCAATACTGGTATTGAAAGAGGAGCTAAAACATCAAACTTTAGATTGAGATGTATTGACAACCTGGTTTTGTAAATATTTTTATTTTTCTGATGCTGATGAGAAGATGGCATAAGTTATTAAAGCTATTAGGGGTGCTTTGTTCCTGAGATAGGATGTGTTAGCAAAGTGTAGTAGATATGGAGACTTTGTGTACCAGTATGATTCAGGGTTTCATGAATTTGTTGTCTGTGGTAAAGTTAACAAAGACCTAGATGATGACCTAGAAGAGTTAAGGAACCTATATTTCAAATAATCTGAAGGGGAACAAAAAATTAAATAATATCCTATTTGTGATGCTCTGCATCTCAATCCCACTTAAATTAAAGAAGATGAATATCGAGACTAAAGAGAAGCCAAAGCTTGCTTCTATTGGAGACTATTGGGACAATTAGACCACACAGAAATTTTTTGACCTTATAAAAGAATATGAGGATATATTTCCTTGATCCATCTCATAATTGAAATGAATTAAAGGTGATTTAGGAGAAATGAAAATTGTGCTAGATCTAGATGTGAAACCCATTAAGCCCTGACCTTATAGGTTCAATCCGTGAGTTAAGGAGAATGTCAATAAGGAGATTGATAAAATCTTGGTTGTTGGTATGATATTTCATATTGATGAAGTTGAATGGATAAGTCCTATTGTCATCCAGCACAAGAAGGATTCCAATGAAATCAGGGTATGTGTTGATTATCATAGTCTTAATAATGCATGTGTACATGATCCATTCCCAACCCATTTCAGTGATGAAGTCCTGGACAATGTCAGGGGAAATGAAGCATATTCCTTTACTGATGGATTTTTTGGGCTACCATCAAGTACACATTGCAGAAGAAGACAAGACAAAAACCACATTTACTACTGAATGGGGGTCATATGCATATGATGTTATTTCTTTTGGGTTGATGAATGCTCCAATTTTTTTTTCTTGGATTGTTATTGTTGCTTTACATGAGTATATACACAAGTTTTTGGAAGTTTACATGGATGATTGGACTGCTTATAGTTTTCTCAAGAACCACCCTAGCTTGTTGAGGGTTATGTTTAATCAATGTTGGCAAATTCAAATATCATTGAAACTAAATAAATGCATTTTTTTGTGCCTTTTGCAACACTATTGGGCCATTTCGTTTATAAGGAAGGACTTTGTGGGGATCCGACTAAAGTTGCCGTAATATTGAATATTGCACCTCCCAGATCAATTCTATAGTTGTGTTCTACATCGGAACATACTAGTTATTACCACAGATTCATTCAAAATTATGCTTCTATTACAGCTCCGCTTGAGAAGCTCCTCAAGAATTGTGAACAATTTGTGTGGTTTGATGAATCTAATGTTGTGTTTGATACTTTGAAGGAAAAGCTTGCAAGTGCATTGATTTTAGTTTATCTTGATTGGAATAAGAAATTCCATGTTCATGTTGATGCATCGGGGATTTCCCTGCGTGTTATATTGATGCATACAGGAGAGGGAAACTTGGACCATCCCATCTATTTCAGAAGAAGAAAAATTTCTAATGTAGAAAAGAATTACAGATCATTCAGTTCTGAAATATTTAGTCAACAAGCTTGTGCTAGAAGGAAGCATTTGTCGATGGTTGTTGTTATTTCAAGAGTTTACATTTTAGGTCATTATCAAGCCAAGAAGATCAAATGTGGGGCTAGATGCTCACTTATTCCGTATTGAAGTTGTCCCATATTATTTAGAAGAGATTGATACCTTTCTTGGGATAGGCTAGTGTCCATTTGACTATACTACAGTGAAAAAAAAGCATCTAGTTGTTCAAGAGGCAGACTATAAATTGACTGCAGGGCAATTGTATAAGATGGGGATTGATCAGGTTCTATGACGTTGTAATCTTTACCACAAGCATGAAGGAATATTGTGGGAGTGCCATTCTGGAGTTGTTGGGGAACATGTTGGAGGTAAGGCTACTGCTAGGAAGGTTCTACAAGCTGGTCTTTTGTGGCCAACTCTTTTCAAAGATGTGAAGGCTTATGCCAAGGCTTGTGATGTTTATCAATGAGTTGGTCGACCCTTGATGTGGGATGAGATGCCCCTAAATCCACAAGTGTCTTTCAGTGTTAGTTGCGACTCGATGCAACCCATTGTGGTTAGGGATATTATGTCGTATATTTTTGTGTTAGATTCATTATTACTTGTCATGTCTGTTAGTTTTACAAATCATGCCAGATTTAGTTACCATATCCGTATTTCAAGTCCCAAGAAGGTTTTATCATGTCGTTATATTTTTCATTATGTCACCCAATATGTCGGTACGTGTCAGGATTACTTGTCATTAATTCGAATATCAATCGCAGTTCCCACGCTTGACGGCTAAGTCCCTTTCGTTGTCCTATATCTTCCCACTTGATTTTCCTCATTCTCATATTTGTCCCTTGTGCATTCTCAGATTCCACTTTAGCTCCATGATCGCCCACCCTTGCATCATCCTTTCATTCTTGTCCTCCTATCCAGTTTGTGTACACCCATCGCTCTACCAATATGGTTTGTCCAGCTAAACCCGCTATCAATGTGCACCCCATTGATTCCTAGATTCACTGCCAAGATGATCTGTTGGGAAAATATGATAAATCCATTCTTGTAGATAATGGCTTGTCTGATTCCACCTTGTTATTTAAACTCTGCACATAATTTTTTATGGAACCTAAAACCCACCCTAATGCTTTTTCTACCCTAAAAGTTAGACCCACATTCCATCAACTAAAACAATCCACTCTTCTCCTTCTATGGGATTTTCCTCTATTCGGGACTAGATATGAGATCCTACACTGCAAAAAGTTTTAATCAGTCAGCTCCATGGGGGTTCTCTTTGGTTTGACCGAGAATACCCCATCCACTCTATTGATATTCACAAAATTACAGGATTGTTTGCATATGTTGTTGATGTTAAGTCGGCCTTTAAGAAGATTTCCAAGCAGGGAAAGAAAATTGATTAGAACAATTTGTACAAGCGATATGGTACTACTCAGAAGGGTCGAGGAGCAGTTCTAGATTTAATTAAAAATGTGTCTTTCCAGACGTCATTATACTCGAGGAGAATGTACACTAGATCTTATTTCTGTCGTTGAGGCTTGTGTTCATGGTGATCAACTTAACTGATCTAGTTATCTTCTTTAGGAACTGTTTGAAGCTAAAAATTATGTTTATGCTCGGTCCACCTACTTTGTTTTTGGTTACCTACTTAATCCCCTTGCTATGTATAAATGGTTTCCTAATGAGGGTCGTGACATTTCTATAACTTCAAAAGATGAACCCCTTGCATTTATGTACACACCTTGGCGCAGCACTGAAGACACTGTAAACATAGAGTTTAATGACCTTGATTTTGGTCAATGATGCACCAAGATGGTTGTTGCGATGCATGTTATCTTGAGGGTGTCACTTCCTCTTATGGACCAATACTATTCCCTAATCAGGTTTGGTATATCTCATGGCTTTTTTTATATTCGTTTGATGCATGTTCCCTCTGCCATTTTCTCTATGCATCCATTGTTCTTTTATATCAACATTAGAGGAATTTTGAGGTCTAAAATGGGTCTCCTAAGAAAAATGTACAACCAAAATAAACTTTATAAGAACCAATGGTATTTAAGATGATGATGTCAACCATGGGGGATGATTGACCATTTTTGAAGTAAAAAAGTAAAAAATTTAAAAAATAATAAAATAATAAAACTGCTTTTTCAAATCGTATTTTCAGCTTATCTCCCTAAGGTTTTAGTAAAATTTTGAGCGAGGGTACTCGTTGGATGCAAAATTTAATTCCTCGTCCAAGGAGTACCCATGTTGCACATTTTCGATGGACCCTGCTACAAGAAAAATGAGAAATACATGAAAACACGTGAGTCCAATAATGTTTTTCATGTATTTATAATTTTTCATGTAACAAGGTCCATAGAAAGTATACAACATGGGTACTCCATGGATGAGGAATAAAATTATGCATCCAACGAGTGTTTCCGCTTGAAATTTGAGTAAAACCATAGGGAGATAAGTTTAAAATACGAGTTGAAAAAATAGTTTTCCCTTTTTTCCCTCCAAAATTTGATGATGTAATCAAATCTTATTTTATTATTTCCACTATTATTTTATAATTTCCTTAGGAGGCCCATTTTAGACCTCAAAACTCCCCTAATGTGAGCATGATTTTCATTCTGAAGTTGGCACTTGGCGAGGGGTTATTGCGTGGGAGCAGGATGGACAAATATTCTATAATTTTGATGGTATGAAGCTTGTTGAAGAGGGTTTTTTTACTTACCAAAAACATTTCAAAGATGTCCCAGAAGAGCTCCAGCCCCTGTTGAAGAAAGCCAAAGAGAATGTGAACTATACCTATGCCACTTAGTTCAAGGTTGGCTCATATATTCAGGAGAATATTTAAGTGCATCACCTTACCCCCATGTTCACTACATCGCCTATTATTACATCTACCATTCCACCTGCCATGGGTTTTAGTCCCCTTTCACCTCTTCAAGTTCATAATACTCCCCCTTCTTCCACCTCCATTGACATCAATGTTGAACCATTAGCCACAGATCCTGCAATGCCTATTTATTAAGAAACACCCCCATCCCTGCATACAACCTTTGAAGAAACACCCCATTCTTTTGCGGCCATCCTGTCAGACTGTTAGGTCCCTATATTACTAGTGTAGTCCCTTATTGTTGTTAGTGTAACCCTCTTATTGTTATTTTTGTACACCTGTAACCCTGATATTATTATTATTATTCCCTTACATTATTATTGTTAGGTCGACTAGGATTATATTGTGACCCCATGGACTCCTATATATAGAAAGGAGGTTTTGTCATTTGATCATCGAAGAATTTTTCATTTATGTAATGTAAAGGAGGTTTCCCCCTCGAAGTGGCCTATTTCTAAGGAGTTGATCTCTCTTTTATTCTATTTTTGGAGCTGGTTTCATAACATTTGGTATCAGAGCTTTGGATTCTAGGGTTTCGCTGCTTCAAACAGGTCATTGTGGCATTTGCGCTATAATTTTTTCTACGAAGGTTCAAACGCTAAAAAAAACCAATTTTGAAGAAATCCTTAGGCACTTCGTGTAAAAATTTCAGATCTTGGTTTGCAATATTTTCGGAGATATGATCTTTGGAATATATGATTCCTTAAGGCTCCTGAATTTCATCTAAAAGAGGTGACCTTTGGAAAATCTTCATAAATCTATCTTTAAGCATTAGATTGGAGCACTGTTGTTGAGGAGGTAAATCCCCTCTGCGGACAGAGGCGATCCCTACTAGCCCAGCAGGGGTCTAGCAACAATCACGAAATGTTACGACGCAAGTTCCTAATTACGAATGAAAAGACCAAAGATGGAGGCCTACCTGGAATCCAATGCTACGATCTGAAGAAGAGAGCGTTCCCGTTCCTCAGCCTCGGCAGATCACGATCCTCCACGATCTCCGCGGATGGACACCTACACATGCAAGAAACAAACAGATACAAGCATAAAATCCAGCATACGCAACTAAATATCAGTCAGAAAGGATATTACTCATATTAACATAATCGGAAACAGAGTGGAACCATAATCGTAATCATTCATTAAATAACAATCGAAGAGAGATTACAACCAATGTTCTGACGTCGTGGTCTCCTTCGGATGGGTCTCCAGTCGTTCACGTCTCGCAAAGCTCGCCAGGGAAAGGGAAAACCTCTCCAGAGTCTCTCGACGATGGTCTCCTTACTTGAGTCAGCCTTAAGGGAAGAAAGAGGGCTCTTACAGCACAAAGACTCTTGGGAATTTGGAGATTCAAAGCTTAGGCACTTCAAGACTAGCTTTCCATGGAATTGAGCAGGCTTTTATAGATGGGGAAGGAGGGAGTTGGGATCCCTATTATTGTGGGATTGGCCCTATCAACAAGGAAGGTTCCATGGGAGGTGGCAAACCACTTCCCTTCCATGGAACTCCCGCAGCCAAAACTCCCAACTCAAGATAGGCAATGGTTTCTGAGTTTGTTGAAACACAACTTCCGCCATCTTTATTTAAAAAACACTCCTTAAATTGGCTGGCGCGACTACTGCTCTAGGATAGAGCGCCAGTTGGCGCGGCCTCTTTGTAGGATTTTCCCCATTGGTGCGAGTGCTGAACTGTCTGCCCGCGCCAATGCAAAAGGAGATGTTTTTCATGATTTTTGCAAGGAGATGTCTTTAGAGAAATTGAAGCTCATGCTTAGAGGAATGCATTGATGATGTTTTCAAGGCATGACAATGTTCACAGGTCACAAAATGGGTCCTCCATTGTGCGGGACGGGAAATGGTAGGGACGGTGACAAATTACTGTGTAACAGATGCCCCCTAAAGTATGAGGCCCGAGAGAGAGAGGGGTGAAATGCTTTACAAGAACATGTTCAACTGAAGGCCCGCCGTCGGAAAACCTGCGCAGAAAAATACAACTGATATCTCAAGTACATGATGTATATGTGGTATGGGCGCAGCCATCCGAAACAGAGTATGCTATAATCCGGATCCAGGGTATGGGCGCAGCCATCCAGCAAGGATCAAATAAATAGACTCAGGTATGGTCGCAACCATCCAATCAGTGAGTCATGTACATAATGATAATAATCCACAATCGCAGCCTGGATTACAACAGACACAATCCAGGTTCTTGCGCTCCATCTCGACCCAAAGAAAGTACAAGTTCAAGCATGCGAATATGTGAGCTGAAGTCGAACATGCAAGAACATCGTCTGATTACCAGCCAATGATGAAAGCCATTAACAGACGCGAGAGAAACCACCAATAATGATAATGGTCCTCAAGGTACTACAGGTACAATCTACGGCGTGTGAATAAATGAGTTGGCGTCGAACACCCGCAGAATCACTCGATCGGAGGCCAATGATGAAAACCTCACGTCGAATGCGACGAACCTGCCATTGAGGCATGCATGCTCCAAGGTACCATAAAGGAGTCTCTAGATCAGCTTCCTGGATAATGAGCTGAAGTCGACAGGAAGTGACCTTGATCGAAGGTGGGCCATAATGTTTCCCACATCATCGACACGAGACAGAGGAACATGATGTTTTTGTTGTGAATCAAGATCGCATGAGAATCAGAGGAAGGTTGATATTTGCAGAGGCCAACTTCTCTTGAACATATAAACGGCACGACAGTGGACTTGGCAGTATTTGACATCAAACGGATCAGAGGTCATGGTGACGAGGCAATGAGCAGATGAGAGGTCAAAAAGGATTATCCAAACCCACGGAGGCAAAGTGAAGCAACGAGATGAGATGTCCCCAACCCGACACGAATGCAGACAAGTGCCATGTTCAAGAGCGACATACTGCCGACAACAACGATGATGGTTCCATTTTTCCCCCACCATTTCTGGCGAGTACCCCAATTATTTTTGATAACAAGCTTGAAGGGGATAGCATATGCTTGTAATATAAGTCCGCCCTTCGGGCGAATCCATCCTAGTGCATTTAACGAGTCCTAGGAAGGAGGAACTCGGAGAACATCATTTCGACTGGATCCGATGTCATCAGGTTTTAACGAGTCTGACAAAGGGAGAACTCGGCGTCTTTTCATGTTTAGAGAGTTTGAAAAGACAGCAGAAAAGTAAACTCCACAGATCCCTTTTCGTAAATAGTTCCTCGGACCCGAAAAGGTAGAAAACAATATCCGAGAAAACCTCCTAGTCGCGATAGGCTAGGGTATTCCTTTTTCGTAATCAATCCATCCCAGCCCGAAAAAGGGTTAAACTTATACTGGGTGGATGTCGATTCGTGTCCATTTTAACGAGATCGAAATGACAAGGGCCTCGACAATCTTTTCATGTTTAGAGAGTCAGAAAAGAGCTGAAAGATGACTCCAGAGTGACTTTTTCGTGTATTTACCGAGTCCGAAAAAGTATAAAATACAACTCGTCTCCATCGTTTAAAGTCTCAAAAACCTATTGCTGCACATACCAAGCAAGCGTAAAACCCATTTTCGACATAACATATTCAAATATTTGATAAAAATAACTTTTAAAACTCATTTAAAGTCGGAAAAGCTATAAATATGTCAAAATGGTAAAAACAAAATTACATTTACTATTTACCTTGGTAAAAAGCAACAGTGATCCATTTGGAGCAGAAACTTCTGACGGCGATTGCGACAGATCCGGTTGACCATTCAGTTTCTCGTCTGCTACAGGTAAGAGGCACTTCCCTGCTCTACATTTTCATCCAATTTTTAATAGTTTTCCCTTGCAAATCAGTTCTCTATGGCCACTTTTGAAATTTTAGGGCCGCGCTCATTGGCGCGGGTATCGAGCACGGACCCGCGCCAATGGGCTCTTTTATACAAAGGGCTCGCGCCACGTGGCGCGACTGTTCACAAAACAGTCGCACCAGCGGCCGAACCTAAAAATCCACCTAAAAAATCGATATTTAAACCAAATTGCATGGAATTTGAGGCTTATCAGAGATCTAACTCAGGGTTTATGACCATATGGATGCAGGTAATCAAGCAAAATGATGATTGAATGGAAGGAACGAGAGCATGGAGAAGAGGATGAACAGGCCCTCCAAAGTGAGGCTTGCATGAATGCCCTCAGAAACTGTGGGCTGAAGAAGTTCTTCCTTACACCCTGTCTACGAGCTCAGCCCGAGCTCCTCCAGTATTTGATCAGTATTTGGGATGAACATGAACAAGTGTTCAGGTTGCGAGATCAGGTATTGGAGCTGGAGGTTTCTGATGTGTATTTCATCACCGGATTGTCCCGCAGAGGTCCGATCCCTATGTTGACTGGAAGCAGACCATCTGGCGAGAAGATGGAAGAAGTGATGGCACGAGTGTGCCGAGGAGCACAAATGGGATCAGGAAGCAAGAAGGTGGATATCCACACCATCCCTGATCTGGCATTGAGAGTTGTCCTACATACCATCACGCGGGCTGCAGGGTCGCAGGCACCGCACGAGGCCACAAAGGCCCAACTCCTGCTGGCCTCAGAATGCATGAGTCCCTTACTGTTTGACTGGGCAACAACAGTAACAATCAATATGAAAAGGCAACTCACAAAATGCAAACAAGCTAAACTGAAACAGTTTGGCTATGGTTCCATCCTGGTATCGTTCATTATGGAACGCTTACCAATATTCCAGGGCCAAGGGGCCTCAGTAGTAGATCCGATACCACGAGAGCCAAGAATGGCTCGCTGGGCGGCATTAATGCCCAGAGCTGGAGGCGGCCAACAGATGTCCTGGAGGCCGGAGTTCTTTAGGTGGTTATAGCGCCAGCTGATTGTAGTGGAGGACTGGCCATATGCAGGAACTGACTTCACCGGAGACCCAGATCTCCCACTGCCAGAAAGAGATGACTAGGACGAGGAGTTGGGTAAGACCTCATGTTTTTGATTTTATGTTTTATGTTTTTTTGTTAATACACATTCGTCCTAACACATTTTATATATGTATGCAGATGTGGGACCTGAGAGACCAGCTGGGATGTCTCCAATCTCACGGAGGACGCAACTCGCCCCTGATCCTCAGGGAGAGGGCACCGGAGGAGAGGAGTTGATCCAGAATCTCGAGGGCATTGCCCGAGGGATCCCAGACTATGCTCGGCTGGCGGACGTACCGATGGCATACCAGCGTCATACGGTGGGAGTTCCAAGTCGGATCCACCGAATCCTGAGACGCTTAGTGCGTGCAGTCACATGCTATCATGAGCACCATGCGGATTAGCCCTTAGGATTTATACCACACCTATTTTTTGATAGACGTATCATCTCCGGATGTACTTAAGACGATTATGTATATTTTTACTTTAGTGACGCACACTGTGCAAACATTTCGACACACACACACACATATATATATATATATATATATATACATATGACTAGTTTGGATAGATCTTTTACATGTGATGATGTTTTTATATGTCATGCGAATGTCTAATACAAATGTAATCTAATGTATCAGTTACACAACAAACGACCCAATGCGAAATGTATTCACACAATGTATCTACTCACACATTTCATTTTTACACAAGCTTAAAAGCACACATGACCACACACATATGCAAACTATGCTTTGAAAATGAGTTTTATTTTTATGCAAGCTTAAAACACAAACTATGCTTGAAATAAGGAATACGGGCATGCCCCCCAGCATGGTGTCTCAATTCGAGGTGCATGCCCCCGAAGCTTCATTCCATTGAAAATGGAGTGAAGGTTCAAAACAAAAAGTCGAATTGAACATGCTCGTGTTTCATTATTTTAACGAGGTTGACACACTTAAAAGAACTATCCTCAAACAGCTTGTTCCATTGTTTTTAGGAGCTCGACACAAGTGAAGGAACTATGCTCCGAGAACCTGGTTTCATTTTTTAAAGAGCTTGACACAGGGAGGAAATCCTGCTCTAACCGACTTACATCAAAATGAACAAGAAGGCGATGCTTCCAAGAGTCCCACTCCCGATGGAAGGAAAACATCCTGGAAGTCAGGACCCAATGCCCCCAGTACACTATGCACGACGGCGTCTTCACTGAGTACAGGTACGGGGTAGGTGGCCACATAGTTGACCTGCAGTGGGGCAGATACAACGGGTGGATAGAAACCAGGAGGGGGTGATGGCGGACCAGCTTCCACATTAGGACCAAAGAACGAAAGCTGATCAATGGTCATGATCCGTCCTTCATGCAGAAAAAAGACGACACGAAAAAGGGAGGAGACGAGCGCTCCCATGGCATAGGTGTAATCGCGCCCCAGGAGCAGATTGAAATCCAAGGGGCCTGGAACGACCATCACATCCATATGCACGGTTTTACCTCCCAAAGTAATCAATAACCTTGGAAGGATCCCCAATGGTTGACTCGTTCTTCTATTGAATGTCAACAGATTCTGCGTAATGGGCACAAGCGGTGGTGAACCGAAAGCTTGCCAGGTAGTTGAAGACAGAATACTAACAGAGGCACCTTCGTCTACAATGGTTCTGGGTACAACCAGACCAAGAGCCTGTACTGTGATCTCGAAAGGCACATAAGACGGAAGGCAGAATCCTGCAAATCGACTCCAATCAAAGGAGGCGACCAGACTACTCGGAGGGGCTACCATCGAAATACGAAGGTCTTCCCCTGGTGTTACGGAAGAAGGAGCATCCTCCATAACCTCCATCTCGAAGGCGGGAGGTATATCCTCCGGAGCCTCCATCACAGGTGGTGGAGGAGCAGCTTCTTGAAGCACAGGGACAGGAGAATCTTTCTCCAAGTCTGAAGAATCTGAAGAAATCAGAAGGACATGGGGGGTGTGAGATCCACTCTCGACAGAAAAGACCTGGTGCACCGCGGATGGGGCCAGTTCAACCGATCCTACGACCAATGGTTGGTCAGGGACGGATTCGTGAATTCGAATTTCTGAGGGAGTGGGAAGGACAAAATATGACTCTTGACCAATTGTAGGATCAGCTGGTGGAGGACTCAAAGAAAGCCGATTATAACCAGATGGAAGGCATGGTGTAGAATCGGTTGGGTTGTCCAAAACTCGCTTGGCTTCATCCATATAAGGACAAAGGTGAATGGCATGGTGCCCTTCACACAACTTATAGGGATTGGTGATTTTACCCTGCTTCTTAGGAGCCTTATCAGTACCAGTTGAAGACGTGCCCCCAACCTGGCTCTCGGAAGTCAAAGACAACGGCGGACGACTGTCGGACCATGCTTCGAGCACCTTGGGGATGCCAGGGCAGTCTCGAAGAAGATGGTATCCCATGCACAACATGCAAGGGAACTTGACTTTCCGTGGAGGGTTGGAAGGTTTATCAAGAGGAGATATTTCAGAAACAGTGGCTGCACTTTTAGCCTCTCTATTATTAGACTTCTTCTTCTTTGTCTTCTTCTTCTTCTTCTTAACCCCCTGGTTAGTCGAATCCAGCCTTTCACCAGGCGAAGTAGAAGAGGAGGACGCGGAAACAAGCGAATAAGGGGAGAGGTCCACCTTGGAATCAACATGATGTTGTTCCGGTGGAGGAACTGATTGAACAGTAGTGGAGACATTCGGGACTACAAAGGTTGAGAACAACCAAACAGGCAACCCAACAGTTAACCCAGGAAGGGACAATGTCGCCATGTAAGGAGCACCAACATTTCCAAAAGGAGGAAAATGACCAGGATTCCCTTCTGAGGGGATTCCTTGGTTGGTGAACTCTGAAAAAGTTGCCATCAAAACTCAAAACCACACACGGGCTGAAAAAAGAGTCAAGAGCACACGATCAAACGGTCAACAAGCAATATCTAAGCGGGCGTGTAATCGTGGGGGATTAATTTTACCACATTGGAAAGTAAGAAATTCTACTTCATATTTTAAGAGTCGAGAAACGATAAAAAGATGACTCTATCTCTTTCAGAGTTGACACAAGCGTGAAAGGACAAGCGCTTGACGGTCTTTTCAAGTTTAGGGAGTCAGAAAAGACCAAATGACTGCTCGGGAAATACTAGGCACAAAGGGTGTACCAAATATCCGTGAACTGCAATATACACCTTGGTTTCAATAATGAAACAGAAATCGACCAAGGACTTTCCGTATGTGCAGGTAGTCTCCCCGAATGCTGTGTTCGGTGTATCACAGGTATAGGGCAGCAGACTCGGCTTCCTGTGGATAAAGGATTGAAAACCTAGAGGGGTCTCCCTTTATATACGCGACGATACGGGGAGCACAAGTCCGTACTAGCGCTGTCTAAAGCCAAAAGGCGAACGACAGCTGCTAGGTTTAAAGACGCCGGAACACGTCTCTAGCCTAGACCTCTAAAAATGTTTCGTTAAATTTCAATGCTGCCTTAGGTTAATTGAATAAATTTTACAGTTGATCTTCAATTAAGTTTCAATTTTCAGGCCCTATCGTATGTAATGTCTTAAAAGACTCTTAAATGCAAAGCTACATGCCACAGTCCAACATTTCGTTCGATGAAAACTAGCTACAGAAGAGTTGAGAGCTTTTACACAAACGAAACGATCGGAAGACAAACAATGAGATCTCTAATGCAACTAATGAAATTGAAAACTTTTCATTCAAATCACTAATCACTAGAAAAATCGAAAAGATTACAATTTGCACTAATTAACCAAAAGCAAAAGAGATTTTTTTTTTGATTTTCAACGTTTGATAGCTAAATGCACTAAACAAACTGAAAACAAACGGAACAACTTGAGAAACGATATTGAGAGAGCAAAACAAACAGATTTCACTCAACGACACAGGCAATCAGATCCCAAATCGACCAAAGTCTCTCAAAACCAAGCAAAAGACTCAAAGGGCTCCAATGGACCGTGTGATCTAGGTCCAAAGCAAGACCAAACGAAATTTGAATGAAAAACGAGCAATCACCCAAAAATCGCAACAAAACAGTGAACAACTACTAAGAGGATGCGGAGGAGTAATCAGAAAATCGACCGGACAAACGAAACACCAAAACTCCCAAGGAGGGCTCGATACACTAAGCCACTAGATGCCCTAGGGCTTAAAACGTGAAATCGATAGATAAAAGCAAACAACCAAAGGACAGAGGTGAATTCCCAGTCAAACATGACTCCAACACACTCAGGTAGTCGGAAAATCAAGAAGAAAAGCACTGACCAGATCCAGAGAGCTCAAAACTAAGCAAACTCAAAAACCCTACAGGAGTGGCGCGACTGTAAGGCTGCGACTGGCGCCAGAAAGCAATTGGCGCGGGCTAAACAAAAGCAACATGCGCCAATTGTCGCGACTGTCGGGCTAAAAAGCGCGCCAGTCGAGTTTCTCAACCAAAATTAAAAAAGAACTACTCCAGAAGCAGATTAATGTAAACTAAGCAAACCAAGAAGAAAAAACAGCAAAAGAACCCAACCCAGAAGGCTAACCAAGCAAGGAAAATCATAAAACAATCAAACGAGACAATCCAAACAAGACAGTGAAGTCTAGACGATCCCCAACGGAGTCGCCAAATTGTTGAGGAGGTAAATCCCCTCTGCGGACAGAGGCGATCCCTACTAGCCCAGCAGGGGTCTAGCAACAATCACGAAATGTTACGATGCAAGTTCCTAATTACGAATGAAAAGACCAAAGATGGAGGCCTACCTGGAATCCAATGCTACGATCTGAAGAAGAGAGCATTCCCGTTCCTTAGCCTCGACAGATCACGATCCTCCACGATCTCCGCGGATGGACACCTGCACATGCAAGAAACAAACAGATACAAGCATAAAATCCAGCATACGCAACTAAATATTAGTCAGAAAGGATATTACTCATATTAACATAATCGGAAACAGAGTGGAACCATAATCGTAATCATTCATTAAATAAAAATCGAAGAGAGATTACAACCAATGTTCTGACGTCGTGGTCTCCTTCGGATGGGTCTCCAGTCGTTCACGTCTCGCAAAGCTCACCAGGGAAAGGGAAAACCTCTCCAGAGTCTCTCAACGATGGTCTCCTTACTTGAGTCAGCCTTAAGGGAAGAAAGAGGGCTCTTACAGCACAAAGACTCTTGGGAATTTGGAGATTCAAAGCTTAGGCACTTCCAGACTAGCTTGCCATGGAATTGAGCAGGCTTTTATAGATGGGAAAGGAGGGAGTTGGGATCCCTATTATTGTGGGATTGGCCCTATCAACAAGGAAGGTTCCATGGGAGGTGGAAAGCCCACTTCCTTCCATGGGGCCTCACATGACCAAGCCTCCCAACTCAAGATAGGCAATGGTTTGAGTTTGTTGAAGTACAACTTCCACCATCTTTATTGCATACTCCTTAAATTGGGTAAAGCCTACTCTGAGGCAGACGCCGGTTAACGCGGCTGTCTTGTGAGGCACCCCATTGTGAAGTCTTTGACCATCTGCCGCGCCAATGCAAAAGGAGATGTTTTCATGATTTTTGCAAGGAGATGTCTTTAGGGCAATTGAAGCTCATGCTTAGAGGAATGCATTGATGATGTTTTCAAGGCATGACAATGTTCACAGGTCACAAAATGGGTCCTCCATTGTGCGGGACGGGGAATGGTAGGGACGGTGACAAATTACTGTGTAACAACTGTAAAAATTGGCCAAATTACATGGACTATAGTTTCTTGTGTATCAGTTTTAGGGCCGAAGGACAAAACAGTTACACGTGGCACACCGTACAAGTTCGCTCTACTGAACCAGTCGATAATTAGGTCATTGTGGGAGATTGGGCATAACTTTGTCTTGAATAATCCAAATCAGGTCAGACCTGTGGAATTTGAAAGAGGATTCAGAGGGCTACTATAGGACCAAATTTTAGATATTGAAGATCTGAAAGCATAGAGATAATTCAGTTTAAATATCGAGCTCCTCAAAATCAAGAAAAAGGTGTGTATTTTTCTTTTCAAATTGCATAAGTCTTGTTTTAAAAATCAGTTTGAAGTGATTCCAAGGGAATATTGAAGCATAAATATCAGTATTGGATTCTAAAATGTCCCCTAAAAATAAGTCAACACCCATTAATCCCTCACAAGGCTCTACTAAGACTCATGAAGAGGAAGAAGTGCAACATCATATATCAAAATTGCAAGAGCAAGTGCATCAAATTTTTCTCTCACAAAGAGAAACAAAAAATGAAATGAATTTTTTCAAGAAAGGCATGGAAACTAAGATGGATGGTTTGAAGAAAGGCATGGAAGCTAATATGGATGGTTTGAAGAAAGATGTGGAAGCTAATAAGGATGTTTTGAATAAAGGCGTGGAAGCTAAGATGGATGGTTTGAAGAATGATATGGAAGCTAAGATGGATATGAGGAAGTTTGATGGCAAGGATCCCATAACATGGATACTACAGATGGAGAAATATTTTGATCTCCATAATGTTCAAAACACACAAAAGGTATGCATTGCAAGTTTACATTTAGAAAAAAATATATTTGTATGGTATCAATGGCTTTTCTCTCATAAAAAAATTGTCACTTGGTCAATTTTTATGAAGGAAATGATAACACATTATGAGGATACAAAGAGAAACACCTTATTTCACCAATTTATAAATATCAAACAAAAAGGTATAATGGTGGAGCACATCGAGGACTTCCAAAAATTGAATATAAGGATAATTGATATTCCATAGGAACACAAGATTGATGTCTTCATAGGTACTTTAAAGGATAACATCCAACATGAGGTTTGCCTTTGCGAACCTAATTCACTGGAGAAGGCATTAAGGTTGGAAAGAAAAATTTAACGTAAAATTATGGCGACCAGGAAACCTACCACTCACATCTATAAATATGGAAGTGTTGCTACTCTAGACTTCCACAACCTACAAAGTTGACACCATAAAAATTGGAAGAAAAAAGAGAAAAAGGGCTTTGCTATAGTTGTGATAGAATATACACTAAAGGTCATAAGTGTGCTAAGAATAAATCGTTTTACATGGATTTTGAAGAGGAGGAAGGAAATGAACAAGAAACTTCAAAAGAGGAGGATATACACCAAGAACCAACCCTATAAAAAGAAGAAATGAGTCCGACCATATCCTGTACTACATTGGTAGGAATTACCACTCCTTAAACTATCAAGATAGAAGGAAATATCAAGAAGACAAAGGTAATAGTTTTGATTGACTCAAGTAGTACCCATAATTTTATTCATTGTAAGGTAGCCAAGGAATTAAATTCCTTCCTATACCTAGCACCAGAATGTCAAGTGATGGTTGTAAATGGAGGAACTATAAATTTCTCTAGAAAAAGCCAATATCAAGATAACCATGGGGGAATATGTATTGAATAGTCCAATGCTTTCCATTCCAATGGGAGCTGCTGATGTTGTACTAGGAGTACAATGGTTACAGTCTTTGGGGATGATAGCTTTTAATTTTCAAGAACTTTTCTTGAATTTTTTTCAGAAGGAAAGGAAGTTAAATTACAGGGTATTGCAGGGAAGCCAGGAAAGATAATAATCTCTAATCTTATGATAATGCTTCTGAAGAAAGAAAAACAAGGCGTAATTGAACAATTATGTCCACTAGAAGTTCCAACATCAAAATAATATATTCCTTTAGATCTCCAAAAAGTCTTGGACAATCATTCCAAGGTGTTTGAAACTCCCAAAGGATTCCCACCTATTCGTGATCATGATCATGCTATTCATTTGATTCCAATAAGTTTTCCTCCAAACATCGGGCCTTACATATATCCTTATGTCTAAAAGAGATAAATTGAGCATATGATTTCAGAAATGTTAGAGGCTGGTATAATTCAACCGATTCAAAGTTCTTTCTATGCTCCATTAGTATTGGTGCACAAGAAGGATGGATCATGGTGCATGTGTCCAGATTATAGGGAGCTCAATAAGCTCACTATTAAAGATAAATTTCCCATTCCTATGATTGATGATTTATTAGATGAATTACATGGAGAATTTTATTTTACCAAGTTGGATCTTCATTCAGGATAACATCAAATTAAAATGAGGACTGAAGATATTCCGAAAACAACGTTTTGAACTCATGAGAGTCATTATGAATTTTTGGTCATGCCTTTTGGCCTTACCAATGCACCTTCTACATTTCAAAGGGTAATGAATTCCATTTTCAAACCCACCCTTAGAAAATTTTTGTTAGTATTTTTTGATGATATACTAATCTACAATAGGTCTTGGAGGGATCATGTTCAACTTGTTGACAGGGTGCTCAAACTATTGGAGGAGAAAAATTATATGCAAAATCCTCCAAATGTTTCTTTGGAGTACAAGAGGTGGAATGTATGGGTCATATTGTATCTCGCGAGGGTGTTAAGGTACACCCTAACAAAATTAAATCAATTAAGGAATGGAAAGTCCCCACAACCACAAAGCAGTTGCGAGGATTTCTGGAGTTAACAGGGTATTATCGCAAGTTTGTTAAGAATTATGGGAGAATAGCAGCACCTCTAACAACATTATTGAAGAAATATGCATTTTCATGGACTCCTGAAGAAACTAAGGCCTTTGAACATATTAAAAAGGAAATGTGCCTAGCATCGGTATTTGTTATGCTAGACTTCAAAAAAACCTTTATGGTGGAATGTGATGCCTCAGGAAATGGAATTGGTGTTGTTTTATTGTAAGAGGGAAGACCCACTGATTTTGAAAGTCATCCAATGAAAGGAAAGTATTTACATAAAGCTATTTATGAGAAGGAAATGTTGGCAATACTACATGCACTAAAGAAATGACCACCTTATCTAATGGGAAAACACTTCAAGGTAAAAACTGACCATGATAGTCTTAAATACTTTTTGGAAGAAAGACTATATTCAAAAGAGAAGAAAAAATGGGTCACAAAGATGTTGGGTTATGACTTTGAAATAATGTACAAAAAAGGGAAGCTAAATGTTGTTGCAAATGCACTCTCAAGAAAGGATGAAGAGGTGGAAGCATTTCTTTGTGCCATTTATATTATCCAATCAAATTGGATAACTGAAGCAAGGGATGAATGGAAGAAGGATGAATAAGTGTGGACACTCATTCAAAAGTTGCAGCAAGATCCTATTACATCTGATACATTTAGTTGGAAAAATGATTCCTTATGGTACAAAGATTGCTTATACCTTTGTAAGAATTCCCAACCAAAATAAAAGATTCTTTTGGAAATTCACACTTCTCCCTTAGGAGGACACTCAAGATTTTTAAAAATTTACCACAGGGTGAAGAAAGAATTTTTTTGGGATGCCCTTAAATATGATATTCAAAAGTTTGTGGCGGAATGTTTGGTTTGCTGGAAAAATAAAGTTGAGACAATGAAGACCCGAGGTCTTCTACAACCTTTATCCATTCCAATTCAACATTGGGAGGAGATTTCAATGGATTTTATCACAGGTTTACCCAAGTTCGAGGGAAAGAGTTTCATCATGGTGGTAGTTGATAGAGTTACCAAGTATGCACACTTTTGTGCATTATCTCATCCATTTAAGGCAAGTACAATTTCTACTGCATTTATGAAAACAATTCAAAAGCTACATGGAAACCCAAAGATTATTGTAAGCGACAGAGATCCCATTTTTAATGGAAATTTTTGAACGGAATTATTTTCTTTTTTGGGTACTCAACTAATTCATAGCTCATCTTATCATCCTCAATCCGATGGGAACATTGAGATACTGAAAAAATGTTTGGAAGGATATCTTCGTTGTTTTGTATCTGATATACAAACACAATGGGTCAAGTGGTTACCTCTGGCTGAATAGTGGTATAATAATTCCTTCCATATTGCAGCAAAAACGACCCCATTTATGGCACTTTATGGATATCATCCATCATCCATCACATAATATTTAAGAGAAAATTATAAGGATCAAGCAGTGGAAGATCACATCGAGCATCTAAAACAAGTTCTCCAACTCTTAAAGGATAACCTGAATTTGGCACAAAATCGAATGAAACAACAGGCAGATCAACATCGTAGCTAGAGAAGTTTTGAGGTAGGAGACTTGGTATTTTTGTGGCTACAACCATACAAACAAATGTCCCTCAAGCAAGCTAAGAAGGACAATAAATTATCTCCAAATTACTATGGTCCTTACAAGGTGTTGCAAAATATTGGTACTATGGCATACAAATTGGAGCTTCATGCTTCTTCTCGAGTGCATCCAGTTTTCCATGTTTCATGCTTAAAGAAGGTTATAGGTGACAAGCTTCCAGTTCAAAAAATATTGCCAAAAATTGATGACGAAGGAAAATCATATTGGAACCTGAAGCAGTCACAGAAACAAGAACTTGACAGCTACGAAATCGATAAATTTCAGAGTATCTCATCAAGTGGAAGAACTTACCCACTTAAGATTCTACAAGGGAGGATGAGAATTTTATACATAAGCATTCACAACTATTCAAGCGTTGAGGACAACACTTTTTTGAAGGAGAGGGCATGCTAGGTCCCTATATTACTAGTGTAGTCTCTTATTGTTGTTAGTGTAGCCCCATTATTGTTATTGTTGTACCCCTGTAACCCCCATATTGTTATTATTGTGCCCTTACATTATTATTGTTAGGTCGGCTAGGATTATATTGTGATCCCATGGACTCCTACATATAGAAAGGAGGTTTTTTCATTTGATCATTCAAGAATTGTTCATTTATGTAATGTAAAGGAGGTTAACCCTTGAAGTGGCTTATTTCAAAGGCATTGATCTCTCTTTTCTTCTATTTTTGGAGTTGGTTTCATAACATTTAATGGTTGAGAATGATTGTGATGATGATTGTGCAAGTCACAAACTAATCATATCTAATCCCAATAGTGATTTGTTATTTTAAATAAAGAAAATTAAGTAATAATATCTTGCACACCATTCTAGTCCTTTTATTTCTAGTCTCTTAATAGAAGAGTTTAACTCGTGCTTTTTTTTTTTTTTCTTTTTATAAAAATTTTTTATTAATGAAATTTCAATTTTATAATTATTTTTATGATATTTTTATAATTACTCATATTTATTAGTCATTTATTTAATTAACGTTATTTTCTTTTAATATAAATAATTATTTTTCCTTATTCTTTATATTAACATCTTAAACACTTTTTTTTTTTTTTAATTCAACTCTCATTTGTCAATCTAAATTTTGGATGAAACTTTCTATATACTTATTTAAAGCTCAAACAATAATATGTCCATTTGTTATTTTAGCTATATTATTATATTTATGATTATGAAATTCTAATATATACCATAATCCTCATTTTCATGCACTTATCATATTACTGAAACATTAAAATCCAATTATATTGAATCATCTCCTCTTACCTACTAAAAAGATCTCTGAATTTCTTAGACCTCCCTATAATCCATAAAAAAAAAACAAACAAAATTACGTGCAAACCACTAAATTACTTGTTACTTAACATCAACTAAGATATTAAACTAGTGTGTGAAACGAGAGTGTTCTATGTCGTGAGAAGCAAGGAAGCCAAATAAAATATCGATTTCTCTTGAACTGCAAATATAAAAATATTTAATTGTCATGGACTTATGCGAAGAAGCCAAATGATAAAAATATTGAATTGTCATAACCTACAAACATAAAAATATTGAATGTCATGGACTCTGAGGGAGCAGGGCCCATGACTTTGTGAGGGCATGAATATGCATTTTCTCAAATTTACAAAAAATTTACATCACTGTCACACCGAATCCTTATAAATCAATTAATTTTTTACCCAAATGTGTTATTTTATGGGTCTTAACCAATTATGAATGTCTTTCCATGTTTATTAGAAATCAACGCATTCATTTTTCAAAAGCACAATAACATAATAAAGGAAGGAAAAAAAAACCTATTAACTGAATAAATATTTATTTGTTAAGAAATAGAAAATATTATTAAGAGTTATCTTTAGTGTGATTTTTTGGAAATTTTTCCGGTATACTTTCTTTAAAATCTAGCAGGAATATTTTGAAATCACAAATTTGATGAGTAACTCGTGCACAATCGAAATTCCCTAGGAGTTTTTTAGGGTGCTGAATCCATATATATAATAAAAAAACTAGTTTAAATAACACAAATCAAGATTTCAAGTCATTTTTTTCCACCTAATTCTAGCAGTAGAAAGTCCAAAAAGTCTCACTAAATACAACTCCTATTCCTATTAATTTGTAGTCTCAATCCATGAGGCAATAACGAGCTCTAAACAAGAGGAGGAGATGAATTGGGAGATCCATTCCATGAGGAGTTGAGAAAAGGGACAGTGTGGTTTCAGCACGTAGAAATCGTGCCCTTCTTCCCCCAACACCATAACCTCCACGCTCTTACTACACTGCTTCAACGACTCATAATAATCATGGCCACGGTGTCTCAGCATATATCTACCACCAATGGCCACCAGCAAGGGAGGCAACAACATCTCTTCCAGCTTTGGCGCTCTAGGGCTCCAAGTATTCTTGAATGGATGATCTTTGTCACTTCCCACCGGGAAAGACAGTCGACAAAAAGCGTCGCTCACCTCCAGATTGACAGCCCTGTCAGGTGGGCACTCTTTCTCAGACCGTGTGCATTGCTCGGAGCCAAAGAAGGGCTGCACCAATATCGACCCTCTTAATTTGATGGGGCTCCATGCTTCCACACCGCCACGCGGTGTTTGAAATTATGAATAAACACAGACAGATGCGTTGCCCCCCCACAACACAGAGAATGCAATGAAGCATAAATAAAAATTCATAGACAGAGCGAGAGCAACACAGGAGAGGAACTCTTTTTAAATTTATTCAACTCCTCTCTATATTCGATTCAACTCAAAAAACATATGGAAATTACAATCATTTAATACAAAAATGGTGAAGCCTGCGATTCAATGAAATTCAATGCGGGAATGGACGTAAAACAAAAAATCGTCCTCCTGCTCTGTTCTATTGCTTCTACACGAAACAATGTACAAAAACACATAATGGCAGGCCTGAAATATTATTGGTTTCGCTTGCAAAACCACATCGCATCGGGCACTCCATTGAAAATCGTATACCAGTGATTATAACATTTAACTGGCGCATATATGGGAAAACTTAAAACTTGCGATATGTGATTATGACGTGGCACATATCGCATTGCAACATAAACACTTTAACTTGCGGCTGCTTATCCGTTGAACTCCTGAGCTTGCAATGTGCGCTTTGTGGGTGCATCGTATCGCAAACAAAACAAAATAACTTGCTGGAGGAAAAGAGGTAAAACGTAAAACTTGAAAAGTGCGGGCTACGGGCAGTTAAGCAGCGGTAAGTGTGAAATACAAAAAGGTAAGGAAATAAGGCGAAACAAAGGTTTGTGCAGGTTTGCAATGAGGTAAGGTTGAGGGTCTCACTGCGTCGCATCGACAGGGAAATAATTTTGGGTGTGGGGCGCTTAAAGGTAAATGCTGAATATTGTGAAGTGCAGGTGGTGATGTAGTAAACCATGGTAAGTGCGAAATGCGAAAAAAAAGGAACAAGCGGAAATCTTAATGGTTTGCATGGTTTGGTTAATGCGATAAAGGTAAGGTGGGTCCCACCGATATCACATCGTCGGAAACATAACTTTCGATGAAATGCGTAAGAGTTACAACTTAAAAGTTGCGGGTTGCGAAGTGCGGGAAAACAAGTAAGTCAATGATGGGTAAGAGATTTAAACGCAGAGTAGGCTCAGATACTATGTTTTGGTTTTTTTTTTGCGTGAACAACTTCGGATTTGAAGAACTTGGACTTATCCTTCCCTGCACAAAAATTCAATGAGGTGTGGGCTGCTGCCACTCGTTATTGATGGCGGTGGTTAGGAGTATTTCCAACACTCCCCCTTAATCACAATTGTCGCCATCAATCATTCCAAAACACTGTATGAGATAAACAAAACTTTTCTGTCCCAATGGCTTTGTGAGGATATCAGCAAACTGCTCCTCTGACCTACAATGCTGCAAAACAATTTCACCATTGTTAACTAATTCCCTTATGAAATGGTATTTGGCATCAATATGCTTTGTTATCTTGTGGAAAATAGAATTATTTGACAATGCAATTGCTGATCTGTTATCACAGAAAATTGTGGTTCCTTTGTCTTGCTCATGACATAAATCCTAAACATATTTCTCATCCAAACTGCTTGACATGCCGTTGTTGTTGCTACTACATATTCAGCTTCTGCTATTGATAATGAAACTATTGGCTGCTTTTTGGAAGCTCATGAAATGGCTCCCAATCCCAAATGAAAAACATATCCTGATGTGATCTTTCTGTCATCAACACTTCCAACCCAATCACTGTCAGTGTAACCAATCAGCTTAAAATCATCAGTTGCGGAGTATAGAGCACCATACTCCTTTGTTCCATTTTCATACCTCAATATTCTCTTGGTTGCTTGCCAATGTGTCTCCTTGGCTGTTTCCATGAATCTTGATATCAAACTTACCGCATACATTATATCAGGCCTAGTCGCAGTCAAATACATTAGACTGCCAACCATGCTCTTGTAAAATGTCGGATTGACATTCTTGCTGCAATATTCCTTGCTCAACTTCAACCCCATGATAGTTGGAGTTGATGATAACTTGTTGTTATTCATATTAAAACTTTTTAAAACTTCTTCAACATTATTTTCTTGGGAGATAAAAATCCCCTTTTCTATTTTCTTTACTTCTATGCCCAAAAAATATCTTAGCAAACCTAAGTTAGTCATTTCAAATTCACTTTTCATGACTGCTTTAAAATAAAAAATGAGAGAAACATCATTACCTGTAAAAATAAAATAATATACATACAAAACAACAATAATAATTTTACCATCTTTTTCTTTGATGTAGACTGTGGGTTCACCATCACACTTGTCAAACCCATTGTCTATCAGGTAAGCATCAATCCTGCTGTACCATGCTCTTGGAGCTTGCTTCAGCCCATAAAGAGCTTTCTTCAACTTACACACTTTGTGTTCTTGGCCTTCTATTTCATATCCAAGAGGTTTTTCAACATACATCTCCTCTTTCATCACTCCATTCAAGAATGTTGATTTCACATCCAGTTCATAAAATTTCCATTTTTTTTGTGCTGCTATAGACAACACTGTCCGCACTATCTCCATCCTTACAACTGGTGCAAAGGTTTCCTCATACTCTCTTCCTTGCTGCTGCTTGTAGCCTTTTAAAACTAGCCCTGATTTGTGCCATTATATCTTGCCTTCAATGTTTCTCTTTTCCTTATATACCCATTTCACTCCAATAACTTCTTTTCCTTGTGGGAGATCCACTAACTCCCATGTATCATTCTTTTCTATTGCTCCTTTCTCTTCATTCATTGCTTCAATCCACTTTTCTTTTACTGCATATTCAAAATGGATTGGGTCATAAACATGACAAAATAAAGCAAATAAAGAATTCAGACCATCATTATTATCAACTTCTTCTTGCTCATAAATTTCACTTAAATTTCTAAATCTTGGTCTTCTTGTATTTGCTGAAGATGTGCTAGGAGTTTCACTTGAACTCGATGGAGTTGTTGATCCATGTGGTGTGCTTGGAGAAGCACTTCATTGGTTTCTCAATGCTGTTCTATTGCTTACTTGTGGTGTGCTCTATTGAGCTTGTGTAGGTGGATGAGGAGCCACCGTTGAGGAATTACTTTTTGCAATCCCTTCCTCTTTCTCATCATGAGACATTCTTCACATTTACAGTCTTCTCTAAACTTCCATCCCAAGCTTCTTCTTCTATGCACTGAACATCTCAGCTGATTATTACTTTCTTGGTTGATGTATTATCGAGCTTGTAAGCCTTGGATTCATCACTGTATCCAACAAATATACATTTCTCTCCCTTGCTGCCCAAATTCTTCCTTAACTAATCTGGGACATGTGCATATGCCACACATCCGAACACTCTCATGTGAGTTACAAATCGCTTTGTTCCACTCCATGCTTCTTCTGGAACTCTGTTCATAACACTTTTGGTTGGACATCTATTAAGAATATAAGCTGCACAATTGACAGCTTCTGCCCACTACTCATCTGGAAAATTTTTGCCTTCAACATACTTCTTACCATGTCCATGATGGTCCTATTCTTTCTTTCTGCTACACCATTTTCCTGAGGTGTATACCTTGTGGTAAATTTCTTGTGAATTCCATGCTCCCTGCAGAAATGTAGGAAGTCTTTGGAGATATATTCTCCACCTCTGTCAATTCTCAACACTTTTATGTAGTGTCCACTTTGCTTCTCAACAAGAGCTTTGTAGTGGTAGAACTGTTCAAACACTTCACTTTTCTGTTTTAGAAAATAGACCCATGTCTTCCTTGTGTAATCATCTATAAATGTTAACACATAATGACTACCAGCTAATGATGGTGTTTGCATTGGTCCACATAAATCTGAGTGGAAAGTCTCCAAAGGTGCCTTTGCCCTTATATTCTTTCATGCTGGAAATGATTCTCTGTGTTGTTTTCCCAAGATGCAGCATTCAAATAGGGTATCTGGTTTCTCTATGAGTGCTAATCCCTTTACCATGAATTTTCTATGCAACAAGTTCAAACCTTTGAAATTGAGATGTCCAAATATCAAATGCCATAACCAGTTCTCATATTTCACTTCTTGTTGAAATATTTCTTGTGTGACAACTGCTACAACACCTCCTTCCTTCAATTCTGATCTGGTCTTGAGAGGAAACATTATATTGCTTGTCATATGCACTTTTGCAATGAGCTGTCTACTTGGAGGTTTATCCATGATTGCGCACACATCATTTTTTAAAATCACATTGTAGCCCTTTTGCACGAGCTGTCCAATGCTTAGAAGGTTACATTTCAAACCAGGGACATAATAGACATCTGGCATGAACTTATTCTCTCCCTTATTTATCAGTATGTCTACTCTTCCTTTCCCCGTGACGGAGACCTTGCTATCAATCCCTGTTGTCACTTCAGATTTTACACTCTCATCTAGATAGGAAAACATTACAATGTTTCCAGTCATATGGTTACTACACCCTAAATCTAAGAACCATACATATTCTTGTTTTCCTTGTGTTACATTACAAGCTAAAAGCATGCTTCCTTGGTTCTGATTTTCTTTTGTAAAATTTACACTAGGTTTACTACCCATGTCATTTTGTTTCTTTCTACATTCATTTGCATAATGACCGTACTTTTTGCAATAATGACATTGGAATTGAGATGTATCATACCTCTGTCCTTGTGCTTGATTTTGGCTTAAGCCTTGGCTTGGATTCTAATTGCTGCCCCTTCCACTTGTGCTTGCAGGGCTACTTCTTCCACCTCTATGTGGGCTTCTTCTTCTTCCTCAGTAGTTTGATCTTCCTCAACCTCTACTTTGACCAAAAGAAATTTGTGTCTTAAATGCATGCTCTAATTAGGAGTTTGTTGCTATGTTCAGTCTGTGCTCATGAGACATCAATGATGTATGAAGCTCATCCACTGAAAACTGTGAGAGATCCTTTTTCTCTTCTATGGCCACTACTATGGCATCAAACCTTGATGGTAGACTTCTTAAGACTTTCTCAACTATTCTCATTTCTTCAAGTGTCTCTCCATGAGACTTGATAGGGGTAAACAACCCAATCACATGTGTGAAGAATGAGTCTACATTATCAGACTCTTTCATACAAATAGTTTCAAAATCTCTTCTCAACATTTGAAGTTTTGTTGTCTTCACCATTTCCATGCCTTGGTAGGCTGTCTGGAGGGTATCCCATGCCTCCTTAGACTTTGTTGCTGCTGCAACCCTTGGGAAAATACTCTCATGTTTTGCTTGAAAGATATAGAAGAGGGCTTTGGAGTCTATCTTCTTATTATATCTAAACAAATCTCTTTTTTCTTGTGTCAAAGCATTATATGCTATTTCATCTGTGGTTCTTGGAAACCATTTTCCACCAGCTCCCAAATATCTTGTGAAGCAAACAGAGCCTTCATTGTAATGGCCCAATAATCATAATTCTTCCCATTGCACTGTGGTAGTTGGGATTAGTCAGGCTTGTGCCAACTGCTGCCATATTGACTGTGTAAACAAACCTTCTCATTGCTGGAGAATCCACTTCTCAAATCAACCTTTCAGCTTCTTCAGTAAAGAAGCGTTCTTTCACTGAGATCCTAAAACTACTCTGATACCATGTTGGAAATTATGAATAAACATAAAGGGATGTGTTCCCCCCCACAACACAGAGAATGAAATGAAGCAGAAATAACAATTCACAGACAAAGCTAGAGAAACACAGGAGAGGAACTCTTTTTATATTTATTCAACTCTTCTCTATATTCGATTCAACTCGAAAAACATATGGAAATTACAATCCTTTAATACAAAAATGGTGGAGCCTGCGAGTCAATGCAATTCAATACGGGAATGGAAGTAAAACAGCAAATCGTCCTCCTGCTCCGTTCTGCAATTTCTACACGAAACAACGTACATAAACACATAATAACGGACCTGAAAGTTTATTGGTTTCGCTTGCGAAACCACATTGCATCTGGCGCTCCATCGCAAATCGTATACCGATGATTATAACATTTAACTGGCACATATACGGGAAAACTTAAAACTTGCAATATGCGATTGTGACGTGGCACATATTGCATTGCAACATAAACACTTATACTTCCGGGCACTTATCCGTTGAACTCGTGAGTTTGTGATATGCGCTTTGCGGGCGCATTGCATCGCAAACAAAAAATAATAAGTGCGGGCGGTAAAGAGGTAAAACGTAAAACTAGCGAAGTGCGGGCTGCGGGTGCTTTAAAGAAAAATCTTAAAAGTTGCGAAGTGTGGGTTGTGGGCAGTTAAGTGACGGTAAGTGCGAAATACAAAAAGGTAAGGAAATAAGGCGAAACAAAGGTTTGTGCGGGTTTGCAATGAGGTAAGGTTGAGAGTCCCACCACATCGCATCGGCGAGGAAATAAGTTATAGTGTGGGGTGCTTAAAGGTAAATGTGAAAAACAAAGGAACAAGTGAAAATGAAAATGGTTTGCACGGTTTGGTTAATGTGGTAAAGGTAAGGTGGGTCCCGCCGATATCGAATCGGTGGAAACATAACTTTTGGTGAAAGGCTTAAGAGTTACAACTTCAAAGTTGCGGGCTATGAAATGCAGGAAAACAGGTAAGTCAACGACGGGTAAGATATTTAAACATAGAGTGGGCTCGGGGTACTCTGTTTTGATTTTTTTTTTGCATGAACGCCTTCAGATTTGAAGAACCTAGACTTGTCCTTCCCTACACAAAAATTCAATGAGGTGTGGGTTGTTGCCACTCTTTATTCATGGCGGTGTTTGGGATTATTTCCAACAATTGTGACAACTTGATGTGCAATGTTGTCACCAGTGCTATCTCCCATCAGATAGACCGTGGAAAGGTCCGCATAGGACTAGAGCCATGGTTCATGTTGGAAGTCTTCTCTGTCTCCCACATGTGAGCTAACCCATTCTAGTGTCGTGATTCAGTCGTTGTAGGCAGCATGGAGGTGGTGCTCCAGATTCAATCCGTAAGCCACGGAGACAATGACCACACCTACAGTTGCCGAAAATTTGAGAGAGAAGTTGTGAAATTCCGACATGGCAGGAGAGGTGAGACAGAAGCCACCGCCGTGGAAATACAATATTAGTGGGAGGTGGCGGTTCTCTGTTTGTTGTTGGAGGTGGGAAGAGGGCAAGTAGAGCCGAACCCACAATCCCAACTTCTCGTTCAACACAATGTCTTTTCTGGCAACCCCACCTTCTCCTTGCAAAGAAGCCTGGACGAACATCCAGGGATCCTCCACATGAAAAATGGTGCCATCTCTGTACACCTTCAGTATACCAATGACATTCTCTACCTCAGTCGAAGCCATGGAATTCTCAATTCTAAAGACTTCTCAACTTCAGTGGCAAACCAAATTTCCCCTTTCCCTTCCTTTTATAGTATTTTTCAACCTGTCTCATTGCGATTTTCAATGGCCAATTACAATTAAAAAATCAGATTAAGGCTTCTGAACTTCCATGTCCAATTTTATATTATTTCTATGCATAATTTAAGTTGTCATTTTTGGATATTCCCTTATTGACATGGGCAAATGGAAAATAAATTAATAGGAAATGTTAAAAATGGCAAGGAAATTTCAGATTTTGTGGAAAAAAATTATTTAGGGCAGGTCAAAATTTCTTCAACAAAATAAAAAGTGGATTTGGGTAAATGAAAAACAATATAGGGCATTTTAAAGACTAAGCTTGCCAGCTTTCAATGGGAATGAAGAAGAAGTAAACATTCCAAGAGAAAGAAAACAAATAAGAGAAACAAAAATAAAGAAGAGTCTACGCCTCTTACTTGGTCATTAGATATCTATGTCCAAGAACTGATGAAAGAAAGGGAAAGGCTGGAAATTTTGGAAGGAAAATGACAGGGAAAAGACCAAAATTTTTCAGACATCACACTTGTGAATCAATGTTTCATGGAAGGTAATAGAACTTTAAAAGAGCAGGTAAAAATGCTACAAATTCTTTAGAGAGAGGAAAAAGAAAATGAGAAAACATGAAGGCAACATGGAAAATGAGGAATGAAGCAATGGCATCAAACAAGGATGCGATAATCTCTAAAATAACTCATGTAGATACACAACGAAAATGAGAAAACATGAAGGAAATAGGCAAACGAGGAATGAAGCAATGGCATCAAACAAGGATGTGATAATCTCTAAAAAACTCAGGTAGATACACAACGAAAATGAGAAAACATGAAGGCAACATGGAAAACGAGGAATGAAGCAATGGCATCAAAAAAGGATTTGATAATCTCTAAAACAACTCAGGTAGATACACAACGAAAATGATAAAACATGAAGGCAACATGGCAAACGAGGAATGAAGCAATGGCATCAAACAAGGATGTGATAATCTCTAAAACAACTCAAGTATATACACAAGTGTTCAACAAACAATCATTTTCCAAAAGAAGACAAAAGAGAACAAGAGGACATACATTCCAAAAGAAATCAAAACTAGAGTTGAGAACACTAATGGTCACATGATAGAGGAAAATGAAGATGTAAGTTATTCTCATTGAGCACATGAAAGAGAACATAAAGAAAGAAAAGATAGAGAAACAACGTTCATTATCAGGGGAATAAGAGATTATGGAAAGAATGAAAGCACTTTCAATTTGACAAGGGACTTTTTGAGAAAGAAATTACAATGGAGGGAAAATTTTCCAAGCAATGAGTGTGGGAAATATATGTGAGGAGAGACCTCAACCCATAAAAGTCATCATGGAAAGTGTGTAAGGAAAACACCATATCTTAAGCAAAAATAAACTCTTGAAAGGTTCACACTTCTTCCTATATGAAGATTTAACTAACAAACAACAAGAAGAGAGAAGAGAAGAAGTGGAGAAAGTTAGAGCAGCAAGGAACGAAGCGAAAAGAGCATGGTTGTACAATATTAAAGTGGTTACAGCAGTGTTTGGACCTCATGGAAAAACGAGGCAACAAGTTGACAGTAAAGAAAAAACATGTAATTCTATAATAGGGAGGAAAACAACAAGATCAACATGGCCGATGAAAAGGTGTGAAGACTCAAATTTCAGTATTTTGTGCCAAACCTCATAGCAATCAAATCCTACCGAGGTCTACCTAAGTCTAATTTTTTGGAATTGCAGATATTACCCTTGGAGGAGGGGACCTGGGATAGGGCCTATTGGAGAAGGTAGAGACATAACTTGTCTCAGAGAAAGTCATGAACATGATGGTTGCAAAACTCCTACGTTGCCAAGAAGCCTGGACGTACATCCGGGGATTCTCTACACGAAAAATGGTGCCATCTCTATACACCTTGAGTATACCACTCACATTCTTTACCTTTGTTGAAGCCATGGAATTCTCAACGCTAAAGACTTCTCAACTTATTAGACACTCCAACTTTAATGGCTTCACAAAAACCACACTACATGTGAGTCACAATAATATTATAAGACAACCAAAATATATATCTAATATGCTATCCATCGATTCGATAGCACAATATATATTGGTTCCAATGTTCTGTTGTGGTGCCCATCACAATGGAATCAGTTATATCTATTTCAAATAAAGCAAAGTGCACCCTTGATGTGACGACATAGGTCACATTCCATCCCATTTTGGTTTACTATAGCATAAGGAGGCAAATTTTTTTGGTGGGGAATAATGGAAATTCAGGTATAATTTTTATGCAATTTTGATAGAAATATTTAAAATTAACTATCAAGTTTCAAAATTTTAGATGTTTTGAAAAAATTTTAGTACTAAATTTATTTTCACTATTAAAAAACTATTGAAAACTCTTATTATTATTATTTTTTTTTTTAAATGATCAAATTCCAATGAAAATGATTATTTGGACAAAATTGTTGCTATGTAAGACAACTTCTTTCTATCCATCTTTACTAGCCCAACTAATCCTAATAAAAGATGATAATAATGACATAGTTATATTGCTTAATGTTAGTTAATATTGATTGATTAAGACTATTAATATGGTAATAATGCTTTAGTTAAATTGTTTAATGTGTGAGAGTGTAAAATTTTGTGATCCATATCATATTATTAATAAATCTTCTAAAAAATCACATAATAAATTGCTTAATATATATTAATATTGATTGATTCACACTATTAACATTTATAATATTTCATCTATTTATATTTTTATATTAGTGTTTATAATATTATAATATTTAATCTCTTTATATTTTTATATTAGTGTTTATAATATTATGATATTTAATCTCTTTATATTCTTATAATATTAATTATATAAAAGTAATTTAAAATAAATAAATAAAAATGGCCAAAAAGTTTAGTGAGAAGAAAATTTCAAAATATCAGTATGTATCATGGAGGGTAGCATTAGTTTGGAGCATGGATGGCCATGAAGTGTTAATCACAAAGAAAAACGGTGGATAAGTGTGTTTGACTTTTAAATTTAAATTTTAAAATGATGTTTAAATGTTATATTATTATAAAAATCGATTTGATTATATATAAATTGTGATGTAGTAATTTTGAAGAACATATTTAGTAGTTAATTCTATGGTGCAGTTTAATTTATAGACAAAATAGTCTTTTTCATTAGAATTCGGGGATCCAATTTCAAGTAAGACTGTGAACTTTTTAAGTTTAAAATACATTTTTGAATGCATAAATAGATTCAACACACTGGTCTTTTTGGGACACTCAAATTCTATAATTTCAACAATTTAAACTCAAATTTTTAAAAATTTATATCAAATTTTAAAAGTACATGTCATATACTCCCTCTTGCATTAATGGATGGATATCACAATATATATTGGTTGTCATGGTTGTCATGTTCTATTGTGGTGCCCATCAGGATGGAATTTATTATTTCTCTTTCAAACAACAAAAAAATGCATATGTGATGTGACATAACTTCAGGTATGATTTTTACAGAATTTCAGATGCCTTGAAAGTTTTTTTATAGTACTGAATCCATTTTCAGTATTAAAAATCTATTGAGAACTCTCACCATTAAAATATTTTTAATGAAAATAAAATCACAAGTTTGATGGGTAAACTCTGCACAATGGAAGTGCTCTAGAGGTTTTTCTAGGTGCTGAATCCATATATACAGTCAAAAAATTTAACTCGTATTATAGAATAATTTAACTAGTGCTTAGTTTTTTATTTTTATTTTTAAATATTTTTTATTAATAAAATTTCAATTTTATAATTATTTTTATAATTACTCATATTTATTAGTTATTTATTTAATTGACTTTCTTTTCTTTTAATAAAAAATAATTATTTTTCCTTATTCTTTATATTATCATTTTAAATATATATATATTTTTTAAACTCAACTCTCAACTCTCAACTCTTAGTGTTCATTCTAAATTTTGGATAAAAATTTCTATATATTTTTGGAATCTAAGCTTCTGTGATCCATCATATAAATTAGTAAAAATTCTTTGGGTAATAATCACATGCAATGGAATGTGGTAAACGCGTTTCGAACCAACCAGTGTGGTTCATCATCCGGACTATCATAGTATTTTTTGTATTTTTGGAATCTAAGCTTCTGTGATCTATCATATAAATTAGTAAAAATTCTTTCGGTAATAATCACATGCAATGGAATGTGGTCGACGCATTTCGAACCAACCAGTGTGGTTCATCATCAAGACATTCCATTGCATGTGATTATTACGGAAAGAATTTTTACTAACTTTCTATATACTTCTTTAAAACTCAAAATATGTCAATATGTTATTTTAACTCTATTATTGTATTTATAATCCTCATTTTCATTTCATGCACTTCTGAGATTATTAAACATCAAATTCCAATTATATTAAATCATGTTCTCTTACCTACTAAAAAGCTCTTAAAATTTCTTAAATCTCATCTGTCGTGAGAAGCAAGGAAGCCAAATAAAATATCGATTTCTCATGTCCTATGTCGTGAGAAGCAAGGAAGCCAAATTAAATATCGATTTCTCATGACGTGTAAATATAAAAATATTTAATTGTCATGGACTTGTGCGAAGAAGCCAAATGATAAAAATATTGAATTGTCATAACCTACAAATATAAAAATATTTAAAATATTGAATTGTCATAACCTACAAATATAAAAAATTTAATTGTCATGGACTTATGCGAAGAAACCAAATGATAAAAATATTGAATTGTCATAACCTACAAATATAAAAATATTTAAAATATTGAATTGTCATAACCTACAAATATAAAAATATTTAATTGTCATGGACTTATGCGAAGAAGCCAAATGATAAAAATATTGAATTGTCATAACCTACAAATATAAAAATATTGAATCGTCATGGACTGTGAGGGAGTAGGGTCCATGACTTTGTGAGGGCATGAATCTGCATTCTTCTCAAATCGACAAAAAATTTACATCGCTGTCACACGGGTTTTAAGCAAATTATGAATGTCTTTCCATTATCAGAAATCAACGCATTCATTTTTCAAAAGCACGATAACATGGTAAAATGATAAAAGAAAAAGAAAGGGAAAATGAAAAGACCACTAATATTATTATTCATCAAGAAATAGCAAATATTATTATTGAAATTTGTAGTCTCGATCTATCAGGCAATCGCGGACTCTAAACGTTTAGAGGAGGAGACGAACTCAGAGATCCGTTCCATGAGGAGTTGAGAAGAGGGACAGTGCGGTTTCAACACGTAGAAACCGTGCTCTTCTTCCTCCGCCACCATAACCTCCACGCTCTTACCGCACTGCTTCAACGACTCACAGTAGTCGAGGCCGCGGTCTCTCAGCATATCTCTGCCACCTGTGGCCACCAGCAAGGGAGGCAACGGCACATCTTCCAGCTTGGGCGCTTCGTTGCTCCAAGGGTTGCTGAATGGATGATCTCTGTCACTGCCCACCGGGAGAGACAGTCGCCAAAAAGCGTCGCTTATCTCCAGAGTGACAACCGCGTCGGGCGGGCACTCGTTCTCAGAGCGTGTGCGTTGCTCGGCGCCAAAGAAGGGCTCCACCAATATCGATCCTCTCAATTTGATGGGTTTCCACGCTTCCACACCGCCACGCAGCGCGACAACTTGATGTGCAATGGTGCCACCAGCGCTATCTCCCATCAGATACACCGCGGAAAGGTCCGCGTAGGACTGGAGCCACGGGTCGTGTTCGAAGTCTCCTCCGTCTCCCGCATGTGAGCTAACCCATTCGAGTGCCGTGATGCAGTCGTCGTAGGCAGCAGGGAGGCGGTGCTCTGGAGCCAATCGGTAAGCCACGGAAACAACGACCGCACCTACAGTTGCCGACAATTTGAGAGAAAAGTTGTGAAATTGCGGTATGGCAGGAGAGCCGAGACAGAAGCCGCCGCCGTGGAAATACACTATTAGCGGGAGGCGGCGGTTCTCTGTTTGTTGTTGGAGGTGGGAAGAGGGCAAGTAGAGTCGAACCCACAATTCGAGCTTCTCGTTCAACACAACGTCTTTGCTGGCAACCCCATCTTCTCCTTGCAGAGAAGCCTGGACGAACATCGCGGGATCCTCCACACGAAAAATGGTGCCATCTCCGTACACCTTGAGCATACCCATCACATTCTCTACCTCGGCTGAAGCCATGGAATTCTCAACCCTAAATACTTCTCAACTTCACTGGCAAATAAACTTTCCCCTCTCCCTCCCTTTTATACTTCTCAACTTCAGTGGCAAATAAACTTTCCCCTTTCACTGCGATTTAAAAATCGGCTACAGATTTCTGAACTTCCATGGTCAATTTTATATTATTTCTCTACACCATGACAACTGTTCCCAATGGCCCATTATTACAACGGGTGCTGCTCGATTTCCCTCCCGATTTTCACAATCTGAGAAGCGGAGACTTCTTTCTGAGTGGTTATAGACAATCCGTTGGTTGTCATTTCGGGATATTTCCTTACTGAATTTGGGAGGAGAATCAATTTCATATATGAACAATAAAAATATATTAAAACAATAGTAATTAATTTCATATGACTATAATTTTTAATTAAATAATTATATCCAATATAATGATATTTTTTATACCTAATTGAACCATTTTATTGATTTAATTAGTCAATGAACTTAGGATTATAATTTTTAATTAAATAATTATATTTAAAATAATTTTAACTTTTTATTTCTAATTGAAAATCTTTATTCACTTAATTAACCAATTGAAAATTTTTATTAACTTAATTAATCAATGAACATATGACTACAATTTTTTAATTAAATATGAAGAGATTTACTAACACTAAAAAAGGAGATATAGTAAATAAATAAGAATGTAAATAAACTAGAGATATGGTAAATAAATAAAACTTATTTTTATACTTAATAACTAAAAATATAAATAAATTAGAGGTATGGTAAATAAATAAAACTGCTTTTTATATTTTCTCCATAAACCTTTTTATATTTACAAAAACTCAAAAAGAGGTTTTATTTAGGTGAAGTTTATGGGCCAAATACCATGGCACAAATTATTATTAATACCATGGGACAAATATGATCTTTCTTATAGATATTGAAATAGGCAAGTGGGGGTGAAAACATATATGTAAACCAACATAATAGAGAGTAGGAAGGTAAATAAAGAGATATGGAGAGGTTTACTAACACTCAAAAAAGAGATATGAAGAGGTTTACTAGCACTCGAAAAAGAGATATGGTAAATAAATAAAAATGTAGATAAACAATAGGTATGGTAAATAAATAAAAATATAAATAAACTAGAGGTATGGTAAATAAATAAAACAACTTTTTATATTTACTCCATAAACCTTTTTATATTTACAAAAACTCAAAAAGAGGTTTTATTTAGGTGAAGTCTATGGGCCAAATACCATAGGAAAATTTATTATTAATACCATGGGACAAATACCATATTTATAAAATAGGTATAAAAAGGTAAGGTAAATAAATGAAAATATATCAAATATGATTAGAAATCAACATCTAATTATATATGAAGTTTATGGGCCAAATATCATGGACCAAATTATTATTAATACCATGCAAAAAAACATTATTAACCCTAACATTAATATTAAAATATTAATATTATTATTAAATCTAATATTCGAATTAATATATTATAATATTTATATTATTAAATTTAATAACTTTATATTAATACAATATTAAATTTGTTATATTAATACAATATTTAATATTTGTTATATATACAATATTAAATTTGTTATATTAAACCTTGAGTATACCCATCACATTCTCTACCTCGGCTGAAGCCATGGAATTCTCAATCCTAAATACTTCTCAACTTCAGTGGCAAATAAACTTTCCCCTTTCCCTCCCTTTTATACTTCTCAACTTCAGTGGCAAATAAACTTTCCCCTTTCACTGCGATTTAAAAATCGGCTTAAGATTTCTGAATTTCCATGGTCAACTTTATATTATTTCTCTACACCATGACAACTGTTCCCAATGGCCCATTATTACAACGGGTGCTGCTCGATTTCCCTCCCGATTTCCACAATCTGAGAAGCGGAGACTTCTTTCTGAGTGGTTATCGACAATCGGTTGGTTGTCATTTCGGGATATTTCCTTACTGAATTTGGGAGGAGAATCAATTTCATATATGAACAATAAAAATATATTAAAACAATAGTAATTAATTTCATATGACTATAATTTTTAATTAAATAATTATATCCAATATAATGATATTTTTTATACCTAATTGAACACTTTTATTGATTTAATTAGTCAATGAACTTAGGATTATAATTTTTAATTAAATAATTATATTTAAAATAATTCTAATTTTTTTTTTCTAATTGAAAATCTTTATTGACTTAATTAACCAATTGAAAATTTTTATTGACTTAATTAGTCAATGAACATATGACTACAATTTTTTAATTAAATATGAAGACTTAATTAATCAATGAGCATATGACTACAATTTTTTAATTAAATATGAAAGGTTTACTAACACTAAAAAAGGAGATACAGTAAATAAATAAAAATGTAAATAAACTAGAGATATGGTAAATAAATAAAACTTATTTTTATACTTAACAACTAAAAATATAAATAAATTAGAGGTATGGTAAATAAATAAAACTGCTTTTTATATTTTCTCCATAAACCTCTTTATATTTACAAAAAATCAAAAAGAGGTTTTATTTAGGTGAAGTTTATGGGCCAAATACCATGGCACAAATTATTATTAATACCATGGGACAAATATGATCTTTCTTATAGATATTGAAATAGGCAAGTGGGGGTGAAAACATATATGTAAACCAACATAATAGAGAGCAGGAAGGTAAATAAAGAGATATGGAGAGGTTTACTAACACTCAAAAAAGAGATATGAAGAGGTTTACTAACACTCAAAAAAGAGATATGGTAAATAAATAAAAATGTAGATAAACGATAGGTATGGTAAATAAATCAAACTTCTTTTTATACTTAATCCTAAGGTATGGTAAATAAATAAAAATATAAATAAACTAGAGGTATGGTAAATAAATAAAACAAATTTTTATATTTACTCCATAAACCTTTTTATATTTACAAAAACTCAAAAAGAGGTTTTATTTAGGTGAAGTCTATGGGCCAAATACCATAGGAAAAATTATTATTAATACCATGGGACAAATACCATATTTATAAAAGAGGTATAAAAAGGTAAGGTAAATAAATGAAAATATATCAAATATGATTAGAAATCAACATCTAATTATATATGAAGTCTATGGCCAAATACCATGGACCAAATTATTATTAATACCATGCAAAAAAACATTATTAACCCTAACATTAATATTATTATTAAATCTAATATTCGAATTAATATATTATAATATTTATATTATTAAATTTAATAACTTTATATTAATACAATATTAAATTTGTTATATTATAATATATATTAATATATCATGACATATGATAGAGGTGGAGAAATAGGGGGAGTGACAAGGGAGAGATGGAGATAAACGGAAGGAGAGGGGAGAGAAGGAATGAAGAAAGAGAGAGAGGGAGAAGAGTGAGAGAGTTAGAGAAGGGCAAGAGTGGGAGAGGGATACATAAATATGGAGGTAGGAGAGAGAAGGAGTGATCCAAGAGGATCTAGACAACCCAAGGAGCATTATGAAGATATACTCATGTGAATCCTAGGTTGAGGATGTCTTTATTTTTAATTAAATGTGCTCATATATTTGTAAAATAGAAATTGAAAATGATGAGAGGATTTTTCCTCAACAATTCAAAAATTCAATTTCTAATTTTATATTGAAGTTGATAGATTATTCTCATCCCTAAGGTTTTTGGGATGAGGCCCTTGAAAGTAGAGATTGAGATATTTGCTCCATAGAAATCTCATGAGAAAATTTAAGGGATACAAGAATTATTTTCTCCTTAAAATCAGATATAAGGAGATATTTCCTCCTTAGTTTTGGGCTCTTAAGAGCTATATAATGCCATTCTATGTACATGAAAGGTAAGGAGAAATAGAGTAAGGAGAGATTTGGAGTACTTGAAAAAGTCATTTTCGAGCAGAGCTTGTATAGCTCATGAGTCTTTCAGAGTATGGATGTATAGTTGAGAGTTCTCGGCTGGCCACCTTGATGTAAAAGTCAATGTACAATTATCTCTATTCAGAAAGACAATAGATCAATTCGTCATGTTGGAGACGAATCTAGAGAGGTAGCCCAGTGGAAGGGGTGAACTCCATTATCAATTGTGTTATTCTATTTCTTGTGAATGTTTGCTTATGTTATTGAACATATTTTATTAAAGAATTAAATTAAATGATTTTGTTAATCATTTTTCCGTATACATATTTTAAAGTTTAATCTGAGTTAGAACTAAAAGTTCAATTTCAGATCAAGTTTGATATCAGAGCCTGTTCATTATCTGGTTTAGTGGGTACATCTTCCAGTTTCAGTTTAGGAAAGCAAAAGAAGGAGAAGGTAAATCATTTTGATTCAAAATGTCATATTTTTTATTCCTTTCTTCAACAAAATTGGAAAACTTTCTTAACCATGCAAGAAATGGTAGAAGAAAAATACAAGGATTTTTAGTTGCATAAGAAGGTAAATAAATTGGAAGAGAGTAATTCAGCACTTCGAGAGGAGAATCTTTCTTGAAGCCACAAAGGACAGAGATGTTTTGAAAGAGCCATTGAAGGATTATTTCTATCAGCCATGTGAGAAACATAGTTCTCATGGAGCATCATCTTCTACTTCGTCATCGACAAAGAATCAAGAAGATAATTAAGTGTCTGAGGAGGTATGAAGCATTTCATTTTCTATACCTTCTAATAATGATGTTAATGATGCAACGTTTGTAGATTTTGAAAATCATACCAAGGGGATTGGTATGAAATTTTTGACCAAGATAGGATACGACGGAAGAGGCCTTGGGGTTAATGGTCAAGGTATCATTAATCCTATTGATGTGAAGAGACAACCTTATAAGGCAGGATTGAGCTATACAGAAATTGGAGAGAGTGCCAAATCTACAGAGGTAAGAAAGTCGAATCATGGTGGTAATGGTGATGGAAAGCAGTTGCCACGAAGAGATGAGCACTTCAAGAGAAGAGCTAAATCTCGTTCTCCTGATTAAGGTTTGAAATCATTCCTGCCAAGGAATCGACGAGTGAATTTTTGTGTTCATTATGGAAGAAATGGGCATCAAAAAGAGAATTGTTGGGATCTACATCCGGAGCTTTGACACAAGAAGAATAAACAGTTCTCGCAAATATATCTTCCGAAGTTGCGAAAGGAACCTGCAACAAAAGCACAAGCAAATAGTATTCGTTATGAAAAAATCCAATCAAAGAAAATCCATTCACCTAGTTGGGTACGCAATAGATATCATTTCTTCCTAAAAAAGAAAAGAAAAAATTCTTTCCAAATTTTTTTTCTACATGAAAAGTCTATTGAAACTACGATATTATTGAGATGAATGTTTCAAAGGAACAATATGAACTATGATGATGAGATGGAACAAAGCCCTTTCGAAATTCGATCGTTAACAGATTGCAGGTTGTAATTCATGGTATCATTTTTTGTTGTTGTTGAATCATTGATTTTTGAAGTCGATGAATAGAATTTTATTATGACTCTGTTGATGATATAACGACTTTGATTATTTCTATTTGGGAATGATGAGAACCAGCGCCACGAACACGTCGTACAGTTCAATGGATCCATAGGCATGAGCGCTGGAGAATTAGTTTTCTCGAACTGCTTGGATTGTGGAATGTGAGACTACGTGCACATTGGATAAAACTAGGAGATCCATTGGCACTTACAAGAGTGCATCTATTGTGGAGAAATGGATTTGTTGTTGCGGGTTTTGTTTCGTTCACCAGTATACTCTCTATGATAATAGAGGCAACCATTATTTTTCTCCAGTGCACCATTAAGGGCTCAGTGACCTACATCTTTGGAAATGGAAAAACTTTATACGAGCCGTGTGCCATACGTTCACTAAAAAGGTTTGGAGACATATCATCTCAGGGTCGTGCTAATCCATCAGAGATAATAGGGTTTGTGTTTCTAAAATATAAGGTAAATGGTCCTGGTAGTAAATATCTTTGGCATGAATGCTATGATTTCTCTCCTCGCGTAGAATAAATTGTAGATTTTTGATGTATACAATGTGTTCCTGAGGTTTCCTATAATCTCAATCTGGCCTAGCAGTAGCACCTCCATATATATTTTGTTGATCGAGATATTTTTTAACTTCATGAGGGGGAGTTTTTTCTCTATTAGATTAGGCTGGAAATATAAAACAACCATATGTTATGGCTTAACCATCATGTGAAGTGTAATTGCTAGGTGATAAGGAGGAAATCACAGAAAAAATGCTCCACTTCCAAATATGAACACTAGCCACTTAACCGCCGAAGCGTATTCGCTCACTACTGCAATAAAGGTTGAATCTGAAGGATCACAATGAAGATAGTGGCTTCCACCATGATAAAATCATCTTTAAAGGCGACATCATTTCCCGTGCTACAGTGGCGGCTAAAACAAAGATCTGATCATAAACAACACCGATGGCACAATCAGATTGCCTTTCTGAAGTTTTGGAAGTAGTTTCTTCAGATCCACTGCAGATTTTGGCTAAGGTTCCACGATTTCATCAACAGAATGAAGATTATGTGGCATGATCAACGGTATGTGTAGATGCATAACTATGCTAATGTTGGAAACCAATCCAAAAGGTGGACCACGTCCATGAGGAAGTGAAATAGTGAAGAATCGAAGGCCCAGATCTGCATTTGCATCATAATACAACGCCTTGGAATCGTGTGTTTGGCTTAATTTTCTTGGACAGTCCCATTGGAAGCAGATTCAGTATTGCCCCTTCCGAGGATCAAATTCCTACCAATCAAGAAGAGGTTTCCAAGGAATTGTACACGACCCTGCAAGGGTTTTTCAACCTGAAACCCCTATTTCGTGGGCACCCATTTTATGTAGTAGGCAAGAGCTATGCGAGAAAGTATGTTCCCTCTCTGGGCGTGTATATGCTCAATAATTTGGACAACAAAACAGGGGAGGAGGGAAGGTCATTGCCATTGCGACTGGATGGACTGGCCATAAGCAATGGATTTACCCATCCCATTATGTAGGTCCAGTTGCACACTTTTGTTGCTTATGCTGTAGGGCTCATCGATTCTCGAGAAAAGCTTTTCCTTGAAATTCTGCAGCAGGAGGCGGCGAATGTCACCAGGCAACAAAAATTGCAGGATGCCAGAATTGCCAGAATTCGTGCCCTTGGATGCCTCAACAATGTTACAGGCCTTACTACTCTGTATGACAGTAGGAGGACGCTCCCATATTATACCTCCAAGGATGGCACAGATTTTCTGTACGACTTCCTTAATCAGGCTGCCATGAAACAAGTGTTGAAGGCAAATGTGAATAGCGAATGGGAGAAATGAAGCCATACAATGGAGGATAAGATGGGAAAATATGTGATAAAGAGTAGTAAGAGGATGGTTGAAATCCTGGTGTGGTAATGAGAATCGTTCGTGTTATATTATTGTTGGAATAAGCCATAGATGTTACTTCTGTGCATTAAGAGAAGAGAAACTAGGAAGATAATGGATGCTACTGTCATAATGTGTGGCTTGTATTCCTACGCAAGGAGGCCGAGAGGCAGAATTCAGATCTATGTAAGGAGACCAACAGGAAGAATTTGAATCATGGGTGATCGAGCCTTCGATGATTTGTTTGCTAACAGTGGAGTTGTCCTACGTTTTTCAATTGTGTTGCGATCTTGCTTGTTCGAAGAAGTTCCATTTGTGATGTGAGATTGAATGATTCCACGTTGTTTTCATAACGTTGCTATGAAGGGTGTTGCGTGAGTGAAGTTGATCTGCATGAGAGGAGCTCTGCAGATATGAAGTGGATCGAAATATTGATTGCATGCAGGTGTTTGAAATCTAAGATCAGAGAGATGTTGGGATCTTCCTATGCCAGTAGGATCTGCCAGAGTTCATTGACCAAGTACGTGAGGTGTTGAGCTTTAGGATGAAATTGGCAGCCGAATTGTTGGATCATAATCATTGTTGGATCTGAGAAAATATCAGCACAGGTTTGTAGATCCATTCTATGAGCATATAAATGTACATAGGAGGAGTTTTTTTTTCTCGTCAATATTGCAAAAATTTGTTCTTAGTTGTTGATGAAAAATCTTTGGTATCGAGTGAGGCACTGGATGATTTATTTAGAGCTTCTCTCGAGGCATTGGTAGCTTCGAACAAAGGTACCTATAGATTCTGCACCACCTGAGATTTCCCATCAATATATGAGGTGTCAACTTTTGGTAGACGCTTTGTTCATGGAAGTTGTTCAGTGGAGTCTTCATACACGACAAAATCATTCTACCCTGGTTGAGTTGGTAGTCAACTGGATTTTTTTTTTTGTATGGGCTCTAGAAACAAATTTATGGATAGTCAAGGTTGCTTTTCCAGTATGATTCCAGCATGACAAATTCAATTTTCATCTTCCTGTTTGGTTAAGATTTGGTAAAAATTCAAATCATGTTATGGAGAAGGGAGAATCAATGCGGAAGTTCAACATTGATTCCAATAAGGTAGCATGCAATATTACATCAAATACAAATAAAATTGTTCCCAAAATTCAGAGGAAGAATTGACTTCATTAAAAATAAAATTCAAATAAAAAATAAACACAAAATACTTTTAGAGGACTAAAAGTTTTTTTTAATGGGGAGGTTTGATCCAAGAGAATCTAGACAACCCAAGGAGAATTATGAAGATATACTCTTGTCAATCCTAGGTTGACGATGTCTCTATTTTTAATTAAATGTGCTCATATATTTGTAAAATAGAAATTGAAAATGTTGAGAGGATTTTTCCTCAACATTTCAAAAATTAAATTTCTAATTTCATATTGAAATTGATAGATTATTCTCATCCCTAAGGTTTTGGGGATAAGGCCCTTGAAAGTAGAGATTGAGATATTTCCTCCATAGAAATCTCATGGGAAAATTTTAAGGGATATGAGAATTATTTTCTCCTTAAAATTAGAGCTAAGGAGATATTTCCTCCTTAGTTTTGGGCTCTTAAGAGCTATATAATGCCATTCTATTTACATGAAAGGTAAGGAGAAATAGAGTAAGGAGATATTTGGAGTACTTGAAAAAGTCATTTTCGAGCAGAGATTAGATAGCTCAGAGCTTGGATAGCTCATGAGTCTTTCAGGGTATGGATGTATAGTTGAGAGTTCTCGGCTGGCCACCTCGATGTAAAAGTAGATGTATATTTATCTCTATTCAGAAAGATAATAGATCGATTCGTCCTGTTGGAGATGAATCCGAGGAGGTAGCCCAGTGGAGGGGGTGAAATCCGTTATCAATTGTGTTGTTCTCTTTCTTGTGAATGTTTGCTTATGTTATTGAACATATTTTATTAAAGCATTCAATTAAACGATTTTTTTAATCATTTTTCCTCATACATGTTTTAAAGTTTAATCTGAGTTAGAACTAAAAGTTCAATTTCAAATCAAGGAGAGAGGATTGGAGGGTATAGAGAGAGAGAGAGAGAGAGAGAGAGAGAGAGAGAGAGAGAGAGGAAGGACGTAGGAGAGAAAGGGAGAGAGAGGACGGATGAGAGGAGAAGGAGAGAGGGAGGGATAGAGAGATGGAGTTGGATGTGAAGAGAGGGAAGGAAGAAGAAAGATATATAGAGTGAGAAGTGGAGAGATAGGGAGTGGCAAGGGAGAGATTGAGAGAGAGTGTGTATGTTTAGGGATGCGATAAAGAGACATATAATGAGTGATGGAGAAAAGGGGGGAGATAAGGAGAGAGAAGGAGAAAGGGAGGGATATAGTAACATATTTGGAGAGCGAGATAGAGTGATGGGTGAAGAGAGAGGATTGGAGGAAAGAGATAGAGATAGAGAAGATTGAATGGAAAAGAGAGAGAGAGAGAGAGAGAGAGAGAGAGAGAGAGAGGGATAGAGAGATGGAGTTGGAGGGGGAGAGAGGGAGAGAAGAAGAAATAAATAGAGAGCGAGTAGTGGAGAGATAGGGGGAGTGACAAGGGAGAGATGGAGATAAAGTGTGTATGTTTGGGGGTGAGATAAAGAGACAAACAAGGAGATATGGAGAGAAGAGGGGAGATAAGGAGAGACAGAGGCATATAGTAACAAAGTTTTAAGGTGAATATATATATATATATATATATATATATATATATATATATATATATATATAGAGAGAGAGAGAGAGAGAGAGAGAGAGAGAGGCATAGATAATGAAGGGTGGAGAGAGAGAGGGAGTGATAAGGAAGATGGAGAGAGAGGGAGAAATGATAGCAGGAGGGAAGAGAGATAGAAGCATGGGAGAGAGGGGGGAAGGGGAAGAGCGAGAGAGAGAGAGAGAGAGAGAGAGAGAGAGAGAGGAGGAGGGAGTGATAGATAAATAGATTGGAGAAAGAGAGTGTATGTTTGGGGTTGATATAGAGAGAGAGGGAGATATAGATATATATGGAAGGTGAAGAGAAAGACGAGATATATGGAGACAAGGAGGGAGGGACAAATAAATTGATAGATATGAAGTAAGAGAGTGTGTGCATTTGGCGGGGTGAGATAAAGATACAATGAAGGAGATATGGAGGAAGATATAAATATAGATGGAGAGGAGAGACAGGGAAGAAGATTTCTTGTAGTAGATGCATTGATTTCAGTGTAGATGGTGATTTCTAATCCTATTTGATTTCTTTCACTAGATGCATTGATTTGAGTGTAGATGTTGATTTCTAATGATATTTGATTACTTGCAATAGATGCATTGATTTCCTTGTAGATTATTTCTAATCTTATTTTATTGTTTGCACTAAATGCATTGATTTCAATGTAGATGGTGATTTCTAATCCTATTTGATTGCTTGCACTAGATGCATTAATTTCATTGTGGATGTTGATTTCTGATTATATATTTGGTTGCTTCCACTAGATGAATTGATTTCAATGTTGACGATTTCTAATCCTATTTGATTGCTTGCACTAAATGCATTGATTTCAATGTAGATAGTGATTTCTAATCCTATTTGATTGCTTGCACTAAATGCATTGATTTCAATGTAGATTGGTGATTTCTAACTACATGCATTAATTTCAATGTAGATGTTGATTTCTAATTATATTTGATTGCCTTCACTAGATGCATTGATTTAAATGTAGATGATTTATAATCCTATTTTATTTTTTTCACTAAATGCATTTATTTCAGTGTAGATGGTGATTTCTAATCCTATTTGATTGCTAGCACTACATGCATTGGTTTCAATGTAGATGTTAGTTTTTAATTATATTTTACTACTTGCACTAGATGCATTTATTTGAGTGTGCACTAGATGCATTTATTTGAGTGTAGATGTTGATTTCTAATCCTATTTGATTACTTGCATTAGATGCATTTATTTCATTGTAGATGTTTTTTTCTAATCTTATTTTATTTCCTGCATTAAATGCATTGGTTTCAGTCATTAAGGGAATTTTTAGGTCTAAAATGGGCCTCCTAAGGAAATTATAAAATAATAGTGGAAATAATAAAATAAGATTTGATTACATCATCAAATTTTAGAGGGAAAAAAGAAAAAACTATTTTTTCAACTGGTATTTTGAACTTATCTCTCTAATTTTTTACTCAAATTTGGAGCAGGAATACTCGTTAGTTGAAAAATTTGATTCTCCATCCAAGGAGTACCCATGTTGCATACTTTTGATGGACTCTGCTACACGAAAATGAGAAATACATGAAAAACGTGATTGCAATCACGTCTTTTCATGTATTTCTCATTTTTCATGTAGGAGGGTCCATCAAAAGTATGAAACATGGGTACTCAATAGATGAGGAATTAAATTTTTCATCCAACAAGTATTACTACTCGAAATTTGAGTAAACCCTTAGGGAGATAAGTTGAAAATACGAGTTGAAAAGTAGTTTTATTATTTTATTATTTTTTATTCATTTTACTTTTTTACTCCAAAAATGGTGCATCATCCCCCATGGTTGACATCATCATCTTGAATCCTATTGGTTCTCATAAATTTTATTTTGGTTGTACATTTTTATTAGGAGGCCCATTTTAGACCTCAAAATTCCCCTAATGGTATATGTCGATTTATGATTTGGTGTAATTTGATGTATGATGGTACATTAATTTTAAAGTCATTGGATTAATAGTGTGCAATGATTTCAGCGTAAACACAAAAAATTATAGACAATGTACATTGATTTTTTTGTTATAGTAATTAAACCTATTAATATTGGAGAGCAAGAGAGACAATGTATGATGTTTACTACAACGACTCGAGCTAAATATTTAAATGGTTTACGATTCCAACTGTAATTTTCATATAATCAATATAGAAATATGACAAAACTAACAAGAGTGAAAATAAAATTAGTAGAATAAAACAGTTTAAGATTGATCACAATGAAGACTATTTGTAATTGACTACATTCTTATTATTCACAATTTCTATCATTCAATATTATTACATTGTCACTTTGCATTCAATTTTTTTATTTCATTGTTTTTCATCATTAAAGTTATTTTACAATATTAATCATAGAAAACTGAGGTAACTAATAAAATTTAAAATTAAAATGACTCAATAAATCTCAGACATATTTAGCATATTTAAAATGGTTATATTAATATTAGATGTATTTACATATTATTGATAAAATTAATCATATGTTCCTCATATTATCGATAGTTTTTCCTTGGCCGCACATGACTGAAAGCAGCCTAGATCCATATTAACTCCAGATCTATCAAGCATTGAGAGGGATCAAATCTCTCGAGGTGCAAAACTTTCCTCAAGTTTTTCACTAAAAAAAAAGGCTTGCACCTCGAGAGATTTGATCCCTCTTGGCGCTTAATGGATCTAGAGTTAAGATGGATCTAGGCTGGTTATATTTAAAATAATTCCAACTTTTTATCTGTAACTCAACACTTCTATTGACTTAATTAACCAATGAACCTATGAATATAATATTTTAATTAAATAATTATATTTAAAACTCCAACTTTTTATCCCTAACTGAACACTTCTATTGAATTAATTAACTAATGAACCTGAATGGAAATCTGCCCCCTTCACCATATTGGACACTCCAACTTTAATGGAACCACAAAAACCACACTACATGTCAGTCACAATAATATTATATGAAAACCAATATATATAATGCTATCCATCCAGTGGATAGCACAATATATATTGGTTGCAATGTTCAATTGTGGTGCCCATCACAATGGAACCAGTTATTTCTATTTCAAATAAAGCAAAGTGCACTAGTGATGTGACGACATAGTTCACATTTCAGCCCATTTTGGTCCCACATAGTATAAGGAGGCAACATTTTTGGTGGGGAACAATGGAAATTTAGCTATAATTTTTATTCAATTTTGGTAGAAATATTTAAAATCAAATATCAAGTTTCAATATTTGAAAATTTTCTTCAATTGCTGATTGAATAATCTTCTATGTGTTGATTAATCCTTCTCCTTGAAGAGAAGCCTGGGACCTTCTCATAGTGGAATATAATCCTACCCAGCCTAACAATAATAATGTAAGGTCACAACCGTAACAATAGTGGGATTTTATGGGGAAAAATAATAAAAATATGGGAACTACAGGGGTACAACAATAGCAATAAGGGGGCTACACTAACAACAATAAGGGACTACACTAGTAATATAGGTACCTAACATGCCCCTCTCCTTAAAAAAAATTTTGTTCTCAACGCTTGAGTAGTTCTCGATGCTTTTGTATAAAATTATGATCCTCCCATGTGGAATCTTAAATGGTTAAGTTCTTCCACTTGATGAGATACTCTAAAATTGATCGATTTCGTAGCTGTTGAGTTCTTATTTCTGTGACTGCTTCAGGTTCCAATATGATTTTTCCTTCCTCATAAAGTTCTAGAAATATTATTTGAACTCGAAGTTTGTCACCTATAACCTTCTTTAAGCATGAAACATGAAAAATTGGGTGCACTCGAGAAGAAGCAAAAAGCTCCAATTTGTATGCCATAGTACCAATCTTTTGCAACACCTTGTAAGGACCATAGTACTTTGGCGATAATTTCTTATCCTTCTTAGCTTGCTTAAGGGACAATTGTTTGTATGATTGTAACCGTGAAAATACCCAGTCTCCTACACCAAAATTTCTCTCGCTGCGATGTTTATCTGCCTGTTGTTTCATTTGATGCTCGGTGTGCTCTTCCACTACTTGAACCTTAGAATTTTTTCTTAAAGATGATGTGATGAACGGTGGATGATATCCATAAAGTGCCATAAATGGGGTCATTTTTTCTACAGTATGGAAGGAAGTGTTATACCACCATTCAACCAGAGGTAACCACTTGACCCATTATGTTTGTTTATCAGCTACAAAAAAACGAAGATATCCCTCCAAATATTTGTTCGCTATCTCAGTTTTCCCATTGGATTGAGGTTGATAAGTGAGCTATGAGTTAGTTGAGTACCCAAAAAAGAGAATAATTTTGTCCAAAAATTTCCAGTGAAAATAGGATCTCTGTCACTTACAATAATCTTTGGGCTTCCATGTAGCTTTTGAATTGTTTCCATAAATGCAGTAGAAATTGTACTTGCTTTGAATGGATGAGATAAGGCACAAAAGTGTGCATACTTGGTAATTCTATCAACTACGACCATGATGACACTCTTTCCCTCGGGCTTAGGTAAACTTGTGATAAAAGCCATTGAAATCTCCTCCCAACATTGACTTGGAATGGATAAAGGTTGTAGCAGACTCAAGGTCTTAATTGTCTCAACTTTATTTTGCTGGCAAACATAACATTCTGCCACAAAATTTTGAATATCATATTTAAGGCCATCACAAAAAAATTCCTTCTTCATTATGTGGTAAGTTTTTAAAAATCCTGAGTGTCCTCCTAAGGGAGAGGTGTGCAATTCCAAATAATATTTTGTTTTAGTTGTGAATTCTTACAAATATATAAGTGATCTTTGTACTATAAGTAATACTTTTTCCAACTAAATGTATAAGATGTACTGGGATCTTGCTGCAACTTTTGAATGAGTTTCCACACTTCTTCGTCATTATTCCATTCTTCCATTCTTCCCTTGCTTCAGTTATCCAATCTGGTTGGATAATAGAAATGGCACAAAGCAATGCTTCCACCTCCTCATCTTTTCTTGAGAGTGCATCTACAACCACATTTAGCTTCCCTTTTTTGTAGATGATTTCAAAGTCGTAACCCAACATCTTTGTGACCCATTTTTGCTTCTCTTCTGAAGATAGTATTTTTTCCAAAAAGTATTTAATACTATCATAATAAAATTTTACCTTGAAGTGTCTTCCCATTAGGTAATATCATCATTTCTTTAGTGCATGTAGTATTGCCAACATTTCCTTCTCATAAATATCTTTCTGTAAACACTTTCCTTTGATTGGACGGATTTCAAAAGCTATGGGTCTTCCTTCTTGCATTAAAACAACACCAATTCCATTTCCAAAGGCATCACATTCCACAATAAAGGTTTTTGTGAAGTCTGGCGTAGCTAAGATCGGTGCTTGGCACATTTCCTCTTTAATATGTTTAAAGGCCTTAGTTGCTTCAGGAGTACATGAAAATTCATATTTATTCAATAATGTTGTTAGAGGTGATGGTATTCTCCCATAATTCTTTAAAAACTTGCGATAATTTCCTGTTAACCTGAGAAATCCTCGCAACTGCTTTATGGTTGTGGGGAATTTCCATTCCTTAATGGATTTAATTTTGTTAGGGTCTACCTTAACACCCTCTTGAGATACAATATGACCCAGATATTCCACCTCTTGTAATCCAAAGAAACACTTGGAGGTTTTTTCATATAATTGTTTCTCCTCCAATTGTTTGAGCACATTGTCAACATGTTGAACATGATCCTGCCAATACCTATTGTAGATTAGTATATCATAAAAAAATACTAACAAAAATTTTCTAAGGGTTTGAAAATGGAATTCATCAACCCTTGAAATGTAGAAGGTGCATTGGTAAGGCCAAAAGGCATGACCAAAAATTCATAATGACCCCCATGAGTTCGAAATGTTGTTTTCGAAATATCTTCAGTCTTCAGTCTAATTTGATGATATCTTGAACAGAGATCCAACTTGGTAAAATAAATTTCTCCATGTAATTCATCCAATAATTCATCAATTATAGGAATGGGAAATTTATCTTTAATAGTGATCTTATTGAGATCCATATAATATGGACACATGTGCTATGATCCATCCTTCTTGTGCACCAATACTACTGGAGTAGAGAAATAAATTTGACTAGGTTGAATTATACCAACCTCTAACATTTCTGCAATCATATGTTCAATTTCGCTCTTTTGGACATAAGGATATTTGTAAGGCCTGATGTTTGGAGGAACAATTCTTGGAATCAAATGAATATCATGATCATTATCATGAATAGGTGGGAGTCCTTTAGGAGTTTCAAACACCTTGGAATGATTGTCCAAGAACTTTTGGAGATCTGGAGAAATAGATTATTTTGATGTTGGAACTTCTAGTGAGCATAATTACGCAATTACGCCTCGTTGTTATTTCTTCAAAAGATTTGTCATGAAATTAGAGCTTATTATCTTTCCTAGATTCCCTGCAATACTCCATAATTCAACTTCTCTTCCTTCTGAAAAAAAATTCAAGAAATTTTCTTGAAAATTAAAATCTACCATCCCCAAAGATTGTAACCAATGTACACCTAGTAAAACATCAACACCTCCCATTGGAATGGAAAATATTGGATTATTAAATACGTATTCTCCCATGATTAGCTTGATATTATGGCACTTTCCAGAGAAATTTATAGTTCCTCCATTTACAACCATCACTTGATACACTGGTGCTGGGTATATGAAGCAATTCAATTCCTTGGTTACCTTACAATGAATAAAATTATGGGTACTTCCTGAATCAATCAACACTATTACATTTTTCTTCTTGACATGTCCTTCTATCTTGAGAGTTTGAGGAATGGTAATTCCTGCCAATGCATTAAGGATATGGTCGGACTCATTTCTTACTTTTCTGGGATTGGTTCCTGGTGTATATCCTGTTTTTGAAGTTTCTTGTTCATTTTCTTCCTCCTCTTCACAACATATGTAAAATAATTTCTTCTTAGCACACTTATGACCTTTAGTGTATTTTCTATCACAACTGTAGCAAATCCCCTTTTTCTCTTTTTTCTTCCAATGGTTGTGATGTCAACCTTGTAGGTTGTGGAAGTATAGGAGTAGCAACACTTCCATCTTTATAGATGTGAGTAGTAGGCTTCCTTGTATCCATAGTTTCACTTTCAATTTTTCTTGCCAACTTGAATGTCTTCTCCAATGAAATAGGTTCCCAAAGGTGAACCTAATGTTGGATATTATCCTTTAAAGTCCCATTGAAGACATCAATCATGTGTTCCTCTGGAATATCAGTTACCCTTATATTCAATTTTGGAAGTCCTCAATGTGCTCCACCATTGAACCATTTCGTTTGATAGTTATCAATTGGCTAAATAAGGTTTTTCTCTTTGTATCTTCATAATGTGTTATCCTTTCATTCATAAAAATTGACCAAGTGACAATTGTTTTACGAGGGAAAACCAACGATACCATACAAATGTATTTTGTTCTAAATATAAAGTTGCAATGCATACCTTTTGTGTATTTTTCACATTATGGATATCAAAATATTGCTTCATCTATAGTATCCATGTTACAAAATCCTTGACATAAAACTTCCTCATATCGAACTTTAGAATATGGTGGATCTTGAATCCAACATTAGAGTCTATGAAATCATGATTAACATTTCTTTTTTTCTTATAATGAGTTTTCTCTACTACCTTTTCACCATTAGGAAGATTTTATTGTAGCAACTTTGCCAAACCTTCCTTCAAACCTTCCATGCATTTCTTCAAATATTCCATGTTTCCTTCTATATCATTGATCTTAGCTTCCATGCCATCCATCTTAGTTTCTACACAATCCATCTTAGCTTCCACGTGATCCATATTAGCTTCCATGCCATTCTTCAAACCATCCATCTTAGCTTCCACACCTTTCTTCAAACCATCCATATTAGCTTCCATGCCTTTCTTTAAACCATCGATTTCATTTTTTGTTACTCTTGCGAGAGTGAAATTCGATGCATTCGGTCTTGTAATTTTGATATATGATGTTGCACTTCTTCCTCTTAATGAGTCATAGTAGAGCCTTCTGAGGGATTAATGGGTGTTTAATTATTGTTAGGGGGTATTTTAGAACCCAATACTGATATGTATGATTCAATTTTCCCTTTGAATCACTTCAAACTGATTTTTCGAACAAGACTTATGCAATTTTTATAAAAAAATACACACGTTTTTCTTTCTTTTGAGGAGCTCGATATTGAAACTAATGTATCTTTGTAATTTTGGATCCCCGATATTTGAGCTTCAATCATATAGTAGCCCTCTGAGTCTTATTTCCAATGCCATAGGTTAGACTTGATTTGGATTCTTCAATATAAAGTTATGCCCGATCTCCCAGAATGACTTAATTATGGACTCATTCAGTAGAGAAAACTTGTATGGCATGCCACGAGTTTTTGTTCCCTCCTTCAGTTCTAAAATTGACACAAAGGAAACTAAAGTACATGTACTTTCGGCCACTTTTTATAAAATTCGAATCCGATGATCAGAGAGATAGTTATGATGATTTTCCCAAGGTCACCTCTTTGAGATGAAATTTAGGAGCCTGCAAAAACCCTAACTTTCACAGATCATATCTCCAAAAATATTACGAACCAAGATCTGAAATTTTTACACGACGTTATTCAGGCTATCTTCACAAATGGGTTTTTTTTAGCGTTTGAACCTTCTTATAAAAAAATTTATAGCGACAATACCATGATGACCTGTTTGAAGCATTGAAACCCTATAATCAAATCTCTGATACCAAATGTCATGAAACAAACTCCAAAAATAGAAGAAAAGAGAGATCAACACCTTACAGATCATCCACTTCAATGGGGAAACCTTATTTACATTACATAATTGAAAATTCTTGGATGATAGAAATGAAAAAACCTCCTTTCTATATATAAGAGTCCGTGGGGTCACAATATAATCCTAGCCGACCTAACAATAGTAATGTAAGGGCTCAACAATAGCAATAGGGGGATTTTATGGGGCACAATAATAACAATATGGGGACTATAGGGGCACAACAATAATAATAAGGGGGTTACACTAACAACAATAAGGGACTACACTAGTAATATAGGGACCTAACAGAAAATGAACGTCGTCACATTCAGTTAGTGAAAGAAGATACAAATAAACTATATTTTTGGTTCAAAATAATAGAGAATGAGAACCAAATAAGATTGCAACATGTTATTTTTCCCCTCAAGTATCAAAAACTTACAAAAATAAGGGGTTGGATAGAAAAGATCTGTATGCAGCTTTAAAGTAAGATATTGCCACATATTCTAAATAGGGAGAAGTTCTTTTATTAGGAGATTTCAATGCTAGAACAATAAATCAACAATCTAGTATTATTTGTTGCAAGGAGGATCATAATCCTATTTGGCTCATTAAAGAGGATAATTCTCGATGGTTGTGATTTGAATGTGATCGATTAAAGTGCTGAGGTAGTTTTGATTAGTTTGTCCTTTAGATTGATTGTTAACTGAAGAAATATTTTAATTGAAAGATGACGTAAACTAGCAGCAAATAAATGATTAAATCACAGCATAAAATAGAGGGAAGAAGAAGCAAACAATTGATTACAGAGTTCGTCCCTAGTGGACTACATCTCTGGGTCCGCTTTAAAGTGGGCGTCTGCTTTATTAGGATTGATCGTGAGGAATTTAATTACACAGAAATGAATTAGAATGACTGTGCTCATAGGCACTTCTATAATCTGTAAACTGAAAGTACTCTCTCTCTTTTTTCCGATGCCTGTCTTTGCACTCAATTCTGACACCCGACGATCGAGCAATGCTGTAAACAAAATTGTCTCTCTCTTGCTGAAAACTGAAGTTCAAAACATCCATGTCCTCAATGAAAAATTTTTCATGGTTTTTATAAGCTAAAATTGAACCTTTGAATGCCAAATTTAGAATATGGTTGAGCAAAATTTGTGATAAGGGTCTCGAACCCTATCTCCATATTCAATACCTAGGATAAAGGTGTTGACCTTAGCGCTGAATTAAAATAAAAAAACCCAAAATAAACTATATGATAAAATTTCTTAGCCACAACAATAGTTAACCAGGCAGATATTGATTGATTCTGCGTGTGAAAAGATGGGAGGACAGGTTGGTTCTGGTGGTTACAGTTGATCCAATTTTATAATTATTAAAATTGTATCGAAATTACCCAAACGACCAAGATGGTTATTTGGAATTGGTAATTATCGATTATGTAATAATTCAGGTATTGATCAAGATGGTCATAAAATTTGTGAGTTCAAATGTTTGACATCGAATTTAGATTCTACTCCAGCAAATATGTTTCAAAACCGCCAATCAAGACATCTTCAAGTTGACCTGCAACAGAAACAACAAATTTTGTTAAATACTTATGTAATAAAACTTGTCCTAAGTCTTAATTGTAAAGGTAAAAAATGTTCATAGTCTGCTTTTGTAAACCTTAATGGAAAAAAAAGATCCTAAGGTTAAAAGGACTAAGTCCTAAGTCCTAGGTTTAAGTCCTAAGGACTAGCGCTAAGTGTCAAATGAACACACACTTAATTTGTTGTAAAGGCCTAAATCTATTCCTAGGACCAAATGTCAATCAAAGTCTTAGCACAAAGTCTATGGTCTTAAAGTACTATTCCTAATTTTCATAAACTTATGGACTTAAAACCTCCTAGCACAATTTTTTAAACCATAAACCTTTTTTTTATTAAGGTTCGGATGGTGGGTAGGAAACCCATGATATAAAGTTTTATATTAAGGTTCGATGTAATGATGTAAAACCTTAATATAAGGCTCGGGAGATGGGTTTGAAAAACCTAAGTGATAAACCCATAGTGCAAAGGATTTCGGACTATGTATAAAGTTCGGAAGTCGGGTTTTCATAAACCTTAATGTAAGGTTTGATGTTTATAAACCTATGGCAACGCGCAAAGGGTTCGGGTAATATGGTAATAAAACCATAGTGCAATAGAGCTCGGGTTATGTTTTAAAACATTGTAAATAAACTCCCACAGCGTTATGTAAAATACGTGGCAGTAAAACTGTGTCGAAGTATTGTGACCAGAGTTTTGAAGACCACAGCAGAAAGTTGTATGACCGCTGATGTAAAACTTTGTCGGAGATATTTTATGTGACAGGTTTGTACACTAGTGTGGGAATTTTGTATGGATATTTGTTACAACGCAGAATCGTCGGGTGGATAAAACACAGGTGGCCAGTTGCAGTTATACCACCGCCTATTCACATGTGAGGTCAACCTTTCTCCGCACTGTCAGCCTAACCACGAGCAGTCAGAGTATATCCAAAGTTTATTTGTGGGTTTTCTGATTTAATGTCAGTGCTAAAGTTGTAAATGTTAATCCCTAGGAATGTGATGATAGGGATTCGATCCTTTTCATAAATGATTGCTCAACTTATTTCAGATGTGGCTTCGAAGCACTCGAGTTCCAACCATTAAATCATGAAAAAGTTTATCATGAAGCCTAAATTGGTATGGAAATGGATATGCATGTTATCCAATAATTAAAACAAATCCCTTATAATCTAAGTGACACTAAGGAAGGCATAAACCTTTGGGATTCGGATTAATCAAAGGAGGAAGCCTAATTTGTATTTGTTATAAAAAGACTTAAAAATTTCACTTTAGAGGGAGATATCGAGAGAGAGACCTTATGAAACGAGAGAGTGTTGAGAGAGAGACCTCATGAGAGGATGTTAAGGAGAGTTTTCCCTACTTCAAGAAGAAGTAGGCACTCTTAAGAAGGCAGAAGATATCATTGGTGGAGAGTTTCTCATTCCAGGTTTATTGAAGGAGCAAAGGCCATCCTACTTGCATAAAGACAGTATCGAAGTACGTTGATGATTGATGAGATCAACTTCGACTTTCTAAAACTCTTTTAGCCACCATCCAGTCAAAGGTCCATAAAGCTTTAGTTCCTTATTTTGTTTTTAATGTGCAAATCATCCATGTATTTTCTTAAGTGTTGAAAGAAAAGAGTTATATCAGTTAGCCTATTCAAGAGATGGTCCATATCTGCAACATTAGTAGTGCAAATGATGATTCATTGTAGCATATTTCTCTTGGCTTGAAGAATACAATGGATGCACAATTATGAGGCGGACCCAGAGACGTAGTCTAGGAGGAATGAACTCCATCACAAACTTCTTTGTCTTATGGTATTGCTTATGTGATTGATGTGAATTTATTAAATATAAACACACATAGATTATTTCATGTCTAAACAGTTAATACATATAATAACTGTTTAGTAATAGTGCAAATCACATTTTGTACAAGGACAAGGAAAGATCTTGGTAAATTTACGCATTTTAATAATCTGAGTGTTAATCTCTATAAAGTTCTATAGACATAGTCTGTAGAGGGCCAAGTATCCTCTCTATCTCATCCTTTCTTTAAGGGTGACATATCCAGAAAATGCCCCTACAGTCTATCTCTGTATTAGAACTAAGTAACTTAGGTCATTTTCAAATCAAGTGGTATCGGAGCAGCTAGTTCTTTGTAGGTACAAGATGGGCAAGAACACTTGCCAGCTATCAACTTGTCAAAACTGCGAATTTTCAGGGCATGTTCAAGAAAATTTTCCAATGCTTCCAAAGGAAATAGTACCGACACCAACATCCCAGGAAGAATCCAAGTAACCTGCTGGAGAACAAACAAGTTTTGAATTGAATTGGGCAGACTTCATGCCTTCTGATTAAATGATTTTGTAATATCTAGATCTAGTAAAGATGTAACTAGGATTCTAGAATTGAATTTGTTTTCCAAATTATTGTAATAAAACTTTTGGAGAACCAAAAGTTCTTAAGTTGGGAGGTGTGATCCAATTTTAGAATTATTAAAATTGTATCGAAATTACCCAAACGACCAAGATGGTTATTTGGAATTGGTAATTATCGATTATGTAATAATTCAGGTATTGATCAAGATGGTCATAAAATTTGTGAGTTCAAATGTTCGACATCGATCGACATCAACTTCAGATTTTACTCTAGAAAATATGTTTCAAAAGCGCCAATCAAGACATCTTCAAGTTGACCTGCGGCAGAAACAACAAAGTTTTTTAATGACTTGTGTAATAAAACTTGTCCTATGTCTTAATTGTAAAGGTCAAAAATGTTTATAGTCCACTTTTGTAAACCTTAATGGATAAAAAGGATCCTAAGGTAAAAAGGACTAAGTCCTAAGTCTTAGGTTTAAGTCCTAAGGACTAGCGCTAAGTGTCATATGAACACACACTTAATTTTTTGTAAAGGCCTAAATCTATTCCTAGGACTAAATTTCAATCAAATTCCTAGCACAAATTCTATGGTATTAAAGTCCTATTCCTAAGTTTCATAAACTTATGGACTTAAAACCTCCTAGCTCAATTTTTTAAACCATAAACTTTTTTTTTATTAAGGTTCGGATGATGGGTAGGAAACCCATGATATAAATTTTTATATTAAGGTTCGATGTAATGATGTAAAACCTTAATATAAGGTTTGGGAGATGGGTTTGAAAAACCTAAGTGATAAAACCATAGTGCAAAGGATTTCGGACTATGTATAAAGTTCGGAAGTCGGGTTTTCATAAACCTTAATGTAAGGTTTGATTTTTATAAACCTATGGCAAGGCGCAAAGGGTTCAGGTAATATAGTAATAAAACCATATTGCAATAGAGATTGGGTTATGTTTTAAAACATTGTAAATAAACTCCCACAACGCTATGTAAACCGCGTGGCAGTAAAACTGTGTCGGAGTCTTGTGACCAGAGTTTTGAAGATCATAGCGAAAAGTTGCATGACCGCTGATGTAAAACCGTGTTGGAGATATGTTATGTGACAGGTTTGTAAATTGTGGCGGGAATGTTGTATGGAAAGTTGTTACAACGCAGAACCATCGGACGGATAAACCACAGGTGGCCAGTTGCAATTATACCACCGCCTATTCACATGTGCAGTCAACCTTTCTCCGCACCGTCAACCTGACCGCCATCAGTCAGAGTATATCCAAAGTTTATTTGTGGGTTTTCTGATTTAATGTCAGTGCTAAAGTTGGAAATGTTAATCCCTAGGAATTTGATGATAGGGATTCAATCCTTTTTCATAAATGATTTCTCAACTTATTTCAGATGCAGCTTCGAAGCACTCGAGTTCCAACCATTAAATCATGAAAAAGTTTATCATGAAGCCTAAATTGGTATGCAAACGGATATGCATGTTATCCAATAATTAAAAAAAATCCCTTATAATCTAAGTGACACTAAGGAAGGCATAAACCTTTGGGATTCGAATGAATCAAAGGAGGAAGCCTAATTTTTCTTTGTTATAAAAAGACTTGAAAATGTCACTTTAGAGGGAGATCTCGAGAGAGAGACCTCATGAAAGGAGAGAGTGTTGAGAGAGAGACCTCATGAGAGGAGTTTAAGGAGAGCTTTCCCTACGTCAAGAAGAAGTAGGCACTCTTAAGAAGGCAGAAGATATAATTGGTGGAGAGTTTCTCATTCCAGGTTTATTGAAGGAGCAAAGGCCATCCTACTTGCATAAAGACAGTATCGAAGTACGTTGATGATTGATGAGATCAACTTCGACTTTCTAAAACTCTTTTAGCCACCATCCAGTCAAAGGTCCATAAAGCTTTAGTTCCTCAGTTTGTTTTTAATGTGCGAATCATCCATGTCTTTTATTAAGTGTTGAAAGAAAAGAGTTGTATTAGTTAGCCTATTCAAGGGACGGTCCATATGTGCAACATCAGTAGTGCAACTGATGATTCATTGTAGCACATTTCTCTTGGCTTGAAGAATACAACGGACACACAATTATGAGGCGGGCCTGGAGACATAGTCCAGGAGGGACGAACTCCGTCACAAACTTCTTTGTCTTATTGTATTGCTTATGTGATTGATGTGAATTTATTAAATCTAAACTTACATAGATTATTTTATGTCTAAACAGTTAATACATAAAATAATTGTTCAGTAATACTGTCAATCACATTTTGTACAAGGACTAGGAAAGATCTTGGTAATTTCTGCATTTTAATAATCTGAGTGTTAATATCTATAAAGTTCTATAGATGGAGTCTATAGAGGGCTAGGTAGCCTCTGGATCTCATCCTTTCTTTAAGGGTGACATATCCAGTAAATGCCCCTATAGTCTATTTCTGTATTAGAACTAAGTAACTCAGGTCATTTTCAGATCAACAGTGTATCCCAATGGTTGGGGTCCAGTGGTCACGACATCAACTGCCAAATGTCTTAGCTGTCAACCACAACATTCCCCGCACAGTCAATTGTAAACAATCACATTTTATTCCGCGGTCTTCAAACCTAGATCACATATTTACGGTTCCGTCATGGTTTATAAGCTGCGATCCTATGTGACTGTGCGGTAACATAATATATTGTTCATATGACAACTATTGCCACCTTCGACGTGGTTTAGCTTAGTGGTTAGGACTATGGGTATAGTTTATAAATTTTTTTATTTGAAATGTTTCAACACTCGAACCTTAGAATAAGGTTTTATAACATAGTTTTTTAATATGAAATTTAGTACTTAGGAATAGGTCTATGTGTATAGGGTTTAAATCTAGGTTAGATTTTTAACCTTAGATTTTTACATGTATAAGGTATTTCACCATTTTAATCCAAATCGGAAACACATAATGACCATAACACTGAAGAACCTTTCACTCACAAAACTCACAGAACTGGCGGATTGGATACTGAACTAGATTGGTTGTACTTGGAACTCTGTCGATCTACACTGATCAAGATCCTCTTCGATCAATCCTCTCCACTTGAAAGCTTTTGGACCACAAAAGCTTGATTTTAAGCAGACAATAAGTGAGAATACAGATCCATCACTTTCATCTTGACTTTGATGATATACAACCATAACTGATCGCCAACCTGAAACTGATGATCGACTCGATGCTTTTCATGGCGCAATTTGTATTTAGCCTGACTCTTCTCCAATTGATCCCATACTGTCTCATGTATATGTTGTATCCGCTGAATGAACTTGACTGCTTTACTTGAATCATCTCGTCCATCCACTTTATCTTCTTCACTGAAAATAATGTCCATCGGTGACTTTGGTAGATACGCCAAACATGTTTCAAAAGGTGATATTTGAGTCAAAGAATGTAGAGTTCGTTTATAAGCATGTTGCACGTAAGGTAGTGATTCATCCCACAACTTAGGATGTTTACTACAATAACCCCGAATAATATGTATCACAGTCATGTTCACCACTTCAGTCTGCCCATCGGTCTGCGGATGAAACATTGTGCTCTTCTTCAGCTTGGTATCCATGAGTCCCCATAAAGTGGACCAAAACTCTCCTACAAAATGAGTATCTTGGTCATAAATAATAGAATTAGGTAACCCAAAGTGAGCCCAAACCTGTTGGAAGAACATTTGTGCTGTCTGTTCTGCGATTACTTTCTTTTTGCATGGAACAAGAATGCACATTTTAGTGAATCTATCAACCACGACATACATATAATCATGTTCTTTTCTAGACATAGGCAATCCTCCAACAAAATCCATGGAAATACTTTCCCATGGTCGCAAAGGAACTGGAAGTAGCATGTACAAACCAATCTTTTGATTTCTTGGATTGCTTGTTGAACACATTACACATCCTTTAATGTACTTTGATATTGTCTCATACATACGAGGCCAATAACAATACCTTTGAATTCGTGCCATAGTTTTACTTACGCCAAAATGCCCTGCTATCCGAGAAGAATGAGCTTCCCGAATGACTTGCACTCTTTCTATCTGTGGTACACATAACTTACCCAGATGATATAACAACTTGTCATGAATATGATAATTGATTTCTTCTATCTGAGCACCATGAGTTAGTGATTCATATATTTCTTTGAAATCTTCATCAGTACTATATTGTTCTACATAAATTTCATGTTTTAATGAACTATTTTTCAGTATAACTGAAATATTCAAAGATGGTCTAGACAACATATTAGCTACTTTTTTTATTGTACCTTTATCATATTTGATTACTAAGTGGAACTGCTGAATAAATCCCATCCATCTGTAGTGGAAAGATTGTTGCAACTTAGTCTGTGATTGAAGGTATTTAAGTGGCTGATGATCTGTATGAATCACTATTTCCTTACCCATTATATAATGTTTCCATTTCTTTACACTTTCTACTAAAGCAAATAGTTCTTTATCGTATGTCGGATAATTAATTACTGTCTTAGAAAATGTTTCAAAATGAAAACAAATTGGCTTTCCATTTTGGAGTAAAACTACACCCATTGCATATCCACTTGCATCTGTTTCTATTTCAAATGGCTGTTGAAGATCAGGTAATGCTAAGACTGGTGTTGTAACTAATTTCTGCTTAAGTGTATCAAAAGATTTTTTTGTTTATTTCCCCATTGAAAAATGAATTTAGACCCTGTGAGAGCATGTAATGGTGATGCAATCAAAGAAAACTGAGCAATAAATTTTCTCCAATACTGAACTTCCCCTAGAAAAATTCTGACTTCAATCACATTTTATGGTCTTGGCCACTTAAGGATTACATCTATCTTAGTTGGATCTATATTAAAATGACCACCTCCAACTATATATCCCAGATAGACTAAAGAAGTTTTCCCAAATTCACATTTTGACAGTTTAATGTATAGTTTTTCTTTATGAAATATTTCGAAATCCTTCTTAACATGCTTAACATGTTCTTCCTTACTTGAAATGAAGATTAAGATATCTCTAAATAAATGATGAAAAAATTGTCAATATATGGTCGAAAGACATCATTCATGACACGCATAAAAGTTATTGGTGCTTTGTATAAACCAAACGGTATTACTAACCACTCAAATAGTCCTTGCCTAGTTTTGAATGCAGTTTTCCATATGTCATTTTCTACTATCCTTATTTGATGATATCCACTACGTAAGTCCAACTTAGTAAATTAAACAACATTTTTCAATTGGTCGAGTACATCATCAATCCTAGGAAGAGGGTACATGTTTTTTATTGTGATTTTATTTAAGGCTCTAAAATCAACACACATTCTCCATGTTCCATCTTTATTAGGAACTAGAATGATAGGTGAACCACATGGAGATGAACTTGGTCGAATTAAACCTTTTTCTACCAATTCCTAGATTTTCCTTTTAATTTCTTAATTCTCTATTACTGACATGCAATACATTCCAACATTAGGAAGAGGGGCATCAGACATTAACTGAATTTCATGTTGCATTTCTCTTTTGGAGGAAGATGTTTAGGTTCTTTGAATAGATTCTGAAATGACTCTACCACTTTAAAAAAACTATCTTTAAACTGAACATCACAACCTGTAAATGCATCTTGCAGTTCCTTATGCTGTTCTTTAACAACCATGAGAATGTATCTTTTACTTGAACTAATTAAGTGCTTCATCTTATTAGCATTAATTAAGTCCAAGTGATTTTCAGTTTTATGTGCCCTTACGATATATTAAATCCCATATTTCTTGAGATGATACTTATGTTCCTTCCTATAAAATACTGCATCACGATCATAGAGATAAGGGCTTCCTAAAACAATTCCACATATGTCTAACGGTTTCACATCTAGCTCCACTTCATTGACATAGTTTGTTGTGATTGCAAATTTTCACCGACACTGTTTGGTAACATGAATTTGAGTTTGATCCTTTAACCATCCTAAAGGATATGGTTTTGAATGATTATGTGTTTTGAAACCCAATTTGTTAACCAATGATTCAGAAATCAAATTTTCCTGTGATCCTGTATCGAACAATGTATCTATCTTTGTATGTTTTGAAGTTACCCTTATATTAAATAACTCGATTATTTTATCTTCATTCAATTGTTTGATGTTTGAAGAAGAAAAAGTACTAGCATCAGAAGTTTTACTTTTTGTAACCATAGCAGTGATTTTTTCTTCATCACCTAAATCGGATCCCAAGTCTTGTTGAGTTGTTTTCGAAGCCTTCTTGTCACCCTTTTTCTTTTAGAACTTTTTTGGCTTAAGTTCCAAATGGAGTTTCCAACACTTAGCCTCAGTATGGCCGATCCTTTGGCAATGTGTAAAAGTAGGTATTTCATCTTCCTTCTGAGCGGTGGCAATTTTCTTTCCCTTTGGCTTGCCCTTCTTTTTGTTGTCTTTGGTTTCCATCTACTTGGATGTCTTTGGTGTAAACTTGAATGGTCTACCACCTGATTCAACATGAATAGCTTGAACACAAACTTCATCAAAATCATTAGGATTGAGCATTAATAATGTATGCTGCAATTATGAATGCAAAATTCCAATATACTTCAACAAAGTTTCTTTTGTGTCCAAAGGAATACCAAGTGCTAACGCTTTGTTTTTGAATTCCCGTGTGAACTCTTGAATAGTCTATCCCTTACCTTATCGCAAGCATTGCCAATCAATTACAGCTTGTTGTGTGTGACCCAATGGATAGAATTGTTTTTTTAGAGCTTTTATAAACTTAGTCCATGAGGTGATAAATTTTCCTTTATGCTTTAAATCTATATGTGTCTTACTTTCCCACCAGATCAAAACAGTACCCTGTTGGAAATGTTGTCATTGATGGAAAAGGAGATGGAAAAGGAGTAGAGGAAGCAAAAAGAGAGCATGAGACATGAAGAAGAGGCAGTTGTAGAAGGGTCAGTTGATTGGAGATCTGAGAGACAACAGAGGTGCATCAAGAGCAAGGAGCAGCATCAGTCAAGGAGCAGAGGAGCAGCATCAGTCAAGGAGCAGAGGAGCAGCATCAGTCAAGGAGCAGAGGTATTTGATTTGAGCAGAGGTTGTGAAAGTGGGAACATATTATAGAAGGAACATTCAAAGTTCTGTGGCAAAAAGGAAACATGTATTGACTGCTGGAATTGTCTATGAAAGTATGAATAGAGTGTTCAGGGTTTGTGAACAGTGTAAACTCTGTATCTGAGATTTTAACTATGATTTTGTATATGGTTGAAGTAAATTGATGTTGGTCTAAAAGTTACATCTTATGCACAGACCATACCAGTAGAGGCCATTAAAAGAATTATGTAAGATGATTTGTAATTTTTAAGGAGTTTGAATAGCGTCCAATCTGGAATTTATGAGCGTTGATGAATATATGAGATTGACTGATCATGTTTCGAATTGGGTATTGAAGAAGGCACTTTGAACGAACTTATAAACCCTGTTATGTATTATGATGCGTGAAGTTCTGGGACTCAAGACCCATGTGGGGTCTTCGTTATAATGGAAAAATTGAATATGGGTTTCAAGAGTCTGAAGGTTCAGAGGCAGAACGAATTTAAGGGCGCAAGAATAATATGAAAGATCATTCGATTTTAGGGAGAACATATGCATTTTTAATTGCAGAAACTACGTTAGAGGAATCGTGTAGATGCAGAAGTGGTATGAAGGTTTGATGAGTCAAATTCGTGGTTGGAAATAAAAAAATTGGCACCCAGCAAATGTGACTTGTTGAAGGATTTTCGTCTTGCAATCGAGGTGTAGAGTTTTGTTAAGCCCGCCTGATCAAGAAATTATACGCCACAACATTAATGTAGATTGAAGAACCAAAGGAATGCGGCGTTGAAACGTTAAGGAGCGGAACTATGTGCTAAATGGAACCATGAGCCAATGAACAGTGAACTTGGGTTCAAGCTCCAAAAACCGGCAGTATTGCGTCTTTTATAAGTGGTAAGCTGTATTTGAGTTTTGAACGCGATATTACTCTTTGACAGACACGTGGCCTAAGGTGGTTTACAAAAACCATTCACATCGCGTTCTTTTTGGGTGTTAAACCCTGGAAGAAATAAAAACGTGAAAGCTCATGTAGGTCATCAGATCATAAAATCCAAAGTGATAACTTCTCGACCGTTGGATGTGACCGAGAGGTTAACGCTGGGCCATCCCCATCGTGTGAGGTTGAGAGTTAACCAAAATGCATTTCGTAGCGCGATAATTGTTGGATTCGTTAATGGAAGGGCGAGCGTAATTTAGCCTCGGATCTCGAGAAAAGGTGAAGGTATGTTAATGAACGCTGAGTCAATGTATGCAAAGGTATTGTGAATGTCTTATATAAGCTCGGACTTTATTGTAATATGGAGAACTCGCGGGGTTATTACATATGTTAATGTACCGTAATGTATGTTGATATATTGTAGCTTCTAATGAATGAGGTGAGTATAATAATTGTACGCGTAATGAAGTTGGTGGGGCCGAGCGATGCTTTAGATGGGCACTGGCATTTTAATGCTAGCATAATAGAATTGCCATTGATATTTCATAGAGTATGATGGTTGATTAATATATATTGTGGGTATGAAACTACTGTGGGCCCGAGCGTCATTATATGAAGTTGGGACGTAAACCTAAATCCAAAGATTTTTTATAATGTTTCATAATGAGTGATTTAGGAAATATATATATGTGTGAACTTATATATATTGTTTGGCACGAGATGATGGGGTCATATGCATGAAAGAAATGAATGTGCGGACCATATTGCAAATTGGATTTTAATCCAAAGTCTAAATCAGATTTTTATAAAGGAAAAACCGAAGACTTATATGTTGGGGTTTATAACAGTCGGGGTGTTAAGCTAAGGCCGCAAGTATATATTGAATTAAAACGCCGCATATGAAGAGTGTGGGACCCAGATATGGTTGCAGAACTCGTTATCTAGTATATGTTGAGGTATTATGATTCACTAAGGTTTCATATTAATGTTTACAACACTCGATTCAAGGAGTATACATATGTTAGGATATATATTATATGATAAAGAAAATCTTCATTGCTGCGAATGTATATTATACATAATATATAGCTGTGAAGACTGATGTCTGATATAACATATGTCACCGGACCATAGAGTCATAATTCGGTTTTATGAAAATTTAAAAACCCAGATCTGAAGCAAAAATTTAAAAGCCTCTGTATTTAGTTATTTAAATTTCTGGTGAAGGAAACCAAAGCATTGGAGTTTGCCCAGATTTAAAATCAGCAGTTATATATTAAATGACAGTTGTATATACATTAGTTACATAACTACAATGAACTGGAGAAAATGCAGAAACGAAAAAGACAGAGGTGTTGCATGAAAAAATAATACAGTGAGCTGTGAGGTTTTGAATGGGTTAACTTGAAATCCATATTTTAACTGAATGAAAATGTTTTAATGGGTTTTACATTTTTTGTGATGCATTGGCAAGACTCCTGAGAAAAACAAAAATCCCATTGTAAAATTGAAATTAATACATATTTATGAATAAGCTAGTAAAAGAAATAAGAAGGCAAAAGACAAAAAGGCATGGCTGCCCATTCCAAGGAATGCTAACAGTCATAAGGAAATTTCTATAAATAATATCTTATTGATATGCATAGAGAGGAGAGAGAGGTTAAAGAATGCATAAATGATGCAGTGAAGCAGAGAAGAAGGAGGATCTGATAGAAAAGCAGAGAATGCAGAAATGAAGCAGTGAGGCAGAGAAGAAAGAGGAGCAGATAGAGAATCTGAGAATATGCAGAGATGATGCAAAGCAGATATGAGAACTGATGAACAGCAGAGAATATGGTACAACAACAGAGCTGATATCCAAGGTAAATTATCAAGTGTTTTCTTTTGTAAGAGTAAGGAAGTTGGTCTTCCACATCAAGTTGTAGCTTGATATAATGTCAGTTGTAGCTGACTGAGGTTGGAGCCTCCTGTAGGTTGGTGCCTACAGAAAATTAGTGGTGAGAGGGAGTTGGAGCTTGCCTTTGCATCACAACAATAATAAGATGTGGTTTTCTCCCTTTACAGGTTTCCACTTATATCTGGTGTCTCAGTGCATGATGTTTATGTGTTGATATGGTTCATCTCATTTGCTTAATACGTATTTCTCTCATATTAAGTCTGCTGTTACATTATATTAATACTTGCTGCTCACATTCTAAGATTACTCACATATTAAGTTGAACATGAAATGAAGGTGTAAATTAGTTTTTAATGAAAATTTTTAAAGGATCATGAATGTGTTAAACTGATTCACCCCCCCCCCCACCCCCTCTCAGTTTAACCAAGGGTTCAACATACCCCCCATTCTAAGAGTAGCTAATTGGATATTTTTCTTATCATTAGTAATATTTTGAATACGACAATAGAATTCTAACTGCTTTACCCAATTATCTAGTTTCTCAGGGTTTATTTCACCATCATACATAGGTAATTCAAACTTAACATCAAGTTTCAAAACTGGACTCTTATGTTTCTTTTCTTTTTCTGATTCAGAACTAGAAGTAGAAGAGGAGGAAGAAGATGATGGAGATGATGGAGGAGAAGGAGATTTATCTGCCTTTCCTTTACCCTTGTCCTTCTTTGACGCCTTCAATGATGAGGCTACATCTCTCGTATTCTTGTCTTCATATAATTCTGCCAACATCTGTTGGATTTGATTCTCATCCATGGGTTTCTTTTTAGTAGATTCAGGAGTCTCAACGGTCTTAGTCCGTGTCATCGTTGATTGATGAACGACTTTCTGTTTTTCGATCTCTGGATATAATTCCCCAAGCTCGCCTTTTCCACGTTGCAATCCTAACCTGGTTAACATCCACTGACAAACAAACTACAAAACACAACCTGCTCTGATACAAAATATGATCTGAATGTGATCGATTAAAGTGCTGAGGTAGTTTTTATTATTTTGTCCTTTAGATTGATTGTTAACTGAAGAAAGATTTTAAGTGAAAGACGACATAAACCAGCAGAAAATAAATGATTAAATAACAGAATAAAGAAAAGAGAAGAAGAAGAAAATAGTTTATTACGAAGTTCGTCCCTGGTGGACTACATCTTTGGGTCTACTTTCAAGTGGGTGTCCGCTTTATTAGGATTGATCGTGAGGAATTTATTTACACAGAAATGAATCAGAATGATTGTGCTCGTGTGCATTTCTGGACTCTGTAAACAAAAATTACTCTCTCTCGTCTTTCTGACGCCTGTCTCTGCGCTCAATTCCGACACCGACGGTCAAGAAATGCTGCAAACAAAACTGTCTCTCTCTTGCTAAAAACTGAAGTTCAAAACATCCATGTCCTTAATCAAAACTTTGTCATGGTTTTTATAAGCAGATCTTGAAACTCGAAATACAAAATTTAGAAAATGGTTGAGAAAAATTTGTGATAAGGGTCTCGAACCCTATCTCCATATTCAATACCTAGGATAAAGGTGTTGACCTTAGTGCTGAATTAAAATAAAAAAACCCAAAATAAACTATATAATAAAATTTCTTAGCCACAACGCTAGTTAGCTGGGCGGATATTGATTGATTCTGCATGTGAATAGACGGGCGGACATGTTGGTTCTGGCGGTTACAGGTTATCCCGATGGTTAGGGTCTGGTGGTCATGGCATCAACTGTCACATGTCTTAGCTGGCAACCACAACATTCCCCATGTGGTCAACTGTAAACAGTCACATTTTATTCCGTGGTCTTCAAACCTAGATCACATGTTTGCGGTTCCGCCATGGTTTATAAGCCGTGGTCCTATGTGACTACATGGTAACATAATATGCCATTCATATGACAACTATTCCCACCTCCGATGCGGTTTAGCTTAGCGGTTAGGACTGTGAGTATAGTTTATAAAGTTTGTTATTAGAAATGTTTCAACACCCGAACCTTAGAATAAGGTTTTATAACATAGTTTTTTAATATGTTCTTTAGGACTTAGGATAGGTCTATGCGTATAGGGTTTAAATATAGGTTAGATTTTTAACCTTATATTTTTACATGTATAAGGTATTTCACCATTTTAACCCAAATTGGAAACACATAATGACCATAACACTGAAGAACCTTTCACTGGCGAAACGGACAGAACTGGTGGATTGGAGATAGAATTGGATTGGTTGTACTTGGAACTCTGTCGATCTACACTGATCAAGATCCTCCTGGATCAGGTTGTGTGTTGTAAATACTGAGAGGGGAGGGGTGGATCAATATTCCTTTCAATTAGTATTATTATTAATGTTCCAGAGCATTAGTAATATTCAATTATTATCAGTGTTTGTACAATGATAGCATTAAACAAAAGGAACACAAATGCACACAGGTTTTAAGGTGGAAACCCCCTCCGGGACAAAAACCACCTGAATGATTTTCTAATAATTCTTTAATATTCAACTCCAATTGAAAAGAAGGCTCCAACTTCCTAGAATCTAGAAAATAATTCTTCTCTAGCTCCCACTAGATAGACGCTCCAATGCCCGAGATTCTTCAGTATTCAACTGAACGGATGCCCCAACACCCAATAAGCTACAACTCACCATAGCACCACCCTACAACCCTAAATTTTTCACAAGATTGAACCTGTTGGTGACTTCATGCACCAGCCTAGCACCACCAACCACCCTATAGAAGAATAAAAGAATAATGGACTCTTGTACCAGGGAAAATGGTCCACTTTACAATGATATAGAATGATGTAGAAGAAGAAGACACACTAGACCATAACCCCAACTACGACACAACCACCTAATGGTGATCTTAGACTTCCCGCCACTGCCTCTTCAATTCTTGGTAGATAGACACTTGTACAAATTTTATAATGACTTAACACAATGATACCTTTACAATGACTGTATGCAATGTTGCCCACTTGAAGACTTCATGTGTTGAACTTCTTGCTGATGTTCTGCACCTTCATTTCTGCTCTTGTCATGCTACCCTTTCTCACTCTTCAGAACATTAGATCATGGATTGAGTCTTATATTGATTAATATATAATATTTGCAAAAAGTATTCAAGGAAATACTCATGACATGATAATAGAAAAACTTACCTCATCATGTAGAGCATATGTCAATGCTAAACAAACAAAAAAAAAATTAGAATAGAAAGAACCTAATTCAATTAAGAGGTGAACATGCATATACAGAATATACTTACCTGGAGCTTACCTATGTTGCACCTTTCTTTGCTTTTTTTTCCCTAGAAAGTTTGGTCCTTTGCAGCCCTTGATAGCACACGATCTAACTTTTTCTTGCCTTCTAGGAGCTTGATATTTAATCTGATGTATATTTTTTATTTCAGATCCCCAATATGTGATTTTCGATCCTATAGTAGCCCTATGAGTCTTCTTTACAATGCCATAGGTCTAACCCAATTTGGATTCTTCAAGACAAAGTTATGACTAATATCTCACAGTAACCTAATTATGGACTAGTTCAGTATAACGAACTTGTACGACGTGCCACCTATCACTGTTTCCTCCTTCGGCTCTGAAGTTGAACTCCTGAGCTTGTGATATGCGTTTTGCGAGCGCATCGTATCGCAAAAAAAAAAAAAAAAAAAAAAATTGCAGGCAGTAAAGAGGTAAAACGTAAAACTTGCGAAGTGCGGGCTGCGGGTGCTTTAAAGATAAATCTTAAAATTTGTGAAGTGCGGGCTGTAGGCAGTTAAGTGATGGTAAGTGAGAAATACAAAAAGGTAAGGAAACAAGGCGAAACAAAGGTTTGTGCGGGTTTGCAATGAGGTAAGGTTGAGAGTCCCACCACATCGCATTGGCGGGGAAATAAGTTATAGTGTGGGGTGCTTAAAGGTAAATGCTAAATATTGCGAAGTGCGGGCAGCGATGTGGTAAACCATGGTAAGTGAGAAATGTGAAAAACAAAGGAACAAGCGGAAATGAAAATGGTTTTCATGGTTTGGTTAATGTGGTAAAGGTAAGGTGTGTCTCGCCGATATTGCATCAACGGAAACATAAATTTCGGCAAAAGGCTTAAGAGTTACAAATTCAAAGTCACAGGCTATGAAGTGTGGGAAAATAGGAAATTCAATGATGGGTAAGAGATTTAAACGCAGAGTGAGCTCGGGGTACTCTGTTTTGATTTTATTTTTTTGCGTGAACGCCTTTGGATTTGAAGAACCTAGACTTGTTCTTCCCTGCACAAAAGTTCAATGAGGTGTGGGTTGTTGCCACTCTTTATTCATGGCGGTGGTTGGGATTATTTCCAACCAGCGCGAAAACTTGATGTGCAATGTTGTCACCATTGCTATCTCCCATCAGATAGACCGCAGAAAGGTCCGCATAGGACTGGAGCCACGGGTCGTTTTGGAAGTCTTATCTGTCTCCCACATGTGAGCTAACCCATTCTAGTGTCGTGATTCATTCGTCGTAGGCAGCAGGGAGGCGATGCTCTAGATTCAATCAGTAAGCCACAGAGACAACGACCACACCTGCAGTTGCCGACAATTTGAGAGAGAAGTTGTGAAATTCTGGCATGGCAGGAGAGGTGAGACAGAAGCCGTCGCCGTGGAAATACAATATTAGCAGGAGGTGGCGGTTCTCTGTTTTTTGTTGGAGGTGGGAAGAGGGCAAGTAGAGCCTAACCCACAATCCCAACTTCTCGTTCAACACAACGTCTTTTCTAGCAACCCCACATTCTCCTTACAGAGAAGCCTGGACAAACATCCGTAGATCCTCCACATGAAAAATGGTGCCATCTTTGTACACCTTCAGTATACCAATCACATTCTCTACCTCGGCTGAAGCCATGGAATTCTCAATTCTAAAGACTTCTCAACTTCAGTGGAAAACAAAATTTCCCCTTTCCCTTCCTTTTATAGTATTTTTCAACCTGTCTCATTACGATTTTCAATGGCCAATTACAAAATCAGATTAAGGCTTCTGAACTTCCATGGCCAATTTTATATTATTTCTATGCATAATTTAAGTTGTCATTTCTGGATATTCCCTTATTGACATGGGAAAATGGAAAATAAATTAATAGGAAATGTTAAAAATGGCAAGTAAATTTCAGATTTTGTGGAAACAAATTATTTAGGGCAGGTCAAAATTGCTTCAACAAAAGAAAAAGTGGATTTGGGTAAATGAAAAACAATATAGGGAATTTTAAAGACTAAGATTTCTAGATTTAAATGGGAATGAAGAAGAAGTAAACATTCCGAGAGAACGAAAAAAAATAAGAGCAACAAAAATAAAGAAGAGTCTACAACTCTTACTTGGTCATTAGATATCTATGTCCAAGAACTGATGAAAGCAAGGGAAAGGCTAGAAATTTTGGAAGCCAAAGAATAGCGAAAAGACCAAAAAACTTTCAGACGTCACAAGTGTGAATCAATGTTTCATGGAAGGTAATAGAACTTTAAAAGAGTAGGTAACAATGCTACAAATGCTTCAGAGATAGGAAAACAAAAATGAGAAAACATGAAGGCAACATGGCAAACAAGGAATGAAGCAATGACATCAAACAAGAATATGATAATATCTAAAACAACTCAGGTAGATACACAACGTAAATGAGAAAACATGAAGGCAAAAGGCAAATGAGGAATGAAGCAATGACATTAAACAAGGATATGATAATCTCTAAAAAAACTCAGGTAGATACACAACGAAAATGAGAAAACATGAAGGCAACATGGAAAACAAGGAATGAAGCAATAGCATCGAAAAAGGATTTGATAATCTCTAAAACAACTCAGGTAGATACACAACGAAAATGAGAAAACATGAAGGCAACATGGAAAACGAGGAATGAAGCAATGGCCTCAAACAAGGATGTGATAATCTCTAAAACAACTCAAGTAGATACACAAGTGTTCAGCAAACAATCATTTTCTAAAAGAAGACAAAAGAGAACAAGAGGACATACATTCCAAAAGAAATCAAAACTAGAGTTGAGGAAACTAATGGCCACAGGATAGAGGAAAATGAAGATGTAAGTTCTTCTCGTTGAGCACATGAAAGAGAACATAAAGAAAGAAAAGATAGAGAAACAAAGTTCATTATCAGGGGCATAAGAGATTATGGGAAGAATGAAAGCACTTTCAATTTGACAAGGAACTTTTTGAGAGAGAAATTATAGTGGAGGGGAAAATTTTCCAAGCAATGAGGGTGGGAAATATATGTGAGGAGAGACCTCGACCCATAAAAGTCATCATGGAAAGTGTGTAAGAAAAACACCATCTCTTAAGCAAAAAGAAACTCTTGAAAGGTTCACACTTCTTCCTATATGAAGATTTAACTAACAAACAACAAGAAGAGAGAAGAGAAGAAGTGGAGAAAGTTAGAGCAGCAAGGAACAAAGCGAAAAGAGCATGGTTGTACAATATTAAAGTGGTTATTGCAGTGTTTGGACCTCATGGAAAAATGAAGCAAAAAGTTGAAAGTAAAGAAAAAACATGTAATTCTATAATAGGGAGGAAAACAACAAGATCGACATGGCCGATGAAAAGGTGTGAAGACTCAAATTTGAGTATTGTGTGCCAAACCTCATAGCAATCAAATCCTACCGAGGTCTACCTAAGTCTAATTTTTTGGAATTGTAGATGTTACCCTTGGAGGAGGGGACCTGGGATAGGGCCTATTGGAGAAGGTAGAGACATAACTTGTCTCAGAGAAATTCATGAACATGATGGTTGCAAAACTCCTATGTTTCCAAGAAGCCTGCACGTACATCCGGGGATTCTCTACACAGAAAATGGTGCCATCTCCATACACCTTGAGTATACCACTCACATTCTTTACCTCTACTGAAGCCATGGAATTCTCAATGCTAAAGACTTCTCAACTTCAATTGCAAATAAATTTTCCCCTTTTCCTCCTTTTTATAGTATATTTTGGAGTTGTCTTTAATGTGACATTTTGGAGTTTCTAATGGATCCATCTGGCCAGAATCTGACAAAAAAAATTGAGGTGTTATTTAAACTGGGTTTTTGATTGCATATATGGATCCAGCACCTTGAAAAACCCTGAGGAAACTTTGATTGTGCAAAGTTTACTCATCAAACTTGTGATTTCAATAAATTCCTGCAAGATTTTATACAAATTATATCAGAAAAATTCACCATAAAAAATTTCAAAACGTCTCAAAAACAACTCCATATTTTTTTAGCTATCTCACTGCGATTTTCAATGGCCAATTACAATTTAAAAATTGGCTTAAGATTTCTGAACTTCCATGGTCAATTTTATATTATTTCTCAACATCATGACAACGAATCCCAATATCTCATACAAACAAGCTATCCAACTACAACGAATGAGTGTTACCTACCCAAAAAAAAAAATCAACGTAAATAATCCATAACTTCTCAGAATCTAGAAACTGCCCAAAACTACTGTGGCTATATAAATTAAATAAATGATCTAAACATGAATTTGCATCTCTATTCTCTCATTGCTAGCTAAAATGATAAAAAACAAATTAACTTAATTTTATTTTAAATTATTATTATTATTTATAAAAAACAACTATATGAAAATAACAATAAAAATATATTAAAATAATAGTAATCAATTTCATATCACTATAATTTTTTAATTAAATAATTATATTTAAAATAATACCAACATTTTATCCTAAGTGACCACTTCTATTGACTTAATTAACTAATGAACCTAGAACTATAATTTTTTAATTAAATATTTATATTTAAAATTATTCAACTTTTTATCCCTAAATATTTATATTTAAAATTATTTCAACTTTTTATCCCTGACTTAACACTATTGACTTAACTTAATTAACCAATGAACATGAATGGAAATCTACCCCTTAGCCATATTAGACACTCCAACTTTAATGGATTCACAAAAACCACACTACATGTGAGTCACAATAATATTATAAGACAACCAAAATATATATCTAATATGCTATCCATCGATTCGATAACACAATATATATTGGTTCCAATGTTCTATTGTGGTGCCCATCACAATGGAATCAGTTATTTCTACTTCAAATAAAGCAAAGTGCACCCTTGATGTGACGACATAGGTCACATTCCATCCCATTTTGGTTTACTAGAGCATAAGGTGGCAACTTTTTTTGGTGGGGAATAATGGAAATTTAGGTATAATTTTTAGTAATTTTGATAGAAATATTTAAAATTAACTATCAAGTTTCAAAATACTAAAGTACTAAATTGTTTAGATGTTTAGAAAGTTTTTTTTTAAAGTACTAAATTTATTTTCACTATAAAAAACTATTGAAAACTCTTATTATTAAAAATATTTTTTTAAATGATCAAATTCCAATGAAAATTATTATTTGGACAAAATTGTTGCTATGTAAGATAATTTATTTTTGTCCATTTTTACCAGCGCAACTAATAGTAATAAAATATGATAATAGTAGCATAGTTAAATTACTTAATGTTAGTTAATATTAATTGATTAAGACTATTAGTATAGTAATAATGCCATAGTTAAATTGTTTAATGTGTAAGAGTGTAAACTTCTGTGATCCATATCATATTATTAATAAATCTTTTAAGAAATCACATAAGAAATTGCTTAATATATATTAATATTTAATCTAATTATATTTTTATATTAGCGTTTATAATATTATAATATTTAATCTTTTTATATTCTTATGATATTAATTATATAAACGTTTATAATATTATAATATTTAATCTATTTATATTTTTATATTAGTATTTATAATATTATGATATTTAATCTCTTTATATTTTTATGATATTAATTATATTCTTATGATATTAATTATATAAGAGTAATTTAAAATAATAAATAAAAATAGCCAAAGAGTTTAGTGAGAAGAAAATTTCAAAATATCAGCATGTATCATGGAGGGTAGGATTAGTTTGGAGCATAGACGGCCCTGAAGTGTTAATTACAAAGAAAAACGGTGGATAAGTGTGTTTGGATTTTAAATTTAAATTTTAAAATGATGTTTAAATGTTATATTATTATAAAAATTGATTTGATTATATATAAATTGTGATGTAGTAATTTTGAAGAATATATTTAATTTAGTAGTTAATTTTATGGTATAGTTTAATTTATAGATGAAATAATATTTTTCATTAGAATTTAGGAATCATTTTCAAGTAAGACTGTGAATTTTTAAAGTTCAAAATACATTTTTGAATGTATAAATAGATTCAACATACTGATTTTTTTAGAACACTCAAATTCTATAATTTCAACAATTTGAACTCAAATTTTTAAAAATTTATACCAAATTTTAAAAGTACATGGCATTTACTCCCTCTTGCATTAACGGATGGACATCACAGTATATATTGGTTTTCATGGTTGTCATGTTCTATTGTGGTGCCCATCATGATGGAATCTATTATTTCTCTTTCAAACAACAACAAAGTGCATCTATGATGTGACATACGTCACATTTCAACCCATTTTGGTCCCACATAGTATAATAGGCAACTTTTTTTTGCTAATGGAAATTTAGGTATGATTTTCACATTCAGATGCCTTAAAAGTTTTTTGTAGTACTGAATCCATTTTCACTATTAAAAATCTATTGAAAATTCTCACCATTAAAATATTTTTTAAAATGATTAAATTCCAATGAAAATGACCATTTGGGCAAAATTGTTGGTATGTAAGATTACTTATTCATCATTGAGGGTAAAAAATCCTAATAAAAGATGGTAATAGTGCCAAAATTAAATTGAGCTGTCTCTAATGCGACTTTTTGAAAAAAATTCCTATTTATTTTTCTAATCTAATTTGTCTAAAATCTAGTAGGATTTCATTGAAATCACAAGTTTGATGGGTAAACTCTTCACAATGGAAGTGCTCTAGAGGTTTTTCTAGGTGTTGAATCCATATATGCAGTCAAAAAATTAGTTTGAATAACACAATTCAATATTTCACCTCAAAACAACTCCCTATTAACCACTAAAGACAACTCCCTATTAATATGGTAGTAGTGTTATAGTTAAATTGTTTAATACGTATTAATGTCGATTGATTAACACTATTAATGTTTATAATATTATGATATTTAGTCTGTTTATATTTTTATATTATTAGATTAATGTTTATAATATTATGATATTTAGTTTGTTTATATTCTTATGATATTGGTTATGTAAGAGTAATTAAAAAAAAATCAAAAGAGTTTAGTGAGAAGGAAATTTAGCATTAGTTTGGCAATGAAGTCACAGGGAAAAAGAAAAATAATGGATAAGTATAAAAATTGATTTGATTATATATAAATTGTAATGTATTAAATTTTGAAAAATATATTTAATTTAATAGTTATTTTTTATGGTTTAGTTTAATTAATAGATGAAATAGTTTTTATTATTAGAATTGGGAGATATAATTTCAAGTAAGATTGTGAATTTTTGAAGTTTAAAATACATTTTTGAATGAATAAATAGATTCAACACCCACTCAAATTCTATAATTTAAAAAAATAAAAAAAAACTCGTATTATAGAATAGTTTAACTAGTGCTTAGTTTTTTATTTTTATTTTTTAATATTTTTTATTAATAAAATTTCAATTTTATAATTCTATTTATTTAATTGAATTTTTTTTTTTAAATAAAAACTAATTATTTTTCCTTATTCTTTATATTATCATCTTAAATATTTTTCTTTTTTTAAAACTCAACCCTCAACTCTTAGTGTTCATTCTAAATTTTGAATAAAACTTTCTATATACTTCTTTAAAACTCAAAATATGTCAATATGTTATTTTAACTCTATTATTGTATTTATAATCCTCATTTTCATTTCATGCACTTCTGAGATTATTAAACATCAATATCCAATTATATTAAATCATGTTCTCTTACCTACTAAAAATCTCTTTGAATTTCCTAGATCTCCCTATAATCCATAAAAACAAACAAAACAAAATTACTTGTTCCTTAACATGAACTCAGCGATGAAACTAGTGTGTGAAACCAGAGTGTCCTATGTCGTGAGAAGCAAGGAAGCAAAATAAAATATCGATTTCTCAGGACGTGCAAATATAAAAATATTTAATTGTCATGGACTTATGCGAAGAAGCCAAATGATAAAAATATTGAATTGTCATAACCTATGATTATAAAACTATTGAATCGTCATGGACTGTGAGGGAGCAGGGTCCATGACTTTGTGAGGGCATGAATCTGCATTTTTCTCAAATCGACAAAAAATTTACATCGCAGTCACACGGGATCCTTATAAATCAATTAAAGATTTACCCAAATATGCCATTTTATGGGTTTTAAGCAAATTATGAATTTCTTTCCATGTTTATCAGAAATCAACGCATTCATTTTTCAAAAGCACGATAACATGGTAAAATGATAAAAGAAAAAGAAAAGGAAAATGAAAAACCTACTAATTGAATAAATACTTATTTATTCATCAAGAACTAGCAAATATTATTATTGAAATTTGTAGTCTCGATCTATCAGGCAATCGGGGACTCTAAACGTTTAGAGGAGGAGACGAACTCAGAGATCCGTTCCATGAGGAGTTGAGAAGAGGGACAGTGCGGTTTCAGCGCGTAGAAACCGTGGTCTTCTTCCTCCGCCACCATAACCTCCACGCTCTTACCGCACTGCTTCAACGACTCACAGTAGTCAAGGCCACGGTCTCTCAGCGTATCTCTGCCACCGATGGCCACCAGCAAGGGAGGCAACGACATCTCTTCCAGCTTTGGCGCTCTGGGGCTCCAAGGATTGCTGAATGGATGATCTCTGTCACTGCCCACCGGGAGAGACAGTCGCCAAAAAGCGTCGCTCCCCTCCAGAGTGACAACCGCGTCGGGCGGGCACTCGTTCTCAGAGCGTGTGCGTTGCTCGGCACCAAAGAAGGGCTGCACCAATATCGATCCTCTCAATTTGATGGGTTTCCACGCTTCCACACCGCCACGCAGCGCGACAACTTGATGTGCAATGGTGCCACCAGCGCTATCTCCGATCAGATACACCGCGGAAAGGTCCGCGTAGGACTCGAGCCACGGGTCGTGTTCGAAGTCTCCTCCGTTTCCCGCATGTGAGGTAACCCATTCCAATGCCGTGATGCAGTCGTCGTAGGCAGCAGGAAGGCGGTGCTCCGGAGCCAATCGGTAAGCCACGGAGACAACGACCGCACCTACAGTTGCCGACAATTTGAGAGAAAAGTTGTGACATTGCGGTATGGCAGGAGAGGCGAGACAGAAGCCGCCGCCGTGGAAATACAGTATTAGCGGGAGGCGGCGGTTCTCTGTTTGTTGTTGGAGGTGGGAAGAGGGCAAGTAGAGTCGAACCCACAATCCCAGATTCTCGTTCAACACAACATCTTTGCTGGCAACCCCATCTTCTCCTTGCAGAGAAGCCTGGACGAACATCCCGGGATCCTCCACACGAAAAATGGTGCCATCTCCGTAAACCTTGAGTATACCCATCACATTCTCTACCTCGGCTGAAGCCATGGAATTCTCAATCCTAAATACTTCTCAACTTCACTGGCAAATAAACTTTCCCCTTTCCCTCCCTTTTATAGTATTCTTTTAGCCGTCTCACAGCGATTTTCAATGGCCACTTACAATTTAAAAATCGGCTACAGATTTCTGAACATCCATGGTCAATTTTATATTATTTCTCTACACCATGACAACTGTTCCCAATGGCCCATTATTACAACGGGTGCTGCTCGATTGCCCTCCCGATTTTCACAATCTGAGAAGCGGAGACTTCTTTCGGAGTGGTTATAGACAATCCATTGGTTGTCATTTCGGGATATTCCCTTACTGAATTGGGAGGAGAATCAATTTCATATATGAACAATAAAAATATATTAAAATAATAGTAATTAATTTCATATGACTATAATTTTTAATTAAATAATTCTATTTTTTATACCTAATTGAACACTTCTATTGATTTAATTAATCAATGAACTTATGATTATAATTTTTAATTAAATAATTATATTTAAAATAATTCAAGCTTTTTATTTCTAATTGAAAATCTTTATTGACTTAATTAGCCAATGAACATATGACCATAATTTTTTAATTAAATATGAAGAGGTTTACTAACACTCGGTAAATAAATAAAAATATAAATAAACTAGAGATATGGTAAATAAATAAAACTTATTTTTATACTTAATAACTGAAAATATAAATAAGCTTGAGGTATGGCAAATAAATAAAACCGTTTTTTATATTTCGTCCATAAACCTCTTTATATTTACAAAAACTCAAAAAGAGGTTTTATTTAGGTGAAGTTTATGGGCCAAATACCATGGCACAAATTATTATTAATACCATGGGACAAATATGATCAGCCAAATACCATATTTATAAAAGAGGTATGGTAAATAAATAACTAGCAATTGCACCACATGTTGCAAAAGAAACGTCTTAAGGCAATAACATAGGAAAGAGTAGCCTAGAATAAATAAGGTGTTGCAGAGGTGTTGCAGAGAAGGAGTCATCGTGAAGGAATGAAAGGAAAATTTTGCTTCCATGGAAGCATGTCGTGAAGGTTTGAAAGATATTGATCATAAGTGTTATCAACCAGAAAATTTTCTTATAGATATTGAAATAGGCAAGTGGGGGTGAAAACATATATGTAAACCAACATAATAGAGAGCATGAAGGAGATGTATAGGTACAAAACAAAGAGTTTGAAAGAAATGTGGATATAGGTGGAAATGATGAGGAAATGAGAGATGTAGAGGAACTTCTCAGTGAGAATATTGACTACACAAATGAAGTCACCATTTTAATATTTTAAAATTTTTCAATGTACATGCCAAGTTCAAATTAAAAATAATAAATTAATATTTTATTTTATTTTATGTAGGGACAACATCTTACCTACAACAAGATCGTAGGTAGAAAAACATGGACATTAATCCGAAGTTGCAAGAAATAGTCTTTGACGATAATTTTCTCGATAATATAGAATCAAATAAAATTGAAGAAATGAGGCCACTAATTCATGAATGAACATTTCAAGATAAAGTAAATTGGTTGATCAAAATTTTTTTTCAAGGTATATCTATCGTACCACAAGCTTAATTCTTAAATATATTTTTAAACCAAATATATCTAAGAGCCTTACAACTCATGAGGCCTACGTTGAAGTTAAGTTAAAGGCCTTGTCTAATCATGCCAACATGAATGCCTCATGAATAAAGAAATAGATCGTGATTTTCTACCTTCAAAATCAAAGGTTGTTTTGGTGTAGTTCCTCCATATTTAATCTTGATCACTTCCTATTGAGTCACCTATGTATTGTTTCCTTCATGATCTTTGAAACTATTCAAAGGGTCACATTGTTCTTTACCACTGATCTCATTAGTGTCTCCCATGTTCTTGTTTTTTCAGTATCGTTGATATGAAGTTTGTTTCTTCTGTTCTTTGTGCATATAGTAAAAAATATATGGAGAGGTGGCTTTCATCACTTCAAGAGTAGTAAAAATAATTCTATTGAGAAAATAACTCCAACAATGAGAGAGATTCAATTGCATTTATGAGAGAGATTCAACAGCATTTATGGAGTTGGCAAACATGTCTTGTTCTGTGGTGTTGGCTACTCAGCATAGCTTTATTGATCTTGTGTAGAAGAAATGAATTTGTATTTATCTTATATTATATTAACCATGAAATTTCCAACATTCATGGCAGGCTTTCCATCACATTTGTAGAGAAAATTATAACAGAGTATCACACTTTTCTTATCATAGCTAAATGATCCTATATGCAACAACGATGGATTTTATCGCTTAAGAGCAGTACAAACAAGTCTATTGAGAAAACAACTCCAACACATTTGTAGAGAAAATTATAACACAATATCACACTTTTCTTATTAGAGTTAAATGCTCATATATGTAAAAACAACATATTTCATCACTTAAGAAAAGTAAAAACAAGTTTATTGAGAAAACATCTCCAACACATTTGTAGAGAAAATTATAACACAATATCACAATTTTATTTTCAAAACTAAATGCTCCTATATGCAACAATGATAGCTTTCATCACTTCAAGAGAAGTAAAAACATGTCTATTGAGAAAAGAACTCTAGCATTGAGAGAGATTTGGAAGAAATTGTTGAATTGGTGAACATGTCATGCTTTATGGTGTTGGATATTGGGCATAGATTTCTTGATAAAATTACAATAGAGTATCACATTTTTCTTATCATATCAAAATGTTCCTATATGCAACAACTACCTTGTGCCTCATAGTTTAAATTTGTGCAAGGAGGAGAAGAGGAGGAGTGTCAAGGTGCAAGCTAGAATAAGAAGAGAAAGAAAAGCCATTTTCTTTCATTGTGGATTAGGTTATAAACTAGAATACACTCTCCCTTCTGAAGACTCTACAGTATATATTGGATGGAGGGAAATGTTATGATAAAACTTGTAAAAAAACCCCTTAGGGTTGTCTGAACTTACTGTATTTTTAATCACATAGTGTCAATTTTGTAAAACTATAATCTACAGTAAGGACTGAGTGGGATTTTTGTTTTGTAAGTTTTGTTTGGAATTGAAAAATAAAAAAATTGTAAAAACTAAAACTATGTAGTGCAAAACTTTATTTAAAATTTCATAATAAAAAGTTGAGTAAGTTTGACATCATATAATATGAAAATTGTTTATGATTATAAAGTAAAACACATGTAAGATATTTTAGCTACAATTAGGTAATTAAAGATATGTATATAGATTTTTTTTGAAGGAAGAAATTTGATATTCATTAACAAAAAAAAATGCTAAAGAGTTTGTATGTAATTACAAACTGTTATGTATTTACGAACTACTACAATTATGTAATTAAAGGTAAATTTAGTGTTATTTAAGAAATGAGAATTATGAACATTCATCATTATTGCTCAAGATAAATCATGTAGTGTGAAATAATTTTAAAATTTTAAAAATTTCACATATTTTAAAAATTTTCATTATTAATTTATTTTTTTATATATTAAGAAATACTACTCATGAATAGTAAAACACTTGTAACATAAATAATATATTAAAAAAAACATTTATTTTTTGAATAATAAAATAGTTGTAACAAAAATAATATAGAACAAGAAAAGCTATGTATATTTGGATGTATGAAAATTTAGATACATTTTATTAACTAAAATTTTAAAAGAATAATGGTTATAAACCTTTAAAAAATATTTTATTAAATAATTAGTTTATATCTATATTATTTATGAAAGGGATCAATTCTCTTTTCACTCTAAAATAGGTTTGCATATCAAGTTAAGATTGATCCCATAGTTATTATTATTTTATTTTATTATTTTAAATTATCATAATAGATAACAAAAATTTAAATTAAAAATCACCAAAACCTAAATTTAATCCAACTTATTAAAAATGAAAAAACTAACATTATAAAAAACATATATAAAAATATTTAGTTGTGGATCTAATGGCCTAAAACATTTCAATAGTCTAACATTTTATCCAATGGCTCAAATGTGGACACAGGGGGAAATAAATATAAAATAGGTATAAAAAGGTAAGGTAATTAAATAAAAATATATCAAATAGGATTAGAAATCAACATCTAATTATATATGAAGTCTATGGGCCAAATACCATGGATAAAATTATTATTAATACCATGCAAAAAAAAAACAATAGTAACGTTAACCTTACTATTAAAATATTAATATTATTATTATTAAATATAATATTCGTATTAATATATTATAATATTAATATTATTAAATTTAATAACTTTATATTAATACAATATAAAATTTGTTATATTATAATATATTAATATATCATGGCATATGATACAGGTGGAGAAATAGGGGGAGTGACAAGGGAGAGATGGAGATAAACTGAAGGAGAGGGGAGAGGAGGAATGAAGAGAGATTGAGGGAGAAGATTGAGAGAGTTATAGAAGGGTAAGAGAGGGAAATCGATACATAAATATGGAGGTGGGAGGGAGAGAAGGAGAAGGAGAGACGGAGGGATAGAGATATGGAGTTGGATGCGAAGAGAGGGTAGGAAGAAGAAATACATATAGAGTGAGAAGTGGAGAGAGAGGGAGTGAAAAGGGAGAGATGGAGAGAGAGTGTGTATGTTTAGGGGTGTGATAACGAGACATAGAAGGAGTGATGGAGACAAGGGGGGAGATAAGGAGAGAGAATGAGAAAGGGAGGGATATAGTAACATAGTTGAAGAGCGAGATAGAGTGATGGGTGAAGAGAGAGGATTGGTGGGAATATATATATATATATATATATATATATATATAGAGAGAGAGAGAGAGAGAGAGAGAGAGAGAGAGAGAAAACATAAGGAGGCTTGAGAGAAAGGGAGAGAGATGAAGGACGAGAGAGACGAAGAGAGTGATGGGGGAAGAGAGACGATTGTAGGGGAGAGAGAGAGAGAGAGAGAGAGAGAGAGAAATGGAGGTAGGAGAGAAAGGGAGAGAGAGGAAGGAAAAAAGAGTGGACTTGAAAGAGAGGAGGAGAGAGGGAGGGATAGAGAGATGGAGTTAGAGGTGGAAAGAGGGATGGATAGAGAGATGGATCTGGATGGGGAGAGAGGGAGGGAAGAAGAAATATATAGAGAGTGAGTAGTGGAGAGAGAGGGGGAGTGACAAGGGAGAGATGGAGAGAGAGTGTGTATGTTTGGGGGTGAGATAAAGAGACAAACAAGGAGATATAGAGAGAAGGGGGGAGAGAAGGAGAGATAGGGGCATATAGTAAAAAAGTTGGAAGATGAAGAGAGAGAGAGAGAGAGAGAGAGAGAGATGGGATAGAGAGGAAGAGAGAGAGTTAAGAGAGGTATGGAAAGAGAGATGGAGATGGAGGGGGGGAGAGAGGGAGGTAATAATAAAGACATAGAGAGTGAAAGGTGGAGAGAGAGAGGGAGTGATAAGGAAGCTGGAGAGAAAGGGATAAAGGATAGCAGGAGGTAAGAGAGATAGAAGTGGGGGAGAGGGGGGGAGGGGAAGAGAGAGAGAGAGAGAGAGGAGGAGGAGGAGGAGGGGGGGGGTGATAGATAAATGGATTGGAGAAAGAGATTGTATGTTTTGGGGTTGATATAGAGAGACAGAGGGAGATATAGATATATATGGAAGGTGATGAGAAAGAAGAGACAGATGGAGACAAGGAGGGAGGGACAAAGAAATTGATATATATGAAGTGAGAGAGGGTGTGTGTTTGGTTGGGTGAGATAAAGAGATAATGAAGGAGATATAGATATAGATGGAGAGGGGAGAGAGGGAAGAATGTTTCTTGTAGTAGATGCATTAATTTTAGTGTAGATGGTGATTTCTAATCCTATTTGATTTCTTGCACTAGATGCATTGATTTTAGTGTAGATTTTGATTTATAATTATATTTGATTACTTGCACTAGATGCATTGATTTCAATCACCTATTTGATTGTTTGCGCTAGATGCATTGATTTCAATGTAGATGGTGATTTCTAATTCTATTTGATTACTTGCACTATGCATTAATTTCAATGTGGATGTTGATTTCTGATTGTATTTGATTGCTTCCACTAGATGAATTGATTTCAATGTAGATGATTTCTAATCCTATTTTATTTATTGCACTAAATGCATCGATTTCAGTGTAGATGGTGATTTCTAATCCTATTTTATTGCTTGCACTAAATCCATTGATTTCAGTGTAGATGGTGATTTCTAATCTTATTTGATTGCTTCCACTACATGCATTAATTTCAATGTAGATGTTGATTTCTAATTATATTTGATTTCTTGCACTAGATTCATTGATTTAAATGCAGATGATTTATAATCCTATTTTATTTCTTGCACTAAATGCATTTATTTCAGTGTAGATGGTGATTTCTAATCCTATTTGATTGCTAGCACTAGATGCATCGATTTTAGTGTAGATGTTGGTTTCTAATCCTATTTTCCTACTTGCACTAGATGCACTTATTTGAGTGTAGATGTTGATTTCTAATACTATTTGATTACTTGCATTAGATGCATTGATTTCATTGTAGATGTTTTTTTATAATCTTATTTTATTTCTTACATTAGATGCATTGATTTCAGTGTATATGTTGATTCCTGATTTGTTGTAATTTGATGTATGATGCTACATTAATTTTGAAGTCATTGGATTAATAGAGTGCAATGATTTCAATGTAAGAAAAAAAATTTATCTACAATGTGCATTGATTTTTGTGTTATAGTTATTAAACCTATTAATATTGGAGAGCAAGAGAGACAATGTATGATGTTTACTACAACAACTCAAGCTAAATATTTAAATGGTTTACGATTCCAACTATACTTTTCATATAATCAATATCAAAAGGTGACGAAACTAACAAGGGTGAAAATAGTAATAATAGAAGAAAATAGTTTGAGATTGATCAAAATGAAGACTATTTGTAATTGACTACATTCTTATTATTCACAGTTTCTATCATTCAATATTATAACATTGTCACTTTGCATTCAAATTTTTTATTTCATCATTTTTTATCATTAAATTTATTTTACAATATTAATCATAACAAACTGAGGTAACTAAGAAAATTTAAAATTAAAATGACTGAATAATTCTTAGACATATTTAGCATATTTAAAATGGTTATATTAATATTAGATGTATTTACATATTATTGATAAAATTAATCATATATTCCTCATATTATCGATAGATTTTCCTTGGCCGCACATGACTGAAACCAACCTAGATCCATATTAACTTCGGATCTATTAAGCACTGAGAGGGATCAAATCTCTCGAGGTGCAAACCTTTCCTCAATTTTTGCACTAAAATATTTTTTTTTCACTTCGAGAGATTTAATCCCTCTCGGCACTTGATAGATCCAGAGTTAAGATGGATCTAGGTTGGTTACTTAACGTCAACTAAGCGATGAAACTAGTGTGTGAAACCAGAGTGTCCTATGTCGTCAGAAGCTGGGAAGCCAAATAAAATATCGATTTCTCATGACCTGCAAATATACAAATATTTAACTGTCATGAACTTATGCAAAGAAGCCAAATGATAAAAATATTGAATTGTCATGGACTGTGAAGGAGCTGGGTCCATAAATTTGTGAGGGCATGAATCTGCATTTTCAGCAATCGACAAAAAATTTACATCACCGTCACACGGGATCCTTATAAATCAATTAAAGTCATACCCAAATGTGCTATTTTATGGGTTTTAGAAAATTATGAATTTCTTTCCATGTTTATCAGAAATCAATGCATTCATTTGTCAAAAGCACAATAACCTAATAAAAGAAAAATATAGGGAAAAAGAAAAACCTACTAATTAAATAAATACTTATTTATCAAGAAATAACAAATATTATTATTGAAATTTATAGTCTCGATCTATTAGGCCATCGTGCATTCTAAACGAGAGGATGACACAAACTGGGAGATCCATTCCATGAGGCATTGAGAAGAGGGAAATTGGGGTTTCAACACGTAGAAACCGTGCTCTTCTTCCTCTGCCACCATAACCTCCATGCTCTTACCTCACTGCTGCAATGACTCACAATAATCATGGCCACGGTCTCTCAGCATATATCTGCCACCGATGGCCACCAGAAAGGGAGGCAACGACATCTCTTCCAGATTTGGCACTCCGAGGCTCCAAGGATTTTTGAATGGATGATCTCTGTCACTACCCAACAGGAGAGATAGTCGACAAAAAGCGTCGCTCACCTCCAGATTGGCAACCGCATTGGGCAGGCACACTTTCTCAGAGCATGTGCATTACTCGGAGCCAAATAAGGGTTGCACCAATATCGAACCTCTCAATTTTATGGGGCTCCATGCTTCCACACCACCATGTAGCGCGATAACTTGATGTGCAATGTTGCCACCAGCGCTATCTCCCATCAGATAAACCATGAAAATTTCTACGTAGGACTGTAGCCACAGGTCATGTTCAAAGTCTTCTCTCTCTCTCGCATGTGAGATAACCCATTCTAGTGCCGTGATGTATTCGTCTTAGGTAGAAAGGAGGTGGTGCTTTGGAGCTAATCGGTAAGCCATGGAGACAACGACCACACCTATAGTTGCCGATAATTTGAGAGAGAAGTTGTGAAATTTTGGCATGGCAGAAGACCCGAGATAGAAGTTTCCACGTGGAAATACACTATTATCAGGATGCAGTAGTTCTATTAGAAAATTATATCTTATAGAGAAATGCAACACATAAAATATGTGGAAAACACAAGCACACAAAACACATAAAATGAGAGAGACACAGATATACGTGGTTCACCCAGTTTGGGCTACGTCCACCCCGAACAACCAATCCTTCATTTTTATTATCCATCAAAATGAAGAGACACAACCTACAACAGATCTACTGTAATATACTATGTTCTCTCTCACAGTATCTCTATCAGTTTCTCGCTTTGAGAATACACATACAATACACAGCCACAATACAATATCCTCATATAAAATGAGGGATTGCCTTCGGGAAAAAAAAAACCTAAATCAAACATAACTTCTACCGTCAGATCATCCGCCTAATGAATGGCCCAGATTGACTAGAAATTACTAAACTTTTACAAGGAAATTTTACATCTGTTTTTAGCTTCGGGGGCACTTCCCTTGAAACCCCCCGCCAAGGGGGGGCTCCATAAACTCACAACTTCCCCCCCTAGACCCCCTAGCCAGCGTACAATTACGGGCAGAGTTTCTGCCCCGTTAAGAACAAGGGTCAAATGATGTGATACAAAATAAAGAAGATAATCAGGCTCCACACCCAACAGGTTCTATGTTTTTTTTTGGAGGTGGGAAGAGGGAAAGTAGAGTCGAACCCACAATCCCAACTTCTCGTTCAGCACAACATCTTTATTGGCAACCCCACCTTCTCCTTGCAAAGAATCTTGGACGAACATCTAGGGATCCTCCACATGAGTGTCCACACTTCTTCGTCATTCTTCCATTCTTCTCTTTCTTCAGTTATCCAATCTGCTTGGATAATAGAAATGGCACAAATCATTTCTTCCACCTCCTCATCTTTTCTTGAGAGTGCATCTGCAACAACATTTAGGTTCCCTTTTTTGTAGATGATTTCAAAGTCGTAAACCAACATATTTGTGACCCATTTTTTCTTCTTCTGAAGACATTATTTGTTCAAAAATTATTTTCTCCTTGATCCCATAGTTATTATTATTTTATTTTATTATTTTAAATTATCATAATAGATAACAAAAATTTAAATTAAAAATCACCAATACCTAAATTTAATCCAACTTATTAAAAATGAAAAAACTAACATTATAAAAAACATATATAAAAATATTTAGTTGTGGATCTAATGGCCTAAGACATTTCAATAGTCTAACATTTTATCCAATGGCTCAGATGTGGACACAGGGGGAAATAACTATAAAATAGGTATAAAAAGGTAAGGTAATTAAATAAAAATATATCAAATAGGATTAGAAATCAACATCTAATTATATATGAAGTCTATGGGCGAAATACCATGGATCAAATTATTATTAATACCATGCAAAAAAAAAACAATATTAACCCTAACCTTACTATTAAAATATTAATATTATTAATATTATTATTATTAAATCTAATATTCGTATTAATATATTATAATATTAATATTATTAAATTTAATAACTTTATATTAATACAATATAAAATTTGTTATATTATAATATATTAATATATCATGGCATATGATACAGGTGGAGAAATAGGGGGAGTGACAAGGGAGAGATGGAGATAAACTGAAGGAGAGGGGAGAGGAGGAATGAAGAGAGATTGAGGGAGAAGATTGAGAGAGTTATAGAAGGGTAAGAGAGGGAAAGGGATACATAAATATGGAGGTGGGAGGGAGAGAAGGAGAAGGAGAGACGGAGGGATAGAGATATGGAGTTGGATGCGAAGAGAGGGTAGGAAGAAGAAATACATATAGAGTGAGAAGTGGAGAGAGAGGGAGTGACAAGGGAGAGATAGAGAGAGTGTGTGTATGTTCAAGGGTGCGATAACGAGACATAGAAGGAGTGATGGAGACAAGGGGGAAGATAAAGAGAGAGAATGAGAAAGAGAGGGATATAGTAACATAGTTGAAGAGAGAGATAGAGTGATGGGTGAAGAGAGAGGATTGGTGGGAATATATATATATATATATATATATATATATATATATAGAGAGAGAGAGAGAGAGAGAGAGAGAGAGAGAGAGAGAGAGAGTTGGGCAGGGAAAATATAAGGAGGCTTGAGAGAAAGGGAGAGAGAGGAAGGACGAGAGAGACGAAGCAAGTGATGGGGGAAGAGAGAGGATTGTAGGGGAGAGAGAGAGAGAGAGAGAGAAATGGAGGTAGAAGAGAGAGTGTGTATGTTTGGGGGTGATATAAAGAGACAAACAAGGAGATATAGAGAGAAGGGGGGAGAGAAGGAGAGATAGAGGCATATAGTAAAAAAGTTGGAAGGTGAAGGGAGAGAGAGAGAGAGAGAGAGAGAGAGAGAGAGAGATGGGAGAGAAAGGAAGAGAGATAGTTAAGAGAGGTATGGAAAGAGAGATGGAGATGGAGGGGGGGAGAGAGGGAGGTAATAATAAAGACATAGAGAGTGAAAGGTGGAGATAGAGAGGGAGTGATAAGGAAGCTGGAGAGAAAGGGATAAAGGATAGCAGGAGGTAAGAGAGATAGAAGTGGGGGAGAGGGGGGAAGGGGAAGAGAGAGAGAGAGAGAGGAGGAGGAGGAGGAGGAGTAGGGGGTGATAGATAAATGGATTGGAGAAAGAGACTGTATGTTTTGGGGTTGATATAGAGAGACAGAGGGAGATATAGATATATATGGAAGGTGATGAGAAAGAAGAGATAGATGGAGACAAGGAGGTAGGGACAAAGAAATTGATATATATGAAGTGAGAGGGGGTGTGTGTTTGGCGGGGTGAGATAAAGAGATAATGAAGGAGATATAGATATAGATGGAGAGGGGAGAGAGGGAAGAATATTTCTTGCAGTAGATGCAATAATTTTAGTGTAGATGGTGATTTCTAATCCTATTTGATTTCTTGCACTAGATGCATTGATTTTAGTGTAGATTTTGATTTATAATTATATTTGATTACTTGCACTAGATGCATTGATTTCAATCACCTATTTGATTGTTTTCACTAGATGCATTGATTTCAATGTAGATGGTGATTTCTAATTCTATTTGATTACTTGCACTATGCATTAATTTCAATGTGGATGTTGATTTCTGATTGTATTTGATTGCTTCCACTAGATGAATTGATTTCAATGTAGATGATTTCTAATCCTATTTGATTTATTGCACTAAATGCATCAATTTCAGTGTAGATGGTGATTTCTAATCCTATTTATTGCTTGCACTAAATCCATTGATTTCAGTGTAGATGGTGATTTCTAATCTTATTTGATTGCTTCCACTACATGCATTAATTTCAATGTAGATGTTGATTTCTAATTATATTTGATTTCTTGCACTAGATTCATTGATTTAAATGTAGATGATTTATAATCCTATTTTATTTCTTGCACTAAATGCATTTATTTCAGTGTAGATGGTGATTTCTAATCCTATTTGATTGCTAGCACTAGATGCATTGATTTCAGTGTAGATGTTGGTTTTTAATCGTATTTTCCTACTTTCACTAGATGCACTTATTTGAGTGTAGATGTTGATTTCTAATACTATTTGATTACTTGCATTAGATGCATTGATTTCATTGTAGATGTTTTTTTATAATCTTATTTTATTTCTTACATTAGATGCATTGATTTCAGTGTATATGTTGATTCCTGATTTGTTGTAATTTGACGTATGATGCTACATTAATTTTAAAGTCCTTGGATTAATAGTGTGCAATGATTTCAATGTAAGAAAAAAAATTTATCTACAATGTGCATTGATTTTTGTGTTATAGTTATTAAACCTATTAATATTGGAGAGCAAGAGAGACAATGTATGATGTTTACTACAACAACTCAAGCTAAATATTTAAATGGTTTACGATTCCAACTATACTTTTCATATAATCAATATCAAAAGGTGACGAAACTAACAAGGGTGAAAATAATAATAATAGAAAAAAATAGTTTGAGACTGATCAAAATGAAGACTATTTGTAATTGACTACATTCTTATTATTCACAGTTTCTATCATTCAATATTATAACATTGTCACTTTGCATTCAAATTTTTTATTTCATCATTTTTTATCATTAAAGTTATTTTACAACATTAATCATAACAAACTGAGGTAACTAAGAAAATTTAAAGCCCTGTCGGGGTTTGGTCTAGTGGCAAGCGAATGTGCTGCTAAGACGTTCGTGCTGTGGTGCAGGTCACGAGTTCAAGTCCCGTCTTAACCGAGGGGCTGTTGTTGCGGGCTCAGCAGTTTCCTCCTAGGAGTATAGGGGTAGCCAGCAGGATTCGACCCCGTGTCACGCGAGTACGATACCGTTGCAGTTGCCAATTCTCCTAGTCACACAAAAAAAAAAAAATACTAAGAAAATTTAAAATTAAAATGACTCAATAATTCTTAGACATATTTAGCATATTTAAAATGGTTATATTAATATTAGATGTATTTACATATTATTGATAAAATTAATCATATGTTCCTCATATTATCGATAGATTTTCCTTGGCCACACATGACTGAAACCAACCTAGATCCATCTTAACTCTGGATCTATTAAGCACTGAGAGGGATCAAATCTCTCGAGGTGCAAACCTTTCCTCAATTTTTGCACTAAAATATTTTTTTTGCACCTCGAGAGATTTAATCCCTCTCGGCGCTTGATAGATCTAGAGTTAATATGGATCTAGGTTGGTTACTTAACGTCAACTAAGCGATGAAACTAGTGTGTGAAACCAGAGTGTCCTATGTCGTCAGAAGCTGGGAAGCCAAATAAAATATCGATTTCTCATGACCTGCAAATATACAAATATTTAACTATCATGAACTTATGCGAAGAAGCCAAATGATTAAAATATTGAATTGTCATAACCTACAAATATAAAAATATTGAATTGTCATGGACTGTGAGGGAGCTGGGTCCATGACTTTGTGAGGGCATGAATTTGCATTTTCTCCAATCGAAAAAAAATTTACATCACTGTCACACGGGATCCTTATAAATCAATTAAAGTCATACCCAAATGTGCTATTTTATGGGTTTTAGCAAATTATGAATTTCTTTCCATGTTTATCAGAAATCAGTGCATTCATTTTTCAAAAGCACAATAACCTAATAAAAGAAAAATATAGGGAAAAAGAAAAACCTACTAATTAAATAAATACTTATTTATCAAGAAATAGCAAATATTATTATTGAAATTTATAGTCTCGATCTATTAGGTCATCGTGCACTCTAAACGAGAGGACGAGACAAACTGGGAGATCCATTCCATGAGGCATTGAGAAGAGGGAAAGTGGGGTTTCAACACGCAGAAACCGTGCTCTTCTTCCTCTGCCACCATAACCTCCACGCTCTTACCTCACTGCTGCAATGACTCACAATAATCATGGCCATAGTCTCTCAGCATATCTCTGCCACCGATGGCCACCAGCAAGGGAGGCAACGACATCTCTTCCAGATTTGGCACTCTGAGGCTCCAAGGATTTTTGAATGGATGATCTCTGTCACTACCCAATAGGAGAGATAGTCAACAAAAAGTGTCGCTCACCTCCAAATTGGCAACCGCATTGGGCGGGCACACTTTCTTAGAGCATGTGCATTACTCGGAGCCAAATAAGGGTTGCACCAATATCGAACCTCTCAATTTGATGGGGCTCCACGCTTCCACACCACCATGTAGCGTGATAAATTGATGAGCAATTTTGCCACCAACGCTATCTCCCATCAGATAAACCATGAAAATTTCTATGTAGGACTGGAGCCATAGGTCATGTTCAAAGTCTTCTCTCTCTCTCGCATGTGAGATAACCCATTCTAGTGCCGTGATGTAGTCGTCGTAGGTAGCAAGGAGGCGGTGCTTTGGAGCTAATCGGTAAGCCATGGATACAACGACCACACCTATAGTTGCCAATAATTTGAGAGAGAAGTTGTGAAATTTTGGCATGGCAGAAGACCCGAGACATAATTTTCCACGTGGAAATACACTATTAGCAGGATGCAGTAGTTCTGTTAGAAAATTATATCTTATAGAGCAATGCAACACATAAAATATGTGGAAAACACAAGCACACAAAACACATAAAACGAGAGAGACACAGATATACGTGGTTCACCCAGTTTGGGATACGTCCACCCCGAAAAACCAATCCTTCCTTTTTATTATCCATCAAAATGAAGAGACACAACCTACAACAGATCCACTGTAATATACTATGTTCTCTCTCGCAGTATCTCTATCAGTTTCTCGCTTTGAGAATACACATACAATACACAGCCGCAATACAATATCCTCATACAAAATGAGGGATTTTATTCGGGGAAAAAAACCCTAAATCAAACATAACTTCTATCGTCAGATCATCCGCCTAATGAATGGCCTAGATTGACTAGAAATTACTGTACTTTTACAAGGAAATTTTACATCTGTTTTTAGCTTCGGGGGCACTTCCCTTGAAACCCCCTGCCAGGGGCGGGCTCCATAAACTCGCAACTCCCCCCCTGGGACCCCCTAGCCAGCGTACAATTACGTGCAGAGTTTCCGCCCCGTTAAGAACAAGGGTCAAATGATGTGATACAAAATAAAGAAGATAATCAGGCTCCACACCCAACAGGTTCTCTGTTTGTTTTTGGAGGTGGGAAGAGGGAAAGTAGAGTCGAACCCACAATCCCAACTTCTCGTTCAACACAACATCTTTATTGGCAACCCCACCTTCTCCTTGCAAAGAATCTTGGACGAACATCTAGGGATCCTCCACATGAGTGTCCACACTTCTTCGTCATTCTTCCATTCTTCTCTTTCTTCAGTTATCCAATCTGCTTGGATAATAGAAATGGCACAAAGCATTTCTTCCACCTCCTCATATTTTCTTGAGAGTGCATCTGCAACAACATTTAGGTTCCCTTTTTTGTAGATGATTTCAAAGTCGTAAACCAACATATTTGTGACCCATTTTTTCTTCTCTTCTGAAGACATTATTTGTTCAAAAAGTATTTAAGAATATCATAATTAGTTTTTACCTTGAAGTGTCTTCTCATTAGGTAATATCATCATTTATTTAGTGCAGGTAGTATTGCCAACATTTCCTTCTCATAAATAGCTTTCTGTAAATACTTTCATTTGATTAGATGACTTTCAAAATCAATGGGTTTTCCTTCTTGCATTAAAACAACACCAATTCCATTTCCTGAGGCATCACATTCCACAATAAAGGTTTTTATGAAGTTTGGCGCAGCTAAGACTGGTGCTTGGCACATTTCCTCTTTAATATGTTCAAAGGCCTGTTGAAGCCTCGAAAATCACTGCTTCAAACATTGGGGGATAACCACCCGGTCAGGACCTTAGGACAACTCCTTTTCCGTTTGGTGTGGTGGCTCTGACTGGATTAAGAGGACCAGTTTCCTAATAACTTAAATGGGTTGGTGATGGAATGATTGGGTGAATGGAAAATGGGACTAAATGACTGAAATAAACTATCTAATCTAATCTATAACTTGTAAATAATTCTAAAACTAACCCGGGTATCAAATATGAATACAAATTTAAAATTGTTTCAACTAAATCAAAAACCATGAAAATGTATTGTAGTTTAATTGAAATATGCAGTAATAAATAAAGATAACTATGTTTAAAAAATTAAACAGAGTTATAATAGCACATTGTACTCATCATTTTATATATCATTTTCATATACTGTAAAAGATGAATATTTCTACACACTCAGAAATTATATGTATAAAGAAATATTGTAAAACAAGTACATATAAATGATAGAAATTTTTAAAGAGAATATCTCATAACATAAGAAAATTAACAGTGAATAGATAGAAATACCATATTCATCTTGAAACTTTTCTAATGCAATTCAATATCCAAATCTAGCAACTTCAATGTAAAACAGACTCCAAGATACATAAATGCAATCCTTAAAGGCAATTTTCCATAGAACCACCAGATGTGATCCTTTATAAAAATATAAGAGTCAATGGAGTATAGAAATGTAATCTCCAAGTCAAAATATTACAAATTCAGGACCCCTTTCTAAATTCATTAAAGGGGTTTAAATAGGTACTTAATAAAACAAAATAACTAAAACTATTCCTACAGTCTATCTAATCATAAATCTAGAAACAGAATTGTGATCTTGAAGTGAAACTGATTCATTGATTGTCTCTTGTGTTTAATGTGCCCAGATGGCAGATTTTGAGCATATCTTTCACTTCTGTTGGATGACTTAGCCTTGAATGTAGCTGCCCATTATACATAGCATCAGAGAATTCAGGAACGATACAATGAATAGCATTCGAAAGGAATTTGATGGCCATCTGTTGGCTGTGTGGCTTGATCAGATTAGTCCACATAATATCCCATGAAATTACTTGAAGTTTTCTAATCTGTTGATTCTTATTGATTATCTCTTCCTTCCACTTGGAATCAGCTTATTTTACTTTTGGTAATTTGCCTGGGGTACAATCTGAGATCAAATTAGTGGCGTACAAGCTGTCATTAACCAATTGTATTGTATTATTCATCAAACTTTTAGCTCTTGATATGGCTCTTTCTGATTTCATCAGCTGCTGTTCCCATTCCACAAATAAAATTTCCTTGTGTCTCTCCTCAATTCTGGGAAGACTAGCTTTTCTTCCTTGCTCTGTATCCTGCCATGAAAGAAATTCAGAAATTAGCAATTATCTTTCTTCATGTTCATGTGATTGATATTTCCTCATGTTCATGTGATTAGCAATTATGTTTTTAATTCCACAAATATTTTTAGAAGTGATTCAGTATTTAAATTTACTAAATTGTTAGATCAGGTGAATCCAAGATATACATGCATATTGTATAATTTCTACACATGAGATGAGATTAAACTGACTCGGCTGACAGATGGGACAAGATTAATGGTTGGATTTATTACTGCGGGTTGACACCTAGGCACTACACGTATACCATGACTTGAATTTGAACATAAATGACCACATACGACTCTTATCACATGATATAAATCATTTAAAAAATATTTGAAACGTATTTACACCATAACACGTGGCTTGACAAAAAAGTGGATGTGATTTTTTGTTTATTTTTTAAAATCAGGGGTGTTACACTAAAAAAATATTACCTTGACATTCTGCTGACTGTATGAGCTCATTAACACTCATACATGCCTCCTCTGCAAGTCTTACAACCTTTACTCCTCATGTCAAGCCTTAAAACAGGAGGAAAAACCCTAAAAATCTCTGAAACTTTGGGTACACAGGTAACATGAGGCATGCCTGCGTTCCTAGCTTGGGTACGCAGGTAATACACTGCTTACCTACATTTCAGAACGCAGTTTTCCTTTGCAATTCCTGCGTACCCTCCTCAAAGTCAAAAAAGCGAGAAATTAAAGTCAAAAAACTGATTTGAGGTCAATTCTAGAAGGTTCTAAATGAGAATTTTTGGGGATGAGTACGCTTTGATAAGGTGCATGTATCCCTCACCTTAAGGAACTAATCCCTTGATGTGAGGAGCCTATCCCTTTGAAGGAGGATTCTATCCCTACAAAGGTGGAATCCTAACCTCCTCATATGCTCTATAAAAGGAGGCATTGGATAGCCTCAAAGGGTTAAGATTTTGGAGATTGAGAATTAGAGTTGAAGCTTTATGTGTGATTGAGTTGAAGTGCTGTTGAGATTTAGACTTCTTTCTACTGAGCTTTTGAGAGGAAAGATCACATACCTCTTTGTGCTTCTGGAGGAAGAGTGCAAGACTTATCAAAGTAGAGGAGACTCCATCGAGACCACAGGAGAGGAAGGCCTTCCAAACATCAAGGCTAAGGTTGTAAGGTTCTTCTGTTATTTTAAGATTAATACAATCAAGTTTTGTTTTTCTCAATAAATTGTCGTTCGATTGTTTATTTCAATAAGCTGTCGTTTGATCATTTATTTCATAGATTCCTTGATCACTATGATAGGTATGTTTTATAGTTATTTGTTATACAGGTGCTATTTAATATTCGCTTGTTTGTGATTGCAGGTCGACGAAAGACCACACTTTCTTGCAACGAAAGAACTCTTATTGCAACGGAAGGATTATTGTTGCGACAAAAGAACTCTTGTTGCGACGAAAGGACTACTGATGCGACGGAAGAACTACGGTTACAAATAAGCATTTGGATATAAGGTAGGATCGACACCTTTATAGCATTTATTTTTAAAATGAATATATTTGGAGAAATACAAACTTAGTTGTTTGTTTGTTGCTAGATTGTCTTCTGACACTAGGGAGATCGATCTTGTCCGCAAGAACGATTTATCTGGCCAACAAGGAGAAGTTACCAGAATTTCCCGTAGCATCAGAATAAAATAAAGAAAGACAGAAACAAGGCTATAACAGACTGTCCAAAAAGGCTAAAACATGAGCTACTGGAAATTTCGGTTGCGACCAATTTTTTTTTGAAATTTTCAAAGTTTAATCATATAAGAAAAAAATTTAAAATAGACTCATGACTTAGCAAATAATTGTGCTAACAACGACATTGTATTCTTGACCATGAGTGTGAAGTAATATTGTGGGAGTTCCATGCTGGAGTTGTTGGGGGACATGTTGGAGGTAAAGCTACTCCTATGAAGGTTCTACAAGTTGTTCTTTGGTGGCCAACTCTTTTCAAAGATGTGAAGGCTTATGCTAAGGCTTGTGATGTTTTTCAATGAGTTGGTCGGTCATCATGGTGGGATGAGATGCCCCTAAATCTAATATGGGCACTTGTCGCATTTGAGAAATGGGTTGTTTATTTCCTTGGACCTATTAACCCTCCCACTCATCATTCACATACCCAATATATCATTATTGCAACAAACTACCTTATCCATTAGGTTGAAGTTGCTCCATTCAAAGACTGTTCTATGGATACGACTGCAAGATTTATCTTTGAGAACATTATTACCAGGTTTGGTTTCCCTCGTAGCCTGACAAGTGATGAGTGTTCTCATTTTATTAATGAAACAGTTCATACTTTTTTGCAAAATTTCATGATATAGCATCATAAGAGCACTTCTCGTCACCTGCAAGCTAATGGGACTATTGAAGAATTCAATAAAATTTTGGAGATGGGACTTACAAATATTTGTTCGTGGAATTGGGATGATTGGGATGAATAGGTTCCTACTACTTTATGGGCCTATAGAACTATTACTATGATATTGAATATTCATACCCCATTCGAACTAGTTTATGGGAGGTAAGATGTTGTTCCTGCGAAGTTTTTTGTCCCTAATATTTTCATCACACATGTCACTCGAATTTTCGAGGATGAATCTCTCCCAGATAGAGTTAATGAATTATTTCAACTAGATGAATCTCAATTTCTTGTGTACTTTCACCATATAGTTAAAAAGGAACTCCAAAAGGCTTGGCATGATCACCACATTAAGAATAAGTCCTTCTCATTTGAAGAACAAGTATTACTTTGTGAAAAAAAATGTCACAAAAATCCTAGTAAGCTTCAAATGCATTGGCTTGGTCCTTTTTATGTTACGGATATTAAATATTTTGGTGTTGTTTGGCATGGTCAATTAGATGGTAATATTTTCTCTGGATGGGTGAATGGCGCTTGCCTGAAGCCCTATTTTTCAGGTTCAAATTCTGATTAAATTTATCTCTCTTTGAGAGAGTAGTAGGTAGGATTTAGGTTAGTCGTGTCAATAATAGTCTATGGTCTGCTTCGTAGGTTGTAGATTTTGAGTTATCCGTAAGTGTATTTCAGTTTTAGTTGCAACCTGACACAACCCATTGTGGTCGGGGAGATTGTGTTGTATATTTTCATGTTAGAGTCATTATTAATTGTCATGTCAGTTAGTTTTCCAAAATAATTCCAAAATTAGTTACCAGATACGTATTTCAAGTCCTGAGAAGGTTTTATCATGCCGTTATATTTTTCATTACGTCACCCCACATGTCGGTACATGTCTGGATCACTTGTCATTAATTCAAATTTCAATCGCATTTGCCACGCTTGATGGCTAAGTCCCTTCCGTTGTCCTATATCTTCCCACTCGATTTTCCTCATTCTCATCTTCATCCCTTGTGCATTCTCAATTTCCACTCTGGCTCCACGATCGCCCACCCTTGCATCATCCTTTCCTTCTAGTCCTCCTGTCCAGTTTTTGTACACCTATCACTCTACCAATATGGTTTTTCCAGGTAAAATTGCTATCAATCTATACCCCATTGATTCCCATATACAATTCCAAGATGATCTTTTGGGAAAAGATGTTAAATTCCTTCTTGTAGATAATATCTTATCTGATTACACATTTTTCTTTACACTCCGCACATATGTTTTTATGGAATCCAACACCCTCCCTAATGCTCATTATACTGTGAAATTTAGACCCACATTCCATCAGCTAAAACAATCCACTCTTCTCCTTATGTGGTATTTTCCTTTGTTCAGGACTACATATGAGATCGTACGTTGCACAAAGTTTTAATCAGTCAGCTCCATGGGATTTATCTTTGGTTGGAATGAGAATACCCCATCCACTGTACATATATTCACAAAATTATAAGATTGTCTACATATGTTGTTGATGTTAAGTCACATTTTCAGATGATTTCCAAGCAAGGAAAGAAAATTGATGAGAACATTTTTTACAAGCGATATGGTACTACTCAGAAGGGTTGAGGAGCGGTTCTAGATTTGATTAACAATACGCCTATCCAGATCACTGATAAAGTTATCTCCACTAAACTCACGTGCCATTATACTCGAGGAGAATGTACGCTAGATTTTATTTCGGTCACTGAGGCTTGTGTTCATGGTGATCAACTTAACTGGTCCAGCTATCTTCTTCAAGAATTTTTTGAAAATGCAAATGATGTTCATGCTCAATCCACCTATTTTGTTTTTGGTTACCTGATTATTCCTCTTGCGATGTCTAAATTGTGTCCTCCTAAGGATTGTGACCTTGCTATAATTTCAGAAGATGAACCCCTTGCATTTATGTATGCACCTGGGCGCAGCACCAAAGACACTATAAATAGAGAGTTTAATGACCTTGTTTTGGTCAATGGTACACCAAGATGGTTATTGTGACGTATGCTATCTTGAGGGAGTCGCTTCCTCTTATGGACCAATACTATCCCCTAATCTAATTTGGTATATCTCATGGGTTTTTTTATATTCGTCTGATGCATGTTCCCTTCACCATTTTCTCTATGCGTTCATCATCGTTTTATACCAGTGAGCATGATGTTCATTTTGAAGTCTGAACTTGGCCAGTGGTTATTTTGTGGAAGCAGGATGGACAAATTTTCTATAATTTTGATGGTATGAAGCTTGTTGAAGAGGGTTCATCCAATTCCCATAAACATTCAGAAGATGTCCTAGAATAGCTCCAGCCCCTGTTGAATAAATCCAAAGAGTTTGTGAGCTCTTCATATCCCACTTGGTTCAAGGTTGGCTCATATTTTTAGGAGAATATTTAAGCGCATCAGCTTACCCCTGTGTCCACTTTACCACCTGTTATTGCATCTACCATTCCGCCTGCCATAGGTTTTAGCCCCCTTTCACCTCTTTATTTTCACCTCTTTAGGTTCATAATACTCACTCTTCTTCCACCTACATTGACCTCGATGTCGATCCATTAGCCATGAATCCTGCAATTCCTATTTATGAAGAAACACCCATGTCCCTGCATACACCCTCTAAATAAATGCCTCATTCATCTGCAACCACCGTGTCAAACCACCTTGATTCACCTATCACCCTTCGTGATCCTGCAGAAATGGAAATCAACTTTTTAGTCACACATTTTTCTCATATTTCTGTCATCATATTTTTCCCACCATTCACGATTACATCCTCTGTTGCCACTCTATCTCAACTTTCGTCATCTATTGCTCCACCCATTTTAGTCGAACAAGTTGTTGAGTTAATGAGAGACCCTGAGAAATGTTTCCAAGTAATTTCCCTTTTTTTTCAACAACATGACCTCATCACCTTCATTCCTAGCCCTATTTTGCATCGGATTATACAAAACCAAAGAGTTGTGGTTTAGAGGGAATATTCTACATAGGATCAATCTGAACGGTTGGTTGCTAGTGGCCAACCATTACAATCTAGAATCCCACCAGCTAATATAGTTTCATTCGATACCCTTATTAATTGGTATTCACCTCAGTTATTTCAATTCATTCATGCCTCTGTTTCTCAATTGGAGCAAAAGTTAGTTTAGACAGAGACCAGGTGAAATGGTCTTCAAGTCAGCTGCGAAGAGAAACAACATCAATTGCATGTATCCTATGCAGTTCAAACCCAACTACAATTTGAAAAGGAAGGATTAGAGAATAATATTAGAGCGGTCAATACTCAATCACAGTCTTTATGGCCTACTCTTACACCATATGATGTTGAACAACCCGAATATTTCATTGCTCGCTCCCCTATTCAATGTTGTAATGTGATTGAAGAGACCTTTCAAGAGCTTGTGTCCGAAAATGTAGAGTTCCAGGACATTGTTAAGACTATGTAATAATTTACTTTTGATCCCTTTCTAAATTCCCACTCTTATATTAATGAGCAATTACATACTTCCACTTCTCTTCATGCTACTTTGCTGCAAGTTATGTAAGAATCCCGACTCATGTTCCGACGGATCTCTAATGTCAGTCATGTTGTTGCAAAGAAAAATGCAGTCATTGGGCCCCTGCGCAAGAATGCTCAGAACCTATATTAGCAGGCCTGAGTGACTTCTGATCTAGATGCTAAGCAGCAAATTCTAGACCAGGAAGATGTAATTGAAGCTAAAATCACCCTGTTGGAATATGTCGCACAGGTTACCAAGCGAGTTCTTCACGATCTTCGGCCAGAAGCTCAGAAGAATTTCATGACTTTGGTTACACTGTCCACCGTCACTGACCAACAGATTCGGGATTTGGTTGAGTCTCAGCCCAGCGATCTTAGTTAGAAAATTGTTACTAAATTCTCGGCTAAGGTTTCTACTCTTATGGACTCATGGCATTCTTCTTTCACTGTATTTACCAATTTTAACGACTCTGATCTCTAGACTATTCCATAGTTGGGTCCTTCGTTTGAAGGTATCGCAACTAAAGCTAGTCTAAGCCAACCTACAACAAACTCAGAAGCCACAACAACAATAGCACATTGACTCGAGGGCAAGTCAAGAGGATACGGTTGGGACAGGATTGGTCCTTCGTTTTTGAAGTTATAATAGTCACGAAGGAAATTTTGGATGAAGTTTCCGGAAATAAAGCACCATAAAAATTAAAACGACAGTGGTTGTATTTTGGAAATCGCGCAATAGAAAACACGGGAGTGTGTCGAAGAACTAGGAGCCAATTTTGATATAGTTAAAGAAGAACCAAGGTAATGGCTCTAGGTATTGGAAAAATCAGATCAAGTGAGAAAGGTATCAGATCAATTGAGTGTAATTATAAAAGAATACAAATTAAAGACAATGAAAAATGAGTTTAGATAGTGCTGCAAATTTTAAATCGAACCAGGAGATCAGATAGAGTGGAATGTTTTGAGTTGTGCAACTTCTAGATCTGCAATGTAATATATGTTTATGTGTTGTCTTTGTATCTTGATTCCATGCCCAAGTTTTTGAATGCCATGAAATATAATGTTCTTGATATGATGTAATAAACCATTGTGGCTAATGATATATGAAAGTTGGGAATATGGTCAATTGTCTGTGTATTTATGGTCCATTTTAAAAAAATTCTGAATGAATATAATTATTTTAATGGTTGAGAATGATTGTGATGATGGTTGCGCAAGTCATAAACTAATCATATCTAATCCCTCGTATTTTTTTAAGGTTCTAGCTCACCACGAGTGAGACACTCCTTTGTTTCAAAGGGGTGAAAATGTTGGCAAAGTGCTAGACTACGCGAGCTCTTTGTTGGCACCCTTGGTCAAACCTTGGGTCAAACTTAAACCAAATTTTCTCACCAACAATATTCTCAAGAAAATAAAAAAATGTAATGCGTGGAAGTCTAAAAGTCATATTTGGAACATGAAGAGTCACTTAGTCATATATGGAAAAAATTTCTTTAGGAAAAGTATAAAATTCATTTAGAAGTTCAAGAGTTGCATATAATTCCAAAGGTCATAATTCAAGTCCAAGAGTCATGATGGTAACTCAAGAGTCATGGGGATATGAAAGGTCACCCTCCTTGTTATAAAATGAACCTTATAACTCAAGCAAGAGGTTTTCAGAGTCTTTTGGCTTGGAGAGCTAGTCTTGGCTTCTCTACTTATCATAGGGTAGAAAACTATTCTTTGGAGAAGCAAGAAGTGACTTAATGTTCCACTATTGGAAGTAGTGCATCATCATTGTAACTGTGAAATTTGATCTTTCACCTAATTGAATCCAATGAGCAAACACTTTTTCATGCATGTATCGCAAATGTTTTAGGACTATTCTTGGGATTTTTACGATATATGTTGTGTTCATATGTACTAGAGAAATTGAAATATTTTAGTAGTTTTGATACTTATCATGTTGAATGTGTGTTGTATTCTCTTTACAATCATTATGTGAACTGTTTTCTAATGAATACGCTATCATATGTGTCTCTTAAGTTAGTACTACTTCGAGAGACTCACTTTTTGTCTCCCAGTCGTGAAGGTGTCATTTTACACATTGCAATTAGTGTTTCATAATGTCAACTTACTTTCTTGTTCAAGGTTTATGTATATAATCTCTTATGTTATCCATTGAAACCAAGACAAACCTTTGTGTTATGGTGGTCAGACTGATAATCTAGATAGGTCTCCTAATCCAAACAGTGTGAGGTTTAATTGGGAGTTATCATTGAGGAGTCCCCATATATATTGATGGCATCCAGCATCATCAAAAAAATACAAAGGAAACAAGACCTCCACCCAAAATTGGGAATCCTATGAGCCTTGCACCTTCACTTGAGTAGTGTTTCCACACTCTATTGAGTGCAGCCAAAGCTTAGTCCCCAGCTTGTGGTTTCACGTGTCTTCACTTCCACACTTTTCCAACATGTTTGTTGTCAGTGCTACTCTCTTCCTTATTTTTCCACAAAGCTATACTAGTTATCCTTCAATGCTTTGTCCTTCTTTTCATGTTGACTTATCCAAGCACAATCCATGAGATAGGACATGGGGGTATGGGCTTGTCCTTCATTGAGGAAGCCCATATGCTTCCTTGAACCTGCTATTAATTTAGTCAATTTCACTAAAGAGATACTAGTCATGCCATGGTTTCCATTAAATCAGTGTTTCCCCAATTTCCCAAGGGATCTCCTCTCCAAGGTTGTTGAACTTGTGTCCCTTTTTCTCATCCAATTCATTGTGTTTGCATTTCCATAACTTAATTACAAAACTATAATTCATAGGTACTTACAAGAGGGAGTTAACCCAAAAACGCTGTCACAAAATATATCATTCATCACCTCTATCACTAAATCTTTCTTATCTTCTTCGGCTTTTGGGCCATAGTGAATTGTTATTTTAAATAAGCATTTCTTATCTTCTTCCTCCTCCTTTTTGGCCAATAGTGGTTTGTTATTTTGAATAAAAATAAAATAAATAATAATAGCTTACACCATTCTAGTCCTTTTATTTCTAGTCTCATAAAATAGTATAATATAAAAAATATTGAATTTTCATGGACGGTGAGCGAGCAGGGTCCATGACTTCGTGAGGGCATGAATTTTCATCTTCTCAAATCGACAAACATTTTACATCGTACTCACACTGGATTCAATTAAAGTTTTGCTCAAATGTGCTATTCTATGGGTTTTAACCAATTATGAATGTTTTTCCATGTTTATCAGAAATCAACGCATTCAGTTTTCAAAAGCACAATAACATAGTAAAAGAAAAAGAAAGGGAAAATGAAAAACCTACTAATTGAATAAATACTTATTTATTCATCAAGAAATAGTAAATATTATTATTGAAATTTGTAGTCTCGATCTATCAGGCAATCACGGACTCTAAACTTTTAGAGGAGGAGACGAACTGGGAGATCCGTTCCATGAGGAGTTGAGAAGAGGGACAGTGCGGTTTCAGCACGTAGAAACCGTGGTCTTCTTCCTCCGCCACCATAACCTCCACGCTCTTACCGCACTGCTTCAACGACTCACAGTAGTCAAGGCCACGGTCTCTCAGCGTATCTCTGCCACCGATGGCCACCAGCAAGGGAGGCAACGACATCTCTTCCAGCTTTGGCGCTCTGGGGCTCCAAGGATTGCTGAATGGATGATCTCTGTCACTGCCCACCGGGAGAGACAGTCGCCAAAAAGCAAAAGCGAGTCCAATTTTGCAGGTAATGCATTCAATAGGTGGCCAATACAAATATAGAGGACACACAATCAGTTTTCCTCAAGATGTTAAAGATGTTGCCAATAAATTGCCTCGACATATTAAAGACTTGGATTTAATGATGGTGGTGCGAAAAAAAGGTCAGCAAGGATCAAGCTATGTTTTCACTGTTAGAAGGCAAAAGGTACTAGATGCATTACTTTATAAGATTCAAAATGATCCATACTATAAAGGTGTAGAAATTGATATGCATGTTGTGGACGAGTTATCGGAAAAAGCAACAAATGTATCACATATGATTAATTCTGTTATACTACCAGATATGGACAATGACATAGACATTACATTGTTAGAAGGTGCTCCAGGTTGTGAAGATGCTTTAGACAATTATGATACAACTTCTTTTGCTGTAAGGCCTCCAAATGCACCTAGGGAAATTGAACGTATTCGTGCATGGGCAGATAATCCTAATAGAGAAGAAAACCAACTATATGGTGAAACTACAAATGTCATTAATTGGCCTAGAATTGGTTCATCTCCAATAAATGAGTACAATACTGAAGGGTTATTTGATATGGAATTTCCAACATTATTCCCTAAAGGAGAAGCTGATTGGTTACAAGCACGACTAAGAAACGTGCATCTTCATGAGTATGCAAAACATCTCCTCAGATTTTGTGATAATAGGTTTGGGAGACATCCTCGATTTAGATACTTTTTACTCAATATCATCATGAGACATCGTGCTCAAGCGTCTTCTGCAGTATTTGTTAAAAAAAATATGACAGAACTACCTACAACAGTTGATGAGTTACGAGAGCATTTACAAAATATTCCTAATTCTAAAATTGCAGATAGATTGATGAGATTTGGACATGTTCTAAGAGGTACACGTGCATATTGGAGAAAATGTCGTGGCAAATTATGTGACTTAGTACAACAAATTGGATCTCCTACAATATTTTTCACACTAAGTGTAGCTGATATGCAATGGCCTAATTTGCATATATTGATGCCAGGTACCTCTCCTACAGATCCAAAGGAAGCAAGAAAATGGAGATGCCATAATGTCATTGATAATCCTCACATTGTAGCAAGTTATGTGCATTTAAGACATACATTGTTTCGAGATGAGGATTTTTCAAAATTTCATCATGCTACAGATTTTTGGTGTCGTTATGAATGGCAACATCGTGGATCTCCACATGTGCATGGATTTCTTTGGCTAAAATATGCTCCCAATATGGACAAATTGAATTGGAATGACCCGAATCAAGTTAGATTTGCAAAAGAATACTTTGATAGATCTGTCCATGCATTCAATCCACGCAATGAATATCAAATAAGGATCCCTATTCAACGGAACGATGATGATCATCCTTGCTTAAAGAACACTGAACAAATATTTCAATCTGATCCTATGATGGACTATGAACAACTTCTCAATTGTGTTGAGCGCCACATCACCTGCAATGAGAAGTCATGCCTTAGAAAGAAGGGTGGAAAATTGGTGTGTAGATATAAGGTACCATGGGAGCTATGCAAAATGTCAAGACTTTATGTTGATGAGGGTGGAGAAAAAATATATGAACCTAGACGAAATGATGATCGATTAAATACACATAATCGTGAAACGTTGATGATGTGGCGTGCAAATATGGATTGGAAACCTGTTCTTTCTAGGCATGTTGTGATTAACTACATAGCAAAATATGCATCAAAAGCAGAAAAAGGGTCAGAAAGCTTCCATGATATGTTGATGCGTATTTCTTCTATTCAAAATCCAAATGAATTAGCAGCACGTGCATATAGAACATTGTTGTGTGAGACTATCGTTGACAGGGATATAGGAGCACAAGAAACATGTCATATGCTTTTGGAGCTTCCTCTTAATAAATGTAGTCGTACATTCATTGTTTTGAATGTTGGGATAAATGTTTTCAAACAAGTAAAAGTTGATGAAAATAATGACCATAATGATAATTCTCTTATTGATGCATATAGGAAGAGACCCGTGAGTATGGAGCACCTTTCGTTGATAGAAGCTTCTAGATCTTGGTCATATGACAAACGTCGCCGTGATGAGAAATGGTTACCACGAGATAATGTAGCCATTGTACGAGTATTTCCTAAGTTTCATTCAGTTCCCCCTCACGAAAATAATAGTTTTGTTGAGTTTTGTTGGTCTGAATTAGTATTGTACAAGCCGTTTCGTGATTTTCATATAGATATTGGTTTAGAGATGATGACATCATACAAAATTGGGAAAAGTTTTCCTATAATCCTTGGCATATTGATTGTAATCCAATACCTTCAAAGGATCCAGCTCAATGTCCAGATGAGGATGAAGATGTTTTACATGTACAAAATGATTCTAAGCAACATGAGTGGGAGATTATTTCAAGTTTGTATAAGAATAAGTTTATACATGCGAGTGAATTTGACATGATTGGATTTAGGGATCGTGATGTTATGACAAATTGGAGCTCTAGCTTTGTTGATGAAGAGACGTCAAGACGTGCAGTGAACTTCATATCTGATAAGAAAAAAGTGAATGCAATTGTTACTACTGAATCATCAAAAAAATATTCATTTGAAAGTTTAGGAGAAAAGAAAAAAATAGCATTTAATGTAGTTTTTGATCATTACAAAGGAGATGACAAGGAAGAACAGTTGCTTATGATTATCGAAGGGATAACAGGTACTGGAAAGTCTTACTTGATTGGTGCAATAAAACAAAGACTTGAAACTGACTCTCTTCCTCATAAGAGCCCATTTCTTCTTTTGGCCCCTACCGGTGTTGTAGCATTCAACATATCTGCGTCAACAATACACTCTTCTCTTTATATGCCAGTAAGGAACTTCATTGATTTACAAGGGTCACGTTTGCTTACCTTACAAGAGGATATGAAACATGTTAAGTACATTCTTATTGATGAGATGAGTTTTATAGGGAGAAATTTGTTGACACATATTCCATGCAACAAACTCCATTGATCGTGGAATTTTCCCAGATTTCATTGACCTCTATTAAATGTGCAACGTAACTGCCTTTGCGTTGGATAAATAATATTACATGTGACATGGGCCACGTAATAACGTGGCCATATGCCACCAAATATGTAAATACATTGTGCCTATTCATAGGCCTTGAATATTTCCGGCTGATTTGGCGCAACTAAATTATCTCTTCATGGATTTTGATACTCTGTTTCAATTCTTCCCAAGTTAGGGCAGGCCGGAAGAATGCTGGAAAACGTGAATTGATCGGGCCGAATACCTTCTCATTGCATTTGATGAAATAATCCCAAGGCCTCCACGGAAATTCCATGTCATATATAAGCCGTGCTCATTGAGTGACATGGGCCATGGGCCACGTAATTCCATAATTCGTTAACATGTATACGCTGAACAAAAGTTAATATTATGTCTTTTAACTGTTAATCCAGGACATGTATCTAAACCTAGCCTGTATTTTTGTTACTTTAGATATAGCCATGATCTGCTACATGAAAATCAAACTACCTAAACTATCGGCAATGAAGAACAAACAAAATTAATATATGCCCCAATATTGTCTACCAATATAGTATGTGCAAATATCTTTCAGTTCAATTACTTCAATTTTCGCCAAATGTTGTCAATTAGTATCTCATGGTGACGTGTCTTGAACGAACACAGATTTTGATTTTAAATTGAGGGTATGGCATTAGAGGTTATAAAAAAATGTTGAGACAAATCACAGCAAATCTGGAACATTAAAACTGAGACATCGACATCGAGATGGTCTCCATGATGGTGAATTTCATGTATCTTAAATGAACGTATATCTAGAAACGATTGTGACTTCCACGTTGTTGATGGACTTTCCTTCACTTTATTATTCCACTTATATTCTTATTGATTGTTGTTACTGTTTTATGTTTTTTCATTAAAATTGATAATACAATTAAAATCAATTTAATGCAAAGTAGCATTCTCATTGTTTTATGATTTTGGTTTTTTCATTAAAACACAATTAATTTAATGAAAAGATGAAGTTTATTACTCATATTATTATAAATATATTTGGTCATCATAAAAATGAAATAATTAATATATTAAATAACAAATATATTAATATTTTATAAATATTTATATTAATATTTAATGTCCAAATTTTATCAAACACAATTTACAATATTGCACGTGTACAACAATTGCTTTATAGACATAGAAAGAGTATTAAATATTTTGTAGTTAGATATTTGATATTTTGTAGCTAGGTATTATATATATATATATATATATGGTTAATTGATGTGTTTGGTTTTTTTGTACAGGAATATAATATCATGGGTACTAGTAATGGGGAAACTAATAATAAAAATATTGAAGAAATGAGAAGTGTAAAGAGAGAAAGAGTTAAAATACAAGGATCAAATATTATGAAACAAGTAATTGAAATCGAAAGAGAGCAGAAGAGGGTAGAAAAAAATGAGCAGCGAAGATTGCGAAGACAAAATATGATTGATGATCAAAGGGAAGAACAACGAAAGAAGGAACGTGAAAGAAAAAGGCGGCAATGAGAAAGACAAAATGAGGATTAAAGGGAAGCAGAACGAATAAATAACTCTCAAAGAAAAAGAACAAAATTTGAAGAAATGGATGAGGACGAAAAGGAAGAACATAGAAGAAAACAAAGACAACAATATGTAAGATCACATAGAAAAAGACAAATTGAAGGTCGTAGTGATCTAGGGCCAACAATTGAGGCTCATTCTCCTATAAGTATGAATCTACAAAATCATCAACCAATGGAGCAATGTGATGATGAATGTGAAATGATTTCCAATGTACCAGTGGAAGTTGAAGTTATTGCACATAAAAGATTTCGTGAAAGAATTGATAAATTAGGTCATCCTCAAATGTGCCATGTGTGTGAGGAGTCGTATCCTGGCATTCAAGTGGTGACTACAAAGACTGTTCCAATGTGTACAAGATGTAAACAAGAGGGTAATAAACATAGATTTTCATCACAAAATCATATGCATCCGGGGTTGCAGCCTTTGATCCTTGGAAGTCTTACACAAGTTGAGGAAATGTTGATAGCAAGAGCGAGTCCAATTTTGCAGGTAATGCATTCAATAGGTGGCCGATACAAATATAGAGGACACACAATCAGTTTTCCTCAAGATGTTAAAGATGTTGCCAATAAATTGTCTCGACATATTAAAGACTTGGATTTAATGATGGTGGTGCGAAAAAAAGGTCAGCAAGGATCAAGCTATGTTTTCACTGTTAGAAGGCAAAGGGTACTAGATGCATTACTTTATAAGATTCAAAATGATCCATACTATAAAGGTGTAGAAATTGATATGCATGCTATGGACGAGTTATCGGAAAAAGCAACAAATGTGTCACATATGATTAATTCTGTTATACTACCAGATATGGACAATGACATAGACATTACGTTGTTAGAAGGTGCTCCAGGTTGTGAAGATGCTTTAGAAAATTATGATACAACTTCTTTTGCTGTAAGGCGTCCAAATGCACATAGGGAAATTGAACTTATTCGTGCATGGGCAGATAATCCTAATAGAGAAGAAAACCAACTATATGGTGAAACTACAAATGTCATTAATTGGCCTAGAATTGGTTCTTCTCCAATAAATGAGTACAATACTGAAGGGTTATTTGATATGGCATTTCCAACATTATTCCCTAAAGGAGAAGCTGATTGGTTACAAGCACGACTAAGAAACGTGCATCTTCATGAGTATGCAAAACATCTCCTCAGATTTCGTGATAATAGGTTTGGGAGACATCCTCGATTTAGATACTTTTTACTCAATATCATCATGAGACATCGTGCTCAAGCGTCTTCTGCAGTATTTGTTAAAAAAAATATGACAGAACTACCTACAAAAGTTGATGAGTTATGAGAGCATTTACAAAATCTTCCTAATGCTAAAATTGCAGATAGATTGATGAGATTTGGACATGTTCTAAGAGGTACACGTGCATATTGGAGCAAATGTCGTGGAGAATTATGTGACTTAGTACAAAAAATTGGATCTCCTACAATATTCTTCACACTAAGTGTAGCAGATATGCAATGGCCTGATTTGCATATATTGATGCCAGGTACCTCTCCTACAGATCCAAAGGAAGCAAGAAAATGGAGACGCCAGAATGTCATTGATAATCCTCACATTGTAGCAAGTTATGCGCATTTAAGACATACATTGTTTCGAGATGAGATTTTTTCAAAATTTCATCATGCTACAGATTTTTGGTGTCATTATGAATGGTAACATTGCGGATCTCCACATGTGCATGGGTTTTTTTGGCTAAAATATGCTCCCAATATGGACAAATTGAATTGGAATGACCCGAATCAAGTTAGATTTGCAAGAGAATACTTTGATAGATCTATCCATGCATTCAATCCATGTAATGAATATCAAATAAAGATCCCTATTCAATGGAACGATGATGATCATCCTTGCTTAAAGAACACTAAACAAATATTTCAATCTGATCATATGATGGACTATGAACAACTTCTCAATTGTGTTGAGCGCCACATCACCTGCAATGAGAATTCATGCCTTAGAAAGAAGGGTGGAAAATTGGTGTGTAGATATAAGGCACCATGGGAGCTATGCAAAATTTCAAGACTTTATGTTGATGAGGGTGGAGAAACAATATATGAACCTAGATGAAATGATGATCAATTAAATACACATAATCGTGAAACATTGATGATGTGGCATACAAATATGGATTGGAAACCTGTTCTTTCTAGGTATGTTGTGATTAAATACATAGAAAAATATGCATCAAAAGCAGAAAAAGGGTCAGAAAGCTTCCATGATATGTTGATGCGTATTTCTTCTATTCAAGATCCAAATGAACCAGTAGCACGTGCATATAGAACATTGTTGTGTGAGACTATCGTTGACAGGGACATAGGAACACAAGAAACATGCCATATGCTTTTGGAGCTTCCTCTTAATGAATGTAGTTGTACATTCATTGTTTTGAATGTTGGGATAAATGTTTTCAAACAAGTAAAAGTTGACGAAAATAATGATCATAATGATAATTCTCTTATTGATGCATATAGGAAGAGACCCGTGAGTATGGAGCACCTTTCGTTGATAGAAGCTTCCAGATCTTGGTCATATGACAAATGTCGCCATGATGAGAAATGGTTACCACAAGATAATGCATCCATTGTATGAGTATTTCCTAAGTATCATTCAGTTCCCCCTAGCGAAATAATAGTTTTGTTGAGTTTTGTTGGTCTGAATTAGTATTGTACAAGCCGTTTCGTGATTTTCATACAGATATTGGTTCTAGATATGATGACATCATACAAAATTGGGAAAATTTTTCCTATAATCCTTGGCATATTGATCGTAATCCAATACCTTCAAAGGATCCAGCTCAATGTCCAGATGAGGATGAAGATGTTTTACATGTACAAAATGATTCTAAGCAACATGAGTAGGAGATTATTTCAAGTTTGTATAAGAATAAGTTTATACATGCGAGTGAATTTGACATGATTGGATTTAGGGATCGTGATGTTATGACAAATTGGAGCTCTAGCTTTTTTGATGAAGAGACATCAAGATGTGCAGTGAACTTCATAGCTGATAAGAAAAAAGTGAATGCAATTGTTACTACTAAATCATCAAAAAAATATTCATTTAAAAGTTTAGGAGAAAAGAAAAAAATAGCATTTAATGTAGTTATTGATCATTACAAAAGAGATGACAAGGAAGAACAGTTTCTTATGATTATCCAAGGGACAACAGGTACTGGAAAGTATTACTTGATTGGTGCAATAAAACAAAGACTTGAAACTGACTCTCTTCCTCATAAGATCCCATTGCTTCTTTTGGCCCCTACCGGTGTTGCAGCATTCAACATATCTGCATCAACAATACACTCTGCTCTTTATATACTAGTAAGGAACTTCATTGATTTACAAGGGTCATGTTTTCTTACCTTACAAGAGGAGATGAAACATGTTAAGTACATTCTTATTGATGAGATGAGTTTTATAGGGAGAAATTTGTTGACACATATTGATTCTCAAATTCATCAAGCTTTTCCTCATAATAAAGAAGTCACGTTTGGAGGTATATCAACTATATTGGTTGGTGATTTGGGACAACTACGTCCTATTATGTATAAACCTGCATATGCATGTGAAGGTCATGCAAAATAATTATGGAATTTATTCACAACTGTTGTAACTCTTGATATAGTATACAGGCAAGATGTACAAAGCAATGATCAAAGATTCTTTCATCATTTATTAATGAACATCAGAGATGCGATTCCAACAATAGAAGATTGGAAAGTACTAATGACACGTACAGATTCCAATTTGGATGCTTCAACAAAAGAGTCATTTAATAAGGCTACACATTTGTTCACAACAAATGATGATGTGCACAATCACAATAAGCATTTCTTGGTATCCCTAAATCACCCTGTTGCATGTAGTGTTGCTACAAGATCAAATAACAACAACAACATGGAAGCAAATGAGGAAAATTTGGATAATGATATCCTTCTTGCTGTTGGAGCTAGGGTTATGATAACTTCAAATTTATGGACTAATGCAGGACTTGTCAATGGTGCTCTTGGAGTAGTTGAAGATATTGTGTATAATCTTGGAACGTCACCTCCTAATCCTCCTACATATGTTTTAGTAACATTTGATAACTATGTCGGAGTTGCGTGGGATGAATTATTCCCTCATACTGTTCCTATTATACCTATTGAAAGAGGCAATAATAGACAAATTCCATTGCGACTTGCTTGGGGATTAACAATTCATAAGTCCCAGGGATTGACACTAGAAAAGGCAACTATTGATATTGGAAGGACAAAGCGACAAGGTCTCACTTTTACTGCAATATCTCGAGTTAAATATTTGGATGGTCTTCGATTTCAACCACTATTTCCATATGATCGATATGAAAAGATGGAAAAATGTGCCGGTGTTTCTAAGAGAAAATAAGAAGAAGTCAGGTTAAGGCTAAATACTAAATAAATTATGTATTTTTCATGTATTTTTCAATATATTCTTCATATCACATTTCAATGATATGATAGGTGTATTTGTTATTTAATATATTAATTAGTTCATTTTTATGATTACCAAACATATTTATATTAATAACATTTGTTAGAATTTGTATTTCTAATCTTCAAAATTTCAAAGTATGATGTACATCTCAAAAATATACAAAAATTTTAACAATCTGAAAATGCGACGTTGATGCCTCCGACTGGAACCAGCCTAGATCCATCTTACTTTGGATCTATCATGCGCCGAGAGGGATCAAATATCTCGAGGTGCAAACCTTTCCTCAAGTTTTGCACTCAAAAAATAGGTTTGCACCTCGAGAGATTTGATCCCTCTCAGCACATGATAGATCCAAAGTAAGATGGATCTAGGATGTTATTTACAAAAACTCAAAAAGAGATTTTATTTAGGTGAAGTTTATGAGCCAAATACCATGGCACAAATTATTATTAATACCATGGGACAAATATGATCGGCCGAATACCATATTTATAAAAGAGGTATGGTAAATAAATAACTAGCAATTGCACCACATGTTGCAAAAGAAACGTCTTAAAGCAATAACATAGGAAAGAGTAGCCTAAAATAAATAAGATTTTGCAGAGAAGGATTCATTGTGAAGGAATGAAAGGAAAAATTTTCTTCCATGGAAGCATGTCGTGAAGATTTGAAAGATATTGATGATAAGTGTTATCAACCAGAAAATTTTCTTATAGATATTGAAATAGGCAAGTGGGGGTGAAAACATATATGTAAACCAACATAATAGAGAGCATGAAGGAGATGTATAGGTACAAAACAAAGAGCTTGAAAGAGATGTGGATGTACCTAGAAATGATGAGGAAATGAGAGATGTAGAGGAACTTCTCAATGAGAATATTGACTACACAAATGAAGTCACCATTTTAATATTTTAGTTTTTTTCAATGTACATGACAAGTTCAAATTAAAAATAATAAATTAATATTTTTTTTTTATATAGGGACAACATCTTACCTACAACAAGATCGTACCACAGGTAGAAAAACATGGACATTAATCGGAAGTTGCAAGAAATAGTCTTTGATGATAATTTTCTGGATAATATAGAATCAAATAAAATTGAAGAAATGAGGCCACTAATTCATGAATGAACAGTTCAAGATAAAGTAAAATGGTTGATCAAAATTTTTTTTCAAGGTATATCTATCATACCACAAGCTTAATTCTTAAATATATATTTAAAAAAAATATATCTAAGAGCCTTACAACTCATGAGGCCTACGTTGAAGTTAAGTTAAATGCCTTGTCTAATCATGCCAACATGAATGTCTCATGAATAAAGAAATAGATCGTGATTTTCTACCTTCAAAATCAAAGGTTGTTTTGGTGCAGTTCCTCCATATTTAATCTTGATCACTTCCTATTGAGTCACCTATGTATTATTTCCTTCATGATCTTTGAAACCATTCAAAGGGTCACATTCTTCTTACCACTGATCTCATTAGTGTCTGCCATGTTCTTATTTTTTCAGTGTCGCTGATATGAAGTTTGTTTCTTCTGTTCTTTGTGCATATAGTGAAAAATATATGGAGAGGTGGCTTTCATCACTTCAAGAGTAGTAAAAATAATTCTATTGATAAAATAACTCCAACAATGAGAGAGATTCGGTAGCATTTATGAGAGAGTTTCAACAGCATTTATGGAGTTGGCAAACATGTCTTGTTCTGTGGTGTTGGTTACTCGGCATAGCTTTATTGATCTTGTGTAGAAGAAATGAATTTGTATTTATCTTATATTACATTAACCATGAAATTTCCAACATTCATGGCAGGCTTTCCATCACATTTGTAGAGAAAATTATAACAGAGTATCACACTTTTCTTATCATAACTAAATGATCCTATATGCGACAACGATGGATTTCATCACTTAAGAGTAGTAAAAACAAGTTTATTTAGAAAACAAATCCAACACATTTGTAGAGAAAATTATAACACAGTATCACACTTTACTTATCAGAGTTAAATGCTCCTATATGTAACAACGACAGATTTCATCACTTAAGACCAGTAAAAACAAGTTTATTGATAAAACAACTCCAACACATTTGTAGAGAAAATTATAACACATTATCACAATTTTATTTTCAGAACTGAATGATCCTATATGCAAAAATGATAGCTTTCATCACTTCAAGAGAAGTAAAAACAAGACTATTGAGAAAAGAACTCTAACACTGAGAGAGATTTGGAAGCAATTGTTGAATTGGTGAACATGTCATGCTCTATGGTGTTGGATATTGGGCATATATTTCTTGATAAAATTACAATAGAGTATCACATTTTTCTTATCATATCAAAAATTTCCTATATGCAACAACTACCTTGTGCCTCATAGTTTAAATTTGTGTAAGCAGGAGAAGAGGAGGAGTGTCAAGGTGCAAGCTAGAATAAGAAGAGAAAGAAGAGCCATTTTCTTTCATTGTGGATCAGGTTATAAACTAGAATACACTCTCTCTTCAGAAGACTCTATAGTATATATTGGATGGAGAGAAAGGTTATGATAAAACTTGTAAAAAAAAACCCTTACGGTTGTCTGAACTTACTGTATTGTTAATCACATAGTGTCAATTTTGTAAAACTATAATCTACAGTAAGGACTGAGTGGGATTTTTCTTTTGTAAGTTTTGTTTGAAATTGAAAAATAAAAAAATTATAAAAACTAAAATTATGTAGTGCAAAACTTTATTTAAAAGTTCAAAATAAAAAGTTGAGTAAGTTTGACATCATATAATATGAAAATTGTTTATGATTATAAAGTAAAACACATGTAAGATATTTTAGCTACAATTAGGTAATTAAAGATATGTATATAGATTCTTTTTGAAGGAAGAAATTTGATATTCATTAACAAAAAAAATGTGAAAGAGTTTGTATGTAGTTACAAACTGTTATGTATTTACAAACTATTACAATTATGTAATTAAAGGTAAATTTAGTGTTATTTAAGAAATGATAATTATGAACATTCATCATTATTGCTCAAGATAAATCATGTAGTGTGAAATAATTTTAAAATTTTAAAAAGTTCGCATATTTTAAAATTTTTCATTATTAATTTATTTTTTTATATATTAAGAAATACTACTCATGAATAATAAAACACTTGTAACATAAATAATATATTAAAAAAAACATTTATTTTTTGAATAATAAAATAATTGTAACAAAAATAATATAGAACAAGAAAAGCTATGTATATTTGGATGTATGAAAATTTAGATACATTTTATTAACTAAAATTTTAAAAGAATAATGGTTATAAACCTTTAAAAATTATTTTATTAAATAATTAGTTTATATCTATATTATTTATGAGAGGGATCAATTCTCTTTTCACTCTAAAATAGGTTTGCATATCAAGTTAAGATTGATCCCCTAGCTATTGTTATTTTATTTTATTATTTTAAATTATCATAATAGATAACAACAATTTAAATTAAAAATCACCAAAACCTAAATTCAATCCAACTTATTAAAAATAAAAAAACTAACATTATAAAAAACATATATATAAATATTTAGTTGTGGATCTAATGGCCTAAAACATTTCAATAGTCTAACATTTGATCCAATGGCTCAAATGTGGACACAGTAGTGGCAGGGGGCAATAAATATAAAAGGGGTATAAAAAGGTAAGGTAATTAAACAAAAATATATCAAATAGGATTAGAAATCAACATCTAATTATATATGAAGTCTATGGGCCAAATACCATGGATCAAATTATTATTAATACCATGCAAAAAAAAACAATATTTACCCTAACCTTACTATTAATATTATTAATATTATTGTTATTAAATCTAATATTCGTATTAATATATTATAATATTAATATTATTAAATGTAATAACTTTATATTAATACAATATAAAATTTGTTATATTATAATATATTAATATATCATGACATATGATAAAGGTAGAGAAATAAGGGGAGTGACAAGGGAGAGATGGAGATAAACTGAAGGAGAGGGGAGAGGAGGAATGAAGATAGATAGAGGGAGAAGAGTGAGAGAGTTAGAGAAGGGTAAGAGAGGGAGAGGGATACATAAATATGGAGGTGGGAGAGAGAGGAGAGAGGATTGGAGGGTAGAGAGAGAGAGAGAGAGAGAGAGAGAGAAATAAGGGGGAAGGAGGTAGGAGAGAAAGGAAGAGAGGGGAAGGATGAGAGGAGAAGGAGAGAGGGAGGGACAGATATATGGAGTTGGATGCGAAGAGAGGGGAGGAAGAAGAAATACATATAGAGTGAGAAGTGGAGAGAAAGGGAGTGACAAGGGAGAGATAGAGAGAGAGTGTGTATGTTCAGGGGTGTGATAACGAGACATAGAAGGAGTGATGGAGACAAGAGGGGAGATAAGGAGAGAGAAGGAGAAAGGGAGGGATATAGTAACATAGTTGAAGAGTGAGATAGAGTGATGGGTGAAGAGAGAGGATTCGAGGGAATAGAAATATATATATATATATATATATATATATATATATATATATATAGAGAGAGAGAGAGAGAGAGAGAGAGAGAGAGAGAGAGAGAGAGAGAGAGATGGGCAGGGGAAATAGAAGGAGGCTTGAGAGAAAGGGAGAGAGAGAAAGGATGAGAGAGACGAAGAGAGTGATAGGGGAAGAAAGAGGATTGTAGGGGAGAGGGAGAGGGAGAGAGAGAGAGAGAGAGAGAGATAAAGAGAGAGGGAGATGGAGAAAGAAATAGAGGTAGGAGAGAAAGGGAGAGAGAGGAAGGAAAATAGAGTGGAATTGAAATAGAGGAGGAGAGATGGAGGGATAGAGAGATGGAGTTAGAGGTGGAGAGAGGGATGGATAGAGAGATGGAGCTGGATGGGGAGAGAGGGAGGGAAGAAGAAATAAATAGAGAGTGAATAGTGGAGAGAGAGGGGGAGTGACAAGGGAGAGATGGAGAGACAGTGTGTATGTTTGGGGGTGAGATAAAGAGACAAGCAAGGAGATATAGAGATAAGGGTGGAGAGAAGGAGAGATAGAGGCATATAGTAAAAAATTTGGAAGGTGAAGAGAGAGAGAGAGAGAGAGAGAGAGAGATGGGAGAGAAAGGAAGAGAGAGAGTTAGGAGAGGTATGGAAAGAGAGATGGAGATGGAGGGGGGGAGAGAGGGAGGTAATAATAAAGACATAGAGAGTAAAAGGTGGAGAGAGAGAGAGGGAGTGATAAGGAAGCTGGAAAGAGAGGGAGAAAGGATAGCAGGAGGTAAGAGAGATAGAAGCGGGGGAGAGGGGGGAAGGGGAAGAGAGAGAGAGAGAGAGAGAGGAGGAGGAGGAGGAGGGAGTGATAGATAAATGGATTGGAGAAAGAGAGTGTATGTTTTTGGGTTGATATAGAGAGACAGAGGGAGATATAGATATATATGGAAGGTGAAGAGAAAGAAGAGATAGATGGAGACAAGGAGGGAGGGACAAAGAAATTGATATATATGAAGTGAGAGAGAGTGTGTGTTTGGCGGGGTGAGATAAAGAGATAACGAAGGAGATATAGATGGAGAGGGGAGAGAGGGAAGAATATTTCTTACAGTAGATGCATTGATTTCAGTGTAGATGGTGATTTCTAATCCTATTTGATTTCTTGCACTGGATGAAATGATTTTAGTGTAGGTTTTTATTTATAATTATATTTGATTACTTGCACTAGATGCATTGATTTCAATGCAGATTATTTCTAATCATATTTGATTCTTTGCACTAAATGCATTGATTTCAATGTAGATGGTGATTTCTAATTCTATTTGATTACTTGCACTATGCATTAATTTCAATGTAGATGTTGATTTCTGATTATATTTGATTGCTTCCACTAGATGAATTGATTTCAATGTAGATTATTTCTAATCCTATTTGATTTATTGCACTAAATGCATTGATTTCAGTGTAGATGGTGATTTCTAATCCTATTTTATTGCTTTCACTAAATCCATTGATTTCAGTGTAGATGGTGATTTCTAATCTTATTTGATTGCTTCCACTACATGCATTAATTTCAATGTAGATGTTGATTTCTAATTATATTTGATTTCTTGCACTAGATGCATTGATTTAAATGCAGATGATTTATAATCCTATTTTATTTCTTGCACTAAATGCATTTATTTCAGTGTAGATGGTGATTTCTAATCCTATTTGATTGCTAGCACTAGATGCATTGAATTCAGTGTAGATGTTGGTTTTTAATCCTATTTTCCTACTTGCACTAGATGCATTTATTTGAGTGTAGATGTTGATTTCTAATCATATTTGATTACTTGCATTAGATGCATTGATATCATTGTAGATGTTTTTTTCTAATCTTATTTTATTTCTTACATTAGATGCATTGATTTCAGTGTATATGTTGATTCCTGATTTGTTGTAATTTGACGTAGATGCTACATTAATTTTAAAGTCATTAGATTAATAGTGTGCAATGATTTCAGTGTAAGAAAAAAAAATTATTTATAATGTGCATTGATTTTTGTGTTATAGTAATTAAACCTATTAATATTGGAGAGCAAGAGAGACAATGTATGATATTTACTACAACAACTCAAGCTAAATATTTAAATGGTTTACGATTCCAACTATACTTTTCATATAATCAATATCAAAAGATGACAAAACTAACAAGGGTGAAAACAAGAATAGTAGAAGAAAATAGTTTGAAATTGATCACAATGAAGAATATTTGTAATTGACTACATTCTTATTATTCACAGTTTCGATCATTCAATATTATTACATTGTCACTTTGCATTCAAATTTTTTGTTTCATCGTTTTTTATCATTAAAGTTATTTTACAATATTAATCATAACAAAATAAGGTAACTAGGAAAATTTAAAATTAAAATGACTCAATAAATCTCAGACATATTTAGCATATTTAAAATGGTTATATTAATATTAGATGTATTTACATATTATTGATAAAAGTAATCATATGTTCCTCATATTATCGATAGATTTTCCTTGGCCGCACATGACTGAAACCAACCTAGATCCATCTTAACTCCGGATCTATTAAGCACTAAGAGGGATCAAATATCGCGAGGTGTAAACCTTTCCTCAAATTTTGCACTAAAATATTTTTTTGCACCTCGAGAGATTTGATCCCTCTCAGCGCTTGATAGATCCAGAGTTAAGATGGATCTAGGTTGGTTACTTAACATCAACTAAGCGATGAAACTAGTGTGTGAAACCAGAGTGTCCTATGTCGTCAGAAGTGAGGAAGCCAAATAAAATATCGATTCCTCATGACCTGCAAATATAAAAATATTTAACTGTCATGGACTTATGCGAAGAAGCCAAATGATAAAAATATTGAATTTTCATAACCTACAAATATAAAAATATTGAATTGTCATGGACTGTGAGGGATCTGGGTCCATGACTTTGTGAGGGCATGAATCTGCATTTTCTCAAATCGACAAAAAATTTACATCACCATCACACGGGATCATTATAAATAAATTAAATTCATACCCAAATGTGTTATTTTATGGGTTTTAACCAATTATGAATTTCTTTCCATGTTTATAAGAAATCAACGCATTCATTTTTCAAAAGCACAATAACCTAATAAAAGAAAAATATAGGGAAAAAGAAAAACCTACTAATTGAATAAATACTTATTTATCAAGAAATAGCAAATATTATTATTGAAATTTATAGTCTCGATCTATTAGGCCATCATGCACTCTAAACGAGAGGACGAGACAAACTAGGAGATCTATTCCATAAGGCATTGAGAAGAGGGAAAGTGGGGCTTCAACACGTAGAAATCGTGCTCTTCTTCCTCTACCACCATAACCTCCACGCTCTTACCTCACAGCTGCAATGACTCACAATAATCATGGCCATGGTCTCTCAACATATCTCTGCCACCGATGGCCACCAACAAGGGAGGCAACGACATCTCTTCTAGATTTGGCACTCCGAGGCTCCAAGGATTTTTGAATGGATGATCTCTGTCACTACCCAACATGAGAGACAGTCGACAAAAAGCGTCACTCACCTCCAGATTGGCATCCGCATCGGGCGGGTACTCTTTCTCAGAGCGTGTACATTACTCGGAGCTAAATAAGGGTTGCACCAATATCGACCCTCTCAATTTGATAGGGCTCCACACTTCCACATCACCAAGCAGCGTGATAAATTGATGTGCAATTTTTCCACCAGCGCTATCTCCCACCAGATAAATCGCGAAAAGGTCCGCGTAGGATTGGAGCCACGGGTCGTGTTCAAAGTATTCTCTCTCTCTCGCATGTGAGATAAACCATTCTAGTGCCGTGATGCAGTCATCGTAGGTAGCAAGGAGGCGGTGCTCCGAAGCTAATCAGTAAGCCATAGAGACAACGACAACACCTATAGTTGCTGATAATTTGAGAGAGAACTTGTGAAATTTCGGCATGGCAGGAGAGCAGAGACAAAATTCGCCGCTGTGGAAATACACTATTAGCAGGACGCGGTGGTTTTATTAGAAAATTATATATTACATAGCAATTCAACACATAAAATATGTGGAAAACACAAGCACACAAAACACATAAAACGAGAGAGACACATATATACACGTGGTTCACCTAGTTTGGCCTAGGTCCACCCCGAACAGCCAGTCCTTCCTTTCTATTATCCATCAAAATGAAGAGACACAACCTACATCAGATCCATTGTAATATCCTCTGTTCTCTCTCATAGTCTCTCTATCAGTTTCTCGCTTTGAGAATACACATACAATACACAGCCGCAATACAATATCCTCATACAAAACGAGGGGTTGGCTTCTATGGAAAAAAACCCTAAATCAAACATAACTTCTACCGTCAGAGCATCTGCCTAATGAACGGCCCAGATTGACTATAAATTACTATACTTTACAAGGAAATTTTACATTTGTTTTTAGCTTCGGGGGCACTGCCCTCGAAACCCCCCACCAGGGGGGGGCTCCATAAACTCGCAACTTCCCCCCTAGACCCCCCAGCCAGCGTGCAATTACGGGTAGAGTCTCTGCCCCGTTAAGAATAGGGGTCAAATGCTGTGATACAAAATAAAGAAGATAATCAGGCTCCACACCCAACAGGTTCTTTGTTTGTTGTTGGAGGTGGGAAGAGGGAAAGTAGAGTCGAACCCACAATCCCAGCTTCTCGTTCAACACAACATCTTTACTAGAAACCCCACCTTCTCCTTGCAGAGAATTTTTGACGAACATCTGGGGATCCTCCACATGAGTGTCCACACTTCTTCGTCATTCTTCCATTCTTCTCTTTCTTCAGTTATCCAATCTGCTTGGATAATAGAAATGGCACAAAGCATTGCTTCCACCTCCTCACCTTTTCTTTAGAGTGCATCTGCAAAAACATTTAGGTTCCCTTTTTTGTAGATGATTTCAAATTTGTAAACCAACATCTTTGTGACCCATTTTTTCTTCTCTTTTAAAGAAATTATTTGTTCAAAAAGTATTTAATACTATCATAATCAGTTTTTACCTTGAAGTGTCTTCCCATTAGGTAATATTTTCATTTCTTTAGTGCATGTAGTATTTCCAACATATTTTTCCTTCTCATAAATAACTTTCTGTAAATACTTTCATTTGACTAGACGACTTTCAAAAGAAATGGTGTAATATTCCTTTTTCAGGACTGCTCATGAATCATGCATTAAAAATGTATTCCCAACCAAATATGCAATAAAACAGTGAAATCATCACTTGGATCCTATGGATACACCTATGTAGCATATAAATACAAGAGGAGATCAGAAAGAAATGGAACTAGGTGGGTTAAACAGACCTCCCACACTAGTGTAGCTGAAAATGACTAAACACCCCAAAACTACATTTTACCGTAGTTGCTGCATCAATGGACTGCGCAGTATAAAGAGGGTTTTAACATAAAAGCATTGGAGAAAAATATATCTACTCATATATTAATGAATAATGCTGAAGTATAGAGATCTAGTCTCCTCATACAAAATACAAGAGAACCCGGTAAGGGTTTCTTGTCAAATACTCTGCATACAAATGTGATCTTCAGAAAATTATTGAATAATTACTACAACATTAAAGCATAAGAGCATAGAAGGATGAATGATGACTGATTTGACGTAGATCCCTCAAAGGATTCCTCCCATGAAAGGATGGACCTTTCAATCACAAGGAAACTCAGCAATGGAGCCACCAAACCATGCAATGAACACTGCCTCCAGAATAGCGCATTCCCTAGCATAAACAACACTGGGAATGTATGGGAAATGTGTCTTATGATACCATAGATCTGAAATAAGCTCTATATCTCTCCAAATAGATCTCTCAAGTCAAGGAAACCTTCCTCCAATGAGGAACTAGCTTAGAAGCTGGGATTCCAATCCCTTCCACTGCTGCACCCAGCAACACTGCAAAATCTCCGGAAAAGCTATGCTGATGAAGATGGTTGAAGCTTGGCCTGAAAACCTGATGTGAAATGATGAATGAAAACTATCCCAATGAGGCTCCTCAAAGGAAATAGGTGGGATTCCCGCTCGGGAACACCCAGTGCTAAACAACACTGCAGCTTTGCTAAGCAACAAAGCAGCAACAAGTCTTAACAGACAGGAATAATAAACTAGAACATGTAGAATAATGCTGCCATCCTCTTCCTTATATAAGAAATGAGTTTTCTTTCCCTTGGCCCCACTCAATTAGGTTACTTCTAACCCATGTTACATCTCCCTCCAAAATTGCGTTATTCATCCTTGGATTCCTCCTCCACTAAAACTGCGTTGTTGACTTAGTCAAAGTAGCTTGGATTTAACCCTGTTCACACATGGAGGTTTCTTATTGAGCTAGAAAGAGTGTCCCCTTTCACATTTGGAGTATTTTATTCCTCCTTAGGAGACTTATGGGATTTTCTTCCCATTTATTCACCGACTAGAGCTGCTGCTAACTCTAATGTTCCATTTATCTTGGAGGCTAAAATTTTGGAACATTACAGAGCTCCCCTCCAAAACCTTTGCTTTCCCTCAAGAAAATTCATAAGGAGAACAAAATCTCTCCCCTCTTCCTCATGTGGCCTCCATCAATAGCCTCCATCACTGCATCAAGAGAATCTGCGAATATACTGTCATCCAATGCTTCCTCCCAAGTGTGCAAAACCAAAGTGTCTACATCAATCAAAGGTGGAAAGTGTGAATGGAAACTTGCTAGCTGTCCCATGGCCCCCACAAAGTAGGAGTGATGATCATAATGGTGAATGAGTGCCTCCCTCACCCATGCTATCATCCAAATGAATTGAGTCACCCTCCAACATGGTACCTCATGGAAATTCTCCTCCACCTTGTGCTCCTGAAATGTAGGTGGGCTGAATGAATGTACATGATAGGAAAGAGGGCCTATCCCACGCTGTCCCCCTCTCCACTCATGATAAGTGTAGAGGGCATGCTGATCTTGGGCTAAAACATGATGGCCCTCCACTAGCGAGAAGAATATTGAGCCTCCAAGGACTCTTCCTCCAAAATCATGAGACATTCCAACCCAAACCATTCCATTCAAGATGAATGGCACATCATCACCAAATGGCATCCAAATCAGAAAATGGTTTAAGGTTATGTTCAAGTTTTGATGATACATATGGTCTCTCTAGTGGATACAGCGCAGTTCTTTCAACTGCTAATTGTGGAGCGATAAAAGGGTGTCTTTTTAACTCCTAATTACCTTCACATTAATTATCAACCCAGGGACGACTTTTTGTTTCAAGAGTGTACTCAGTCTGAGGCGGCTATTTACTCAAGAGTAATGTTTGTGAAGATGTAGTATAGAAATACAAATGCAAAAATAATAAATGCTTGAAAATAAATCTGCTTGAAAAGAAATCTAATTGCAAATGACAGAAATGTAAAGACTACACTACAGCAACCTTGCTAGACATCGATTAGGGATGCAGTAGTAATAACTCTTTCCTCTAGAAATCGATGTGAGATGACCAAATCTGGGGACCTGGAATGATTAGCTCTGCCCTCTACAGTTTAGAGATCTCAAAGCAAGTGAAAACAACTCAAAGGAAATGAAATCTAAAACGCAAACTGGAAAGGAACAACAATCTAAAAGCAATGAACAGGAATTGAATAGCGGCGTAAAATAAACAGTGAATTCAATTCATAACCAAGCAAACTAGATTTCTACTCTTTAATCCTGTCGACAGCCACGCAACAATCAACTATCGTAATTCATAAACAAAAAGAATAACAACTGGAATTAGATACAGAAAAACAACATTTTATAACAATTGAATCATGAATCATGCTTCTTGTAAAGAATGGAATAACAATGACTCTGTATTTGATCCAATTAGCAATAACTCAATTATTTAATTGTAATAAACGAACTTCACACAACAGAAATAAACTAATAGAAATACAAACAGCAGATCGCTCCACCAAGGCCGGGCCCTCAACCACCGGTGAAGCGTTGCTGTGCTTTACTCCAGCGCTTGAGAAATGGAACAACAGTGAACTCTTTTATTAATCAGGCATCAATAATGTTTACAAACATCTCACACTCTCTTAACAAGAGCCGATGCACAATTCTGCAAATTACAATAAGAAAAGTCTCTCCATCCCCCCATACACAATACATGCTTCTCCTTTTATAATCAGAAGGTGGAGAAATTAAATAGCAAATAGGATCTCTAATAATAATATTGAATTTCTTCCAACCAATTGATCAAGAATAAAATAGATTTACATCCCTCTTTCAACAACAGCAAGTCGAATTTGGCTTTGTAGCTGAGATTTGGAGGACGGCCGCAACCACAGATCTGAGAAAATCGTGCTCAAAGAACCCTGTGTATCTCTCAACACAGGCCGAATTTGGGCAAACCGTTCTTTGATAAAGTTAATTGGGTCCGTTCTGAACAAAACCCATGTTCTGGATTTTCCAGATTCATCTTCATTTGCTCAGAATCTCAACCGTAAAACTGTCACTCCTTATTCCAGCGCATTTCTGAGTTGGCACTTTTAATGATCAAATCTTCAATCTGGAAATTATCTTGGAGGCTAAAAATGGTGAATAATGTTACAACCAACTTATTAAAACCATCATTGATAAAATAATTCATAATCATCAATTTATTAGAAATAAAGGAAGATAAATAATATTCATCCATAAGAGCATAAATCATTTATAAAATGGATTTAAATAATAAATTATAATAAATGACATGATGAAGAATAGTAGAAATGGGTGGAATAAGTGTTCAAAAGTGATAATAATAATGGCATATTAACGACCCAACATACCCCCACACTCAATATGTTGCATGTCCTCATGCAACGAAAACTGAATATATTGCATGTCCTCATGCAACCCAAAGACAAAACCCATGTGTTAACCAAGCAATAAAAATTTGAGAACAAATGAATGCTTCCTTAATATATTGAGAACAAATGAATGCTTCCTTAATGAATATTCAATTTTAGCAATCTTGATGAAGGCATAACAATTTTTATATTGACATTCAACTATATGTATATATGAAGTTGCAACAAAATATGATATGAGTAACAGCAAACTTCATTAACCATTTTCTCAAAAACTACAAACCAGCTTTTGTTGAAATTTGGCAAGTAAAATTATAATATATGAATGCCTTTATGATCCAAAAATCAGATCGTTTTGATGCACGGGTCATGAGATATAAACAAAATGGCTGTAGGTGAGAGTGCATGATTTCCGAAATTTTATGAACCAATTTATCTTGAAATTATCTGGGTTTGTATTAATGATACGTCTTTGTTTTCCAGAAATCACAAGAATTGAGTTCATGGTTTTTTAAAAATATTATGGAAATCAATTTCTGCATTGTGTAAAAATGAAATTGTATGCCTTAAATGAAAAAGAAAATTGAAAACATCCATCATGCGTAGCAATTCCTCCCCCTCTCTGAAAAATTAGCATGCCCTCATGCGATGCTAGAAAAAAAATTGAGGTGGTTGCTACCAGCTGTTGAATTCTATGCTTGGTGTAAAACAACATGGAATAATGGAGGTGCTGAGAGTGAATAAGAATAGCAATGGATGATAAAGAGGATGAATAACATGGTCATAAGAAAGAAATGAATGAAAGGAACACTCCCCCATACTCGAAAATGATATGTTGCTGAAAAATAGGGAGTGGTATAGATGTGGACTGAAGGATGATAAATGATGCTCAAAATGGATTTTTATGAAATTCTCCTAAATTCGTAATAAATCAGAAAATTATGCTATTTTACCTCAAGTTTTACCTCCAAAAATGTGGAATGACATATATGCACTGGCAGTTGTTGAAGTTGATGTAGGCAGAGTTGGTGCTGAAAGTGATGCAAAAGGTGGAATCCAGGTAAGCACATCATGTCTGAAGAATTGTTCACGTGCGCGAGCCTCTTCTGTTAAGTGCAATAGTGTGGTCATGCTATGAATAGAATTATGCCCATACTTGTTGTTTTCCTGCAAACAAAGCACTATTTGGCATACAATGTTCTTGAATCCATAGTGTAAGCAATAGATAAGATGCATGCAAAAATTTCAATCAGAAAAACTTATGTATACATGCAATACTAATATTTTGGGAAGTCAACAAGTGATGGCAGAGTGCAGTAATCATATCGCATGCAATCCCATAATGCATACATTCCCCCCTCCAATTGGAAAATGAATGCCATGACCATAAAGCGTATGAGAGGGGTTATGCTGACGGCAAGGCACGGGAATGAACAATATATCAGTGAATGAAGCAGAGTACACATATCAATGATAGGACAACGAGGGTTATGATTATAATGAGAGCAGAGTGTGTAAAGATAGTTATGAATAAGAGATAGGACGCTTTGAATTGATGATAATGAACAATATATCAGTAAATGAAGCAGAGTACACATATCAATGATAGGACAACGAGAGTTATGATTATAATGAGAGCAGAGTGTGTAAAGATAGTTATGAATAAGAGATAGGACGCTTTGGATTGATGATAAGTTACGAAAAAGAGAAAAAGAACAACAATATGCCAAAAGATGCTTTACTGATAGTATGCTAGCTGAAAATGATGCGATTGATCATAAAACAATTTCTCATGCATAAAGGTTCAAAACAGGGAAAAAGTTAAGGAAATAACTTCTCTGATAAAAAGAAAAAATAAGAAAAGGGTATTATAATAATAATTGACGATAAGATATAACTTCAATACCATAAGCAGAGCCACTGCTGCCAGCAGGCGTCCATAGCCTCGGCAGGGTTTCTTTTTAACCCATATGAGCAAGAATCCTCAATTTATAACTAGAGAGTTACATTGTTGTTCTATAGAAGAGATCAATGTGCTGGCGTGGTAACCAGATAACCACACTGCCATTCACTGGGATGTAGCAAAAGTGATCAGGCCGGCTCGTGATGAGACCTCCTGTTCCAAGGATAATTGGGCTATCCAATGGATCATAACCCTGGTGTGGTGGCCATAATAGGAATGTCACTTTGTTACAGCCTTATGAACATGGTAGGCTGGCTCATAATGAGACCCCCTATCCTCCATCTGCGAACAAAATTTTGTTATTATTACACATTTTTATGATAAAAAGAGGGAGGCTCAGCACTCCTTAAGAGCAGGGATGGTGGAAGAAGTTGAACATGTCAATAGAAAAAAATATACCCATAATCTCATTTATTACAGACAGAGAAGATTATAAC